>CAWUFW010000074.1:2377500-2820000 GCA_963921515.1 Calotriton arnoldi | reverse complement strand
ACCCTCTGCCATCTTACCCGGCTCTCACTCCCTGCTACCCTCCATCACCTCACCCGGCTCGCACTCCCTGCTGCCCTCCGTCACCTCACCCGGCTCTCACACCCTGCTGTCCTCTATCATTCTCTGTCACCTCACCCCGCGTGTGTGGAAGCCCGGGCTGAGACAGCTTCCCGGGCGCGCACACAGCCGCACCCGAGTACTTCACAGGTCTTTAAAAGACCATTTGCATGATAACGAGGCTTTGTTGTATTTCACCTCTTAGCGCCCCTGCAGCTCCACTCGGACTATCGGAATCGCCCGGCCCCCATAGAGCAGAGTCTGTGTTTGCTGACACACTGTAAAAAAATTTAAAAAATACAGGTACGATGTCTGCAAGGTCCGCGGGCCGCCAAGGAAGGCTTGCCGGGCCGCTGGCGGCCCGCGGGCCAAACTATGAGTACCCGTGCCCTAGAGGGTGCAGTAATAAACAGCTCTTTCTTTCTGGTTTGAACCTGGATGCCCCAATAGCACCAAGATAAGTCTCAAACGCCTTAAACCAAGACTTCCACTTTATGGCTGGCTTAACAGTCACTTCCAGAAATGAGGCAAGTGGACTTACGGACTGCATAGTGATACAGAGACTCTGCAATATAAAAATACAAAGAAAGACACACCACTTGCAACACAGTTGAAATAGACCCTCATTAAACCATGCAACATACACAATCTTTGTGCCTATCACAATAACCCACTTGTGAGGCAAGACAAACTGTAACAATAGTAAAGGCGGTGTGTGTCTCATCACTGCAGCATCCTCACCTGAGACATAAAAGAGCACAAATGTAAATTATGCTAGAAAAAGCTCTTTAGTCGAAACACACGTCCGTGATTGTTGCCAATGCTAGATTCACCTCTCAGTAGCGCCCCAAAGTCACAACTACTACAGGTTTTAATTCAGAAAGAGGTGTGCTTATCACCGTTTGTCGTTTCCTTTAATTTTCTGTTGGTTCCACACTGGTCTAATCTTGAAGGGGCGCATGTCACAGCACAAGACTGGAGTTAGGCAAAACACCATTCACAGTACGCATTATGTTTGCGGAGGCCCTGGTTCTGACAGCTGAAGACTGGGTAGATAGAACGCAGACCCACTAGAGGGCACTCAGCATGAGGAATGATTAAACTGACGCCCTTCCAACGCGGAAATGCACGATGCTCTAGACACTCTTCTTCCCCTCACAAGGCCAGAAGAATGCGCTTGTGCTAGGTCGCGCACCTCCACTTATGCTCCACTTGGACCCAACAAAAACTGCCTGGTTTCTTTTACAAAGTCGACGTGTCACCTTCACCACCGGTCTGTTCTGCAGGTCTATGAGGAATAATCTGGTATTCCTCTGGTGCTGCGTGGGTACAGCCAATCATGGGCATGATGACAGCTTCTCTCCGCTTGTCGCCAAGAAGTATGTGGTGAACAGGAGATGTCGTCGAATGAAAGATGAAGACACTGAAGATAAGTAAATTCAATTTATTCAGTAGCAAATATGTTCAAGGAGCTGCCACGAAACCACAACCAGTCAACATTCTCTACTCTGATGTCATTACATTCCAGAGTGGAGAATGCAGTAAGGTAGAACAGAACATTACAAGCCCTTTCTTCATCTTTCACTAACCACAACAGAACTTTTAATTCAACATATCCATTTCCAAAACTAAGGAGAGGATTCTATACTTTTTCAAAATGTACAACTGCACCCGAAGATGTGTCAGAAACACAACCAATCTCAGGCCACCTTAAACACAGATCAACCACCACAAACTGGTAATGCGCTGCATTCTCACCTTTTAATCACACAATAGATCCATGACTATAACCTGCCAAGGTCAATCTGGTAAACTCCTGCAAGCAATGGGGACTGTCCTTACCTTTAAGATGTTGTCCTTTTCTTTACACTTAACACACTCCCGAATTTTCCTCTCAATCTCTAAATCCAAACCCGGCCACCAGAAACTTTCACCGAGTTTTACCTTGGTGTTTACATCCTCAAATGTCCTTAATGTGCAGTGTTAAACAACCTTTCACGCAAGCTACTGAGAGAAACACAAATTCCACATTCTTCTTACATATAGCTATTATTGCTTCGGTACTTTCAGATAAATTCTGACCAAGGGGCATTCTGAGAAATTTAAATGATCTCCTGGGTGTAATAAAACTAATGAGTTCTTGAGAGAATTTGTTTAATTTGATTGGATTGTACACAGACAAATTCTAATGAGGTAAAGGTTTTTGCATCACATATTTTAGACCACATTTCTGCGATTATGGAAAGGGGAAATCTATCCTATCCACAACAATGTCTTTATTTAGGTCTGTTAAACCTACACAGACCTTATAACCCCACTTGCTTTTCTAGCCGCTGCTACTGGAGCCGACCACTCCGTTGCCTCCACCGGTGTAATGATGCCCATTCTTTGCAGTTTCCCCAACTTGTCGCGCACAGTGTCCTGGACACTTAACGGTATCCTCCTAACCTTCACTACAGCAGGGCAAGCACTTGGTTTCAGTTTAATGTAATGTGAATGTCCTTTGACACATCTAATGTTCTTATTAAATACTTCTGGAAACAACAAAGTTCATACACTCTTCATGCACTGCACCTGATTAACACACATCTATGGTTCAGCATTGGGATCCAAACATACACCCAGGTCTTTTTAAACGGTCATCCTAGAACGTTGTTCTCTTTTATAGACACACATAACTTTCCCCGGAATGATGATTCTTAAATTCTATAGCACTCATGAAGTATCCTTTCATCTTAATTTCCTGACCACCAGAATCCCTAGGTTTGAAAACCATTTTGCAATGTTTGACAATGTTTTAAACTTGAAATCAAATACCGCATGAGAAATAATACTTAGTCGATAACACAAAACAAACATCATAAAACAGATGAGTTATTGACCAGGACTTGCTCAGTGTGATTGCTAGGTTTTTGTTACCAATTTGCAACACTACTTTAGAGTGACTTCTTTTGCTACAATAGCTTCCTTATTCATCACTAAACATTTGAAACATTTCATAAAAAGACCCTTACATCCACATTTATTGCATGTGGCTAGCAACACTGGGCACTCTTTATCGTTGGCCATGTGCCCTGTAAAACCACACTTATAGCAATGACATCTTAACTTAAAAAGAGCTCCTCACCCCCACATTTGCTAACAGAAAATACTTAATTGCTGTGTACATCATTTTTATTTTCCCTTTTAAGCAGATTTACACAATCCATCATGTGTTCCACTCTTAGCTGTGGCTGTGACATCCTCAGAAGTTGGCACGTCCTTTAGTCACAGTTCCTCCCGGATCCTGTCGCTCCTACAATTCAACAAAAATGTATCCCTTATATGCTCATCCGTCAGAGTTCCAGATCTGCACAAAAAAGGAACCTTTTTGGGTGCAGTCACAAAATCTTCATCAGTTTCCTTTTCTTTTGAGCCCTCCACCCAAAATGATATCTCTCGAAGATCGTGCTTGTAAGCAGCAAATAATTAAAATCCAGTTTTTTGGTAGCCACTTCAAATTCATTTAATGCATATAAATCATTCAATTAATATAATCTGCAACAAGTCAGGTAAATTCTCTATAACATCTTATCCCTCCACACCTAATGTTTGCAAGAGAAGTGCCAGCTTCCTTTCCGCACTGTAGGTTCACCAAGATGCAGCAGGAAAAATGGAGGAGGCATGACATCTGTATGTTACAATGTTTTTTTTTAACGTTTACTTAGTGGAAATTGTGAACATTTAAACAACTGTCTAATGCAAAGAACACACAGAGCTGGCAAATAATAATTTAAATGAAAGCTTCTAAGATGGTGCGCTGTTTACTAAACGCCTTAGAGCCATAAATTCAAATTGTTTCAATTGTCAGGTTCAGCCAATCAAAAATGGCAGCTCGCACACTTGGTGTGTGCTTTTCTATGAGTTGGGTTTGCTCTTCCCATTTGACGAGTTCAAGATGGCCGCCATATATGTCGTATGTGGACATTTCTGCAGTCAGTAGGGCTGGTCCTGACCACAGCCGCTTGACGAAGGCCAAACCACTCAACCAATATGGAGGCCACACACACGTAGTGCATCTGTTTCTACAGGGAGGGCATCTTGTTTTCTTCGTCTTGGACAAAGACAGTTTTTCCTCTCTGTGCTACTACAATTCGAGCCCACCACTGTGGCAATGGATCACGTCAGAACAGCTTACAATGGTGACAGAAGTGCTCCGCTCCTGCCCCGAGAGAATGTTGTACTGGCACAATGCACATAGCAGTCTGATCTACAAGGATACAACTCAGGAAAAAAGACGAGGCCAATCTAGACACGCTGCATGTTTAGGTTGTGAGGGTTACAATCCCACCCTTGCACTGGCAGTGAAACGAAGACAGCGATACCAGTACGGCTAGGTGGAAGTCTTCTTTTATACTGCATCATTGACCAGCAACTTCATAACTATCAATCTTCTTTTAGTTCCATTTCTCTAGAACCCCTAGACTATAGCATAGATAAACAGACAGATTACTAACATACCACAAAAGTGAGTTACTTCAGGTTGGTGATCGCAAGAGAAGGCCAGTAAACGTTATTTTATAATTTCAATAGTTCCAACATATTTTGGTCTAGACTCTTCACTCTAGAACCACTAGAGGTAAACTATTTTGTCATTAGGAGAAAATGGTTCACAGGACAACAAGTTAAAGCAGATTTCAGATATCCATGCTTTAGCACACTTTGTTAGCTGGATGTAGTATTTTTTGTGAATCTTTGCCATCTTAAAACAGGAGCCACTCCTTCCCCAAGCTTCATTCACAGCAACTGTACCATCCTCGTCCTAATCTCAAAGAAAGAATGTACGCAGGTGAAGGAGATGCTCCAACCAGTCTTGCATACAAACAACACTCACCACTGGAGGGACAGCACAGCATATATTTTGGGTTTTTTAATACCAGAAAAGTTTTGTGTAGGTGCTGATTTTTCCTGGGGATAATTTGTGCACTAATGAACCCAGCCAAGCTGGAAAATGTATGCAGATTATTTCTCTTCGAATTTACCCTTTATAAACATTTTCTATGCCAAGGTTAAAAACTTGGCAACCTTGGCAAAAAAATGTAAAAGCTTCTCACACCCCTGGTTATATTGGTTATCTTATATGGTCGACTCTACCCTTGCTTGGCCAGGGTGCATAATGAGTGGTAGTTGTCATTCACTCACTCACTCACTCACTCACTCACTCACTCACAGGAAGAAAGACAAAATCTTGTAAACTGATCTCTTTCTGTGGTCTCGAAAATCAGTGTTTGCAGTGGATGGGGCTCCATGGATGCCAACAGTTAGTTCAGGAATGCTTCCCATCATAAGATCCAAAGGCAGCCGCACTTCATACCAGAGCAGCAGATCAACTTAAATATCATCTTGCTTGCAGAATGGTCAGCAAAAGGTAATAATTCACACCGGTCACGCTTTGCAGCTCAGCTAAGGAGACTACACTGTTTTTACAGCTGATGGGGTATTTCAAATAACTCCACTATTTCCTTTTAGACAATGAAGTGGATGCCTAAAACATTTGACATTGCCTCACTGATCATAGAATCAGGACAGAGTGTTAAGAAACACTGTCTGTGGGTACAAGGAATTAAGGTATTTTATAAACATTGTTTGAGGAAAAAAAGCTGGATTAATGACATGGTTTGTGACTGGAGTACCCTGGTGGAATTTGAAGGAGCACAGTAAATTTCTGAAATGGCCAAGTGTGTCAGCATTTTATGTGCATGGTAAAGTGGTCATCAACCAATACAGTAGTATTTAATATAACTCATCTAGTGACACCAAAGGAGCCAGGTGGGTGGCATTAAGGTATTCTATGAGATTTCGATGTGTGTTATCTGTTTTTCAGTGTGTGGTTTGTTGTTCTTGCGACTTTATTTGAATGCTTGTAGTCACGCTAAATTCAGAAGAGGTGAAGACGCAGAATATGGCATCTCCACCCTTTTTCATGAGCACACCAGGGAAATCCATTATGAAATGGGAGACTGAAAAAAGGTTTTGTTTAGTATGCAAAAATAAAGACTTCTTGCACTGTATCGAGCCAGAGGGACACGAACGTCTTGATACTTTACCTGACTTGAATATGAGAAAAGAAAGAAAACTAGATAACCATTTTTACCGAAACTGAGTACAATACTAGAAAGATTGCATGTTAGAATAAGGGCAATTATATGAAAAATAGAGGGCTATGTAAAACAGCTGATATGTTTTGCCTCATCTCGCAAATTAGGACAACAGATTGATAAAAGTATATGGGATCAGTTTATGTCAAAGAGCTGCTGTGATAAAGTAAGGGAGGAATTATGGCTGAAAGGGGGAGCTGCGCTTGCTGTCAACCAGGGACTACCTGTCCCAGTGAACACCACAGCAAGGAGGAGCCCTACAACGAGCCTCACCTGCTGGTCTGGAGCTGGTCAAGTGCTACAAAAGCACACTTTGTGTTCCGCAGCGCGGGCGTGCCCAGGCCAAGGCAAGGCCCATCCTGGCTGGTCAGTGACAGGAAGAGGCAGGGCAGGGCCACCCCCCCTTGGCCCTCGTTCTTTTTCATCTAAAAGCAGTGACCGTTTATTACTGTAGGCCAAGTGGGCACTACATTGGAAATGGGCAAACGCAAGAGCCAAGGAGAGAAAGAAGTCTCCCCAAAAAAACCCGGGGCAGTACTCTTGATTCCTTTTTGGCACGTGCAGGGGGTATGGGGGGTGTTGCCATCGACAAAGAAACTGTCCTAGCAGAACAGTGCCTATCCCTGGAAATGGGGGGTGAACGGGCAAGTACCCTTTGAAGCTTCACAAAACACCGGGAGGGATGAGCGACAAAGGCCCCCGTCCCTTTATGTCCTACGATTGAGTTTGTTATTCCCAATCTGCAGACCTCCACTTCCCCAGCCATTATGACACCTACAACTGAATTACCTTGTACCAGCGAGGGAGGGCCCCCGACGAAGAAAACAAGGAGGCAGGCCAGCCCAAAGCCTAGACCCTCCAGAGTCGCCAACACTAAAAAGCATAGCACCTCGGACAATCTCCTTGCTGAGCCACCATTGTCCAACCCTGCTAAACCTTTTATTTTGTGAAGCAGAGAACTTGTTCCTAACATGAATTTGGATTTTATTTTGAGCAAATTTCAAGATATACTGACCGTCAATCTATCCCCAATTTGACAGATTAAGTAAATTGAAGTTGCAGTGACCCAGTGTTTGAAACTACATGACTGTACGAATTAATACAAGTCCCTAGCACGTGATTCAGCTGGGCCGGTCGCCTTTCCAACTATTGTGCACTGTGCCAGTCACGGCTAGTCCCAGGTCAACAAAAAGCTGACCGGCCCTCCTCTTGGCTTTCTGGTTTTTGCAATAATTTCAATCCTCCCACCCTTCCTCTGATCAACAAAAAGGGGCTTGCTGGTACGGCAAGGGGGCATTTATGCGAGGGCACTGCGAAGGGCCCTGAAACTGCACTAGTTGAATCAAAGTTTCACCGAAGCAACAACTCTGCCCCAACCAGGACAATATCGACCTTCCACCTGCCTGTTCTCCTTATGTGGCCGTATTAACTTAATGTCCCTCATTTAAGCTTAAATCAAGAGGAATTCAGAGGCCAGTTGAAGAACAAAGTTTGCCACTTGTTATACCGAAATACTGACTTCAGATCCAACGCGTTCAGAGACATTCTACTCGTCAGAAGGATCGACTGGGTGGCTGCATCACCAAACAAGCATTGGCATAGCCAATAGGTCTCGCCTTTGGGACCTTATAAGTGTTTAGGCATGCAACAGTTGGCGCCGCGCTGGCGTTAATGGGCGTCTCTCCATCTCCGGCGGCGGCACAGGGTGGCAGCACTTGGCAGCCCGGCACCGAGGCCGGCTAATTGGGAGGCCTCTGGGATGAGGGCGGTGATTACACACTTTACGGTGTAATTACATAAGCATAGCTCGGCTGCAGCAGGTTCCTGCCGAAGGTCAGAGCCAGCTTTACCTGAGATCAATTGGCACTGCCACTGAAGGGCCCGCCACCGGAGCCCTTATACGATTAGCATTAACATTTCAACAGCGACACATTGATCGGTGGCTCTGGGCCAGGCACACAGCGCTGCAATTACAGAAGAGCTGTGGGGTAGGGGAGGGCTGAAGCTGAGCATGGAGGGCGGCGAGGAGGGTGAAGGAGAGAGCAGGGTGGAGGCTGTGAAAGGAGGTCAGGAGGAGAGAAGAGGGTGAGACAGAGAAGAGAGAGAGAAGGTCCGAGACAGGGAAGAGAGAGAGAGAAGAGCTGAGACAGGGAAGAGAGAGAGAGAGAGAGAGAGAGAGACGGTTTGAGGCAGGGAAGGGAAAGATAGGAAAGGGGGCTGAGACAGAGGAAAGTGGGTAGAAGAAAGAGAGGGGTTAAGGTAGTGGAAGGAGAGAGGACTGAGGCAGAGAAAGGAAGGAGGAGAGAGAAGAGCTGAGGTAGGTAAGAGACAGAAGGTCGGTACTTGGACTCACTGTACCTGTTTGGTAACATGCCTAGAATGGACAAGCTAGCTGGGCCCTGAATACCATGTATCAGTGAAGTAAAAGGCTCATAGCTACGCCCAACAGCACTTTTAGCGCACAACATGTGCACTTTGTCAGTGTCACAGAGACAGCATGAACACAATTTGGCATCACTGCTTCTTAGTGAAGAATAAACAACGCACATGAACGTCCAACACAACGTAATACACAGAGCACTGTGCGCAGTCAACAATGCAATGACATGCCACGTAGGTGGATAGGAGAGTTCCCACAAAAGCATTTAAGCATACCAGCAATATTCACCATCATACCGCAGTACATGTGTCAACAAAATTGAAAACACCCACCCACATCAGTCAAAACAAGCTAGCAGATGAGTATCAGGGCTGCATGCCACTATGCGATAACTCCAGCTAATTCACACACAACCACGTGGGCAATACGCAAGTCAAAAGCACCAGTTTGCATGTAAACATGTCTAGGTTAGTCCTCCAACCACACCCAACAAACTTATAATATCTATCAACAACAAAGCATCAAATATACTCAAGCTGCCTGCTTTATACTGAAAATCACAAACATGCGGCTCATATCGCTCAAAGTCCGGTATGGGTGAGGTACAGTAAGTTGGTACTGAAGTCGGCGCTCACAGTCTTTTAATATCAACAACCTTATGGAAATTTTCACTGATGACTAGTCCGCTCTGTGGAAGTTTAGATTCCGCATCTCGCTCTTTCACCTATACCTGATTAATACTCCACATCTGATATGATGTATGTTAAAAAGACAGTATTCATAGCTGGGCAATATTAGTATTGCAAGGCACTTTATAACGATATGTTCATAGGCAATTTAAAAAATGAATATTTCTTGCAAAACCGGGTGTACAATTCCAAGTCCGTTTTTGGAAAACGATAACCACAAAGACCACGTTGCTTGGTCAACACTAACTTTTAGCTCTGAAAACGCAGCCCTTGACAAAATCTGTTAATGTGCGTGCTTTGGGAGATTTTTTTGCCACACTGTAATGTATTGCAAGAAAACCGGCGGCGCGCACAAAAAAAAAAAGGTCATGGGCATCAAGTCTTAAGTACACAATGACACACTGCACGTCTGTGCAACATGCTGATTCCCTGCACGCTACTTACACAGACCGTTCGTGAATTCAGCCTAATTTCGTTGTCTGTAATTAATCTTTTAATTTCAGTTCTTTCGGGTCGCACAACAAAACAAACCCAGGACCATACATATTAAAGCAGCCGTATTGGAGTGAGAGGAGCGCGTATTATGTAAAACGATCTAAGATTGGTGTACCTCAGCCAATCCTAGTACGCTGCAAAAAAATCCGAAATGCTCATTGGCTCTAGAGTCCCCAACGTGCCTCTGCAGTTGAGCAATATTGTTTATAATTACTGTTTGTCACGGACGGGGCAAGCTTGAACTGGACGGTGACAGTCGGTCTCGGCCCGGGTAGGTTGTGCTGTTGCTACCCACAATTCAGGACTGGAAGGGACGGTGCAGAGGGGCAAGTGGTGAATGGGTGGCGAATGAGTGATGTTTAGAACCCGGTCACTCAGACCCGGCATTGATCACCGATGAACCCATGCCCATAATGTTTCTCAGGCAATTCTGTATGCTCTGACAGTCTCTGTTTCTGACAAAGTGGAGCTGTGACGAAATCATGCACTTTTATCTAAGTCTCTGCACCTCCGTTGAGCCCTTCTCACTCAATCTGTCTTCGTTGTACTTGACATGTAACTGTACGCAGTGTAGCTGTGTATCCAGTGATAATATTGACATAGCCAGAGTGTTTCTTTGCCTACCATTCTCTCTTAGAAGAACTTGTACAGGGAACCGGAAGCATTACAATTTTCCACACCGGGAAACAATAAAGACGTACCCGTGTTTTTTTTATTTATTTTTCGTCACTTTATATAGCGCAAACTCGACCCCAAGGTATTTGAGCGCTTTACACGAGCACCAGTTATGTTACACAGGGACACATTCATTTTTAGCAGGCAAGGGGAGATTAAGTGATTTGCCCAGAATCACAGGATGTTCAGCCGACGCCCCAGGTCCAGAGACGGCAACTCTGGCCGTTAAGCCACATCCTATCTGGGTTTTAGGGCTGTACTGCCAGGCAGAGCAGAGAGCGAGAGAGGGGGGCTTGTCGCTGGCTTAGCCGCTTTGTATGTTTGGCAGGACATTGTTTTCGGATATGACTTCCGATGACAAGCCCTTGGTCGCCGGCTGCACGCGGGCTGCTGCTGAGCTAGCAGCTCCTGTTTTACAGGCGCGCGGCCAGTCACTAGACCGCTGATGGTGGTCGGAGGCAGTCTACAAAGGCACGGAGCGGCGATGGGAGCCAGCAGGTGGGTGCATTTACTTCAGGCTAAGCGAGCATTGTGTAGGCCAGCTATGGCGTGGCACTGACCCCTCAGCGTCGGGCACCCAAAACATCCTGCGGCCTCGTCATTTATCATCAAGGCTTTTTCTGAAGAAAGTGTTTACCTATGTCCACGGACACTGAAAGTATGTGATTTTGCTTCCGCAGTGTCTTCCACGTAATTACAAATTTGCCGCATTTGCCACATAATACATCAATTGGCATAATTTGAACACTTCACTAAAAATTGTTTCTAATTCAAACGGATGAAAAGATAATAAACAACAAGCGCGCGCGCATCGCGCTAAAAGTGGGAGGGGAGTGCGGCCGAGAGCAACCAAAGCGTTTCCCTTGCGGGAGCGAGCCAGGGGCACCATGTGTTTGTGATAATTACTAACACATGGCGCCGCTCGCTCCCGCAAGGGAATCGCCAAACGTGCACGCGTTGCCATTTAAAGCAATGCAACGCGTGCACGTTTTTGCCTGCAAACCTGGAGCGATTTCTAAAGGTCTCTTTCCCATGCAGCGCATGCGCGCTGCGTAGGAGAGACCTAAAAACGTAAGTGGTGATTGTATTGTAGTGAACTGTAGAAATCCATCTCTTGCATAAAGATTAATCAATTGTGGCACCACTCTTCACAGGGGGTGGGGGGGCTTGAACAAGCACAGGTATAGGCCTTGTCCCATTGGGTTTTTTTATTTTTATTTTTACAAACACTTCATTTCCGCCCCACACATAAGCACCAGCTGGTGGACTCAATCATAACAGGGCAGGGGAATGGTGTAAAACTACTGTCTCAGTCAGCAACAGGTTCCAGTCACTTTCAGATTTCTAAAGTATAGATTGACGTTTGGAGGTCAAGAACTTCAAGTAAAGATACTCCAGGAAATGCACGGGTGTAGTAATGATGGGAAGGGTGGAGCAGGTGCCCAATCAATGACAACTATAAAGTGGCCTGAGTACGATTCATCCTCTCTCGCTTCCACTCACATTGCTACTGACCCTTAAGACACGTGCACAAATTCCCCTCCGCATCCACACCCTACAGACTCTACTCCAGCACATCCTGGTTTCTTAAAACATTACCTCAAAGGAGCCGGGATAACCCTTTTCTACTCCTGTCATGTAATATTGTGGGCTTAAAGGTTAAAATTATGGACCCTGACTGGGGGTCTTTCATAAACTTACACAACATAAGTTATTCGACAGGAAACATGGGCCCTGGGAAAAAAATTCTGACTAGGGTATTGAAACTTTAAAATTGAAGCCACTCCATCCAAATCTGCTCAACCCTCCGGAGGCATCACCACTTGGGCTAAAAACTCATCTGACTTAACTGTAAAAAAAACTGGATATCCACAGCAATGATATCTTGGAACTGTCGCTGAGAGGTGGTAATGGCTGCACCATGGACCTATAGAACGTTTTTAATCGATCAGTACCACGTAGCAAGGAATCTCCGACTCTACACCTACTTGCCCAACATCTTGCCGCTAGGGCAGTTAGTTCCCATCTCATAACTGCGGGTTAATTTAATACCACCTTTAAGCCTCTGGATGGCTTATCCTTGGTCTATGCTCTAGAAGACTAGGCTCGAGGCATTCCATCACCAGAGAGAGAACCCATATCTTCTTGGTCAGTGGTAGCCACGCAACTTCTTACTCTAATTTTGAATTATGGCCTCTGCACATGCAATGGGAGATTCCAGTCTGACAACAAATGTGCCCATACATTTGGTCGAGGTTCTACTCAAAGTGAATTGATTATGTTTTTTTGGACCTCAATATATGGCACCTGGCAGTTGATTTTGAAATTCTGACACAGACGGCAGAGACCACAACGCCTTGAGGCTTACAATGAGTGGCCATCAATTGAGGAACTTTGTAATTCCGGGGGATAAATCCGAAAGTATCATCAGCCTTAACAACAGGAAATCGATTAAGTGGTCAAAACTACATCTTGATATGGGCATCTTAGCAGGTGTCTACGACGAATGGACAGACAAATACCATCTTACATACAGGACACTACCGATGTTCTACGCCTATTGACAGAATTCCAACCCACGAATGACATTGATTTCCTCATCACTCTAGATGTAGAGGCGCTCTACACCAACATTCCCCAGAGAGCAACTCTAGATGTGATAGAAGAGGAGTTAAGCTCGGCTATTTGGGACTCCCCAACACCACCCAGAATTATCCTGGAATGTGCTACATTAGCACTGACCGAAAACTTCTTTGAGTTTAAAGGCCAGTTATACCACCAAACCCAAGGTACTTCCATGGGGAGTACCTTTGCCCCTAGTGTAGCCTGCCTATACATGGCGGCCTTTGAGGGCCAACTCATCTTCCATGAATCGAACCCTTACCGTTCAAACATACGCATGTGGAAGAGATTCATAGACGATATTCTCATCTTTTGGTCAGGCGACTCGCAATCATGTAAAGACTTCTTTGCGTGGATAAATAGTCTGAACCCATACCTGAGATTTACTAGCACTGTCTCACACAACCAGATAGCGTTTCTAGACCTGACGATCAAACTCGAACAAGGCAGTTTGACGACCACGATCCACAAGAAAAGCACAGATCGCAATAGCCTGCTACTTTTTAGTAGTCATCACCCACGCGCCCTGAAAGAGAATATCCCCTTTGGGCAGTTTTTGAGGGTAAGGAGAAATTGCAGTAAGCTGGAAGACTACAGAACTGAGTCAGAACTATTGGCAAAAAATTTGGCTGCACGACAATACCCATCACGAAGCATAGCTCTATCCAAAAAAAGAGCAAGAAATAACCATGAGGCACTGCTAGAACACAGAGACAAGACCTCTACTGACACCCTCACTTGTGTTACCACATTTACACCAGCTTCCAATCAACTCACGAAAGTTATTAAAAAACATTGGGGCATACCAAACACCGGCTCAATGACATTGGAGCCACCACGCTTCGCTTTTAAACGTTCCAGGAACTTGAAGGACATGCTGATCCACACTAGGCCTAAGGCCCCCACATCTGGTGTCCAAAAAACACTATTGCACTTACCACCTGTCAAAGGCCATTACCCCTGTGGGTGATGTACGGCTTGTGCCTTCACTTCGATACATAAAACCATCACCTTGACCAATTCCTTCACATGGGATTTGCGGTCGCACACCAACTGCAACACGCCCAACTGTATATATTTGATCACGTGCCCCTGCAATTTACAATATGTAGGGATGACCACCCGTCCGATTAAGCTACGCATTTCTGAACATCGGAGTAACTTCCGCTGCCAGAAAAACAACACGAAAATGTGTACCCATTACCTTGAGAAACATCATACACCTGACTCACTCAAATGGGTCATCCTGGAAGCATTCGCAAAAATCACCAAAAATGCTCTTTTCCTGAAGGAACAGAGATGGGTACACCGACTATCTCCACATACCCAAGGATTAAATGAAGATATACCTTGGAGTACGTGGAGGGTCTGACAGATTTTCACAAGGTGATGATGGATACACAATTGTCAATAATTCGAGCATTATCTTTACCAACTGGTAATGCGAATAGTGTAATGCACACACCATGTAACAACAACATAACGCCTATATAATAGCACCACTGAGTCCCTTGAGGGATCACAAAGTATGATGGCAGCACAATGATGAGACGCACACACGCCAGTTTGCAATAATGTTGGGGATCATTTTCATGTAATGCGCGATTAGTGCCATACATTTACTTTATAACATCGGCGTTACACGATTGTAACCTTCCCAAATGTATATCCGCCCAGGATGGCCGCATATCTGCACCTCCGGTAGAAACCACCCCCCCAACATGGCCGACTACTGAGAACAAACATGCACGCACTAGCGTCCACAACCAGGCGCTTCCCGCCCCCCGGAAGCACCGAGCCGCACTGATAAAAACAACGCGGACTCATACCACTCTACATCCCGGACCCGGTAGGAGTGGGTAGGTCTTGAGACAGCTTGCTACTTGCACACACGTGAGTACCTACATTACGAACAAATCCCCGCACTCGTGGAATTTTGCTGTTTTGACTTTACGAGGGTGGCGCTGCATTATGACCACACAGTGAACATTAGCAGCGACGCACCCCCGTCCCGAGCCAGGATCTACGCTAAACAACTCCCCGCGCTTTGGATTCCTTTACCCGCGCTTGGGAAACTTGTTATTTTATCGTTACCAGTGTGGCACTACATTGAGACAAACTAGTGAACTTCAGTAGCGGCACACCCCCATCCCGACCATCGCACAATTGACAATGGTTTGATGTTATAGGAAGTGACAATATGACAATATGCCCCGCAAGGTGCACTTTGGATTCTTTACCTCACACTTGTTTGGTTTATTCAAACAGCAATTAGATCATAGCGGCAAACAGTCCACCACGCCTCCCACCCCCCTTCCACCGGATACGAGGAGTTTATATGGTTGAATGTGATGAGATGTGGTGATACATGCGATGGCAACATGTTCCCTAGCACTTTTAAGAAGCGGGAGCATGACCTATACTAACCTAACTTGCTCCCATATTACGACAAGTTTATATTTTTTGAGAACATTTTGAGAGGAGCAGCATTAGTCGCAGCTAACTCACTGCAATGAATGGTTGATGATGAGTATGTCTGTGATCCTAAGAATAATGGTCATTACCTCACAGTACGTGGAAGACACATGTGACTAAAGCGAATATTTATTCATTTTTCCCTACTCACTCGCTCCAGTGCATGAGGAACTCCTCGTGTACGACCTACCGGGTACTGTTGAAGCCTGGTTAGTCCTAATCATTGGGTGAGTCCCCAGAGTTTCTCTGCTATTTTGCTGTGTGCCACAAGGGCTGAAGTTCACGCTAGTTCACCTTGTGCACTCACCGTGTGGCACTAATTTTAAGTGTTTTTTATGTGGTTTTAATTTATGTTCACCACTGAATCTTGAGAGTCAGCTTCACAAGGGAAACGAGAAGATACACACACTTGAAATTGTATTGACTTAACCAGTGTCAAATTTTCTCCCTTCACAGGTAGTTCCAGTACTACCAGGTACTCAACTAGTTAGTTGTATGGTTGACATGAGTATGCATCCACGTCACCATGTTAGTTTTTTTGAGTTGTAGATAGATTTCTTTTCTGGTCCTGACGAATCGCCCGTAGACTATACACTTGGCGAGAAACATGTTGACCTGTCACCAATAAGTACGCTTAACCTAAGACATAAGCTTAGCCTAGCGCCTTATTAATTGATTTTACTTAGGGTAGGAGACCCATTTAATTAAAAGTGGTTGTCGCTGGTACTCCCAACCCTATTTTACATTCACTTAAAATATTTATCTACACACACTTGGCCCCTCACCCCCACTTCACCTTACGGCTGTTGGAAAAAGATCTCCGCTATAGTGCTCCTATTGTAGGGAGCCCGTCGGGTATTGCACCGCCGACCTGACGAGGAGCAGCCCAATGATGAAGCATGACACCCTACTGGGTGTGTGAGGGAATTAGAATCCAATAAATGGATTCCCAACTTTGAACCACTCTGGTCGGGTTGGCTTAGATTCCCTTCTTCTGACTCTCATCCCATAGGAACAGCATAACCAGCAGTGACCGGGCCGCTCCTCAGGGTCCCTGCTGCGGCCGCTATTACATACTTCGATGTCCAGGGGAGGAGCGCAGGCTCACGGCACTCCACTTCGCCTCCGGGCCTCAACCGCTGATCCAGGCCGCTACTGGTGGTACTCCATTGCTGTTCGTGTCAACCACACTGTCAGCAGGCCCGCCCAGTCAGTCCGCGCTGCTGCCTAATTTCATGAGCGCTTCCCCAGCGGGTCACACTCTCACCGCACTACGTCGCAGCGGTCCAGGGGTGTAATCTGCTCCTACAGTTGCGTCGGCGCCTCCGCTCACCCACAGCTCGCCCCTGGCCGTCCCTCAGTCCGGGACACTCTTCACAGCCCAAACTCTCTGCAGCTTCGGTTCGTCGTGGAGATCAGCTCCGTCGGAACGACGCCATCTTGGACTGCGCCGTCCGAGCTCGCCACAAGAAGGGCTCCTTTCCCTTCAAAACTCCTCGGCTGCCTCTCCTCTTGGGACGTCTCGGCCTCAGGGGATGATCCGATTACCGTTTTTGTCTGTTTCCGGCGTCGAGGGACAGGATTAAGAACAGAATTAGGTCAGGGCTGACGGAGAACACAGCTACCCGGCCATGTTGCTGGCCACGCCCCTGACCAATATTTTTAGTCAAGGACGATGGCTTTCCCTACAATACCCACCTGTACTGCTTCATTTGTGGGCTTTGCATAATGAAAGGTTTGTCCACACAAGGAAATTCTAAATTATGGAACATCATTAACTGCACAACTACATATGTCATCCGCTAACCAACTCTGAAAACAGATGTGTGCACCATAGATATAGCCCTTGGAAATTCAGACACATTAACGCCACAGTACTGTGAACAGCAAATCTGCACTCTGAAAACTTTTTGAATATCACCAGCTTCAGTATGTTGTATAGAACATGATAAACAAGACAAAAGAAGTCAAGAACGAGATGGCAAACCAGTTAAACATGAATTTTATTAGATTTCAGGTTCTGACCTGGCAGTACCCAAGACTGAAGCTCATAAAGCAACTCGCAATCACCAAACCAGGCAAGAGTTATCCTCAGGCTAATCATCTTTTGAACTACATGCATGGCTTTTTACATGAATGGCTTGCTTTGTATGAGAGTCTTGCTACAAAAGGCTGCTTGCTCTGGCAACACTTGCAATAGAGGGAGCATTATGCATCACCGCTAACAAATAATTAACCACACCAACAGTAACACCTATAATCAAATCCCCTTTTCACCTTTGTGGCAGCAGGGGACTTCTAATATAAAAACACCCTCTGACATTCCATCATATTTATTCTATTTTTTTCCACAGCACACTCCCTTAAGAGAGTGTGCAAATATAAAATAAATAAACCGCTATCGAGCAAAACTGACTTCTAGTAAGGTAGAACATTTGTTAAATGACAACTTAGCGGACGCCATTCTCTATATAAAACTACAGAAAGTGGCTTTTACATTCAGCAATGAAATTTCAATTCCCCCAAAACTATTTTTCATTCTTTCAATTAAATAACTATATCACTTTGCATGTCTCCTAGCTGCGAACAGCAACAAGAAACAACAATTAATCATCCAATGTATATAGGCATCTATCCCAACTCTAACACATTTTGTTTACATGCCAACAAATTGCAATGGAAAAGGTAAATTATGGATATTCCTAAAAAATAATCCTTTTTGTCTGTTTCCAACTACAATTTTGTCTGCATTGATAAAGCTCATCAGTGCAAATGACCATTCACCTGAATGAATCTTGTGTTTACTAAGTAACAGAATTACTAGCTGCCAAACATTTAAGACTCACCCTCTTGTGGTCATAAAAAGAAGCACCAACCATGGCGTAGAAAAATTAACCTACAGCAAATCTCGTCACAAAGTAGACTTGAAGCAAACCAGACCACGTGACTTGATGCCTGCCGCAACAATCACTCAATCAGGGCTCGTCCTTCCTTTTCTGACAATGAGTACCCACAGAAAGAACCAGGCATGGCCCAGGAACTCCACCCAAGTTGTCCTCTAGGGGACACTGTGGAAACATGGTCATGTGGCATATCGCTCACTTCAGCAGCCATCCAATTAATCATCTGTTTCCACCAGAAAGAACATGCATTATTATAATGTATTCACAGGTGGTACCTTGTCCAGGTGCCCTCAGCTAAAGGTAGTAGATTTACTATTAGGTCCTCCTGAGACCTGAACAGGGCCGTGGAGCAGAACCTCCGGTCACCTGCACCACACAGTAGATTCCACCTGTGCTGGCGTGCCTCCTGTTATCATCATGAAACATCACCACAGCCATCTCATGCTCCCTTAATTACCCTACCCATATACCCCACCAACATTCTATCCCAACAATCATAACCACAATGCTCACGCCACCACCTGCAGCAAACATTTAGAACATACTATGCATTTCATACTCATCAACACTCACCTCCACAGTTCTACATGAAGAAGACATAGCAGAGACCATCTTATCACATAATTAGGTTTCCTTGTTTTCAGTTTCTATTAGTTGTGAATTCTGTTGGGTTTCTTTTCAATGTTTTGCAAAAACATGACAATCAGTGGTTATCAGTTATCCTTTTTACTCACTGAAAAACATGGAGATGTTTTTTTATTTTCTTCCATCCTTCGTTTATTTCTGTTGTCAATTCTACCTTCCTTCCTTCCTGGTCCTAACTAAAGTAACTTTCTATTATTCATATCCATTCCAGTTTCCCAACACTCAAACTGCTCTTTCCCATAGTCCAGTCCTACCGCATGCCAAGTATGTGCTTGGATGGAGATACGATATGTGTACAACTCATTAAGATTTGAATGGAGCACATAAAAGGTTAATGGTGGGTGTTTAACACCTTCCTGATGCTCTAGTCTTCAGGCAAATGGCAAACACTGGCTAAATTCACATTTTCTCCTTATGATATGAGATATTTATTGTAGGGTGCTCACACTGCCACGTTCTTTGTCTTGATACACCATGAAAGGACTAGGTTGATAAATACATTATGACCGTCTAATAAGGGCCTATTCCTTCACTACCTTTGGAGAAGCCGGCTAAGGAATTAATATGCATACTATTACCTCTAGGTCCCTTGCCGAGAGCAAGTTGTGTTGCTCTGTGAAGAAAGCTGAGAAAGAAAAGAAACTTCATGACCTACAGGATGCCTTGGGTAAATTGCCTGTGCAGTTCACATCATGAATGAGGTTTATTTTTCATTGTTGCGCTTTCAAAACCATTGTATGGACCCCTTTCTGGGCCTGTGTACTGAAGATGTTCATGATTTGGTCTCTAATCCTTCTGTATGAGGGGAAGTGGCTCTTATAGACATACTTTTCAGCCCATTGTAATGTAAAACTAAAAAGAATAGTGGCGGGTAAAGTGCTTTATGGACGGAAATTTAACCTGAAGGTGTCCATATGCAGTGATCTTTGTTTACCACAATCCTCCTACCAGCACTTTCAGCTGTGAACTTGCTGGCCACTACAAAACGGGAGTGGAGTAGGTCCTGGGGCTCCACAGACCTTGCGGATGGTCACATGGTTATACTAATTTAATTCAATTCATGGCATTTGTAAAGCGCACAGCTACCTCCGAGGAGGTGTCCCGGAGCTAGCGGACAGCACGAGATAAAAGGAGAAAGTGATAATTACATAGCCATAATAGAGGTATCGAACAAGAAGGTTTTGAGATTGAGCCTAAAAACGGATTCCAAAAAACTGCTACGTAGACTGAGCAGCAAAGAATTCCACACTTTGGAAGCCAGGTATGTAAAGGAGAATCCGCCTCGTCTAGCTTTACGTATGCAGGGAACATATAGAAGCTTCAGGTTGTTGGATCTCAAGGTTCTGGACTGGGAGTAAGGTCCAAGTCTCCTCCTAAGATATAGCGGGTCCTTGTGGGTGTAGGCTCTAAAAACTAAAGTAAGTGCCTTAAGTTGGATTCTCTTAATCATGGGGGGCCAATGAAGATGCCGCAAATGAGGAAAGATAGATGAACGAGAGGGAATCTTCAGAATGAGGCAGGGGGCAGAAATCTGGATGTATTGAAGCTGTTGAATAAGGAAGGCCTAAGTGAAGACTGTTGGCATAGTCCAGTTTAGCCGTAACCAAAGCATGGACAACTGTTTTTCAGGAGTCCACTGGAATGAGGTGAAGCATTCTTCTAAGAGATCTGAGGGTGGTAAAACAAGAGCGATCTAATTTGAGGTTCAAAGGTGAGATGCGAATCAAATTTTATCCCAAGGTTTCTGGCCATCAAAATGGGGGTCGCACATAGTTTAGGTGACCACCACAGGCAAGCATCCGGAACTGACTTAGTGCCCAAGAAAAGAATCACAGTTTTATCCGAGTTTAGTTTAAGGTAGCTTTCCTCCATCCAAGCCAGTACATCTTTCAAGCATTGCTTAAAGGAGCTTAGTGATGAGGGCATGTATTCATGGAGAGCTAAAAAGAGCGGAGTGTCATCCGCATAAGAGACCACTAGCACCCTCAGAGTCCACCAATTTGGCCACAGGTTCCAAATAGATATTAAAAAGAGTGGGGGCAGGGGGTAACTGCCGAGTCCTGGGGACGCTACAGACCAAGGTTTGGAAGAGGAGCTGAAAGGAGGAAGAAAGACTGCTTGGGAACGATCCGACAGAAAGGATTTCAACCAATGCAGAGCCTGGCCCCCAACACCAATTCTTTCGATTCTATCAAGTAAGGTGACATGGGAAACCGTGTCAAAGGCAGAAGACCGATCCAACAAGATAAGCAGCACAGGAGAGCTCTGGTCAAGTTTTTCCTTGATAAATTCAGATATCTCCAGAAAGGTGGACTCGGTACTGTAGCTCGAGCGAAAACCTGATTGAGAGTCATGCAGAAGAGAATTTGATTCTAAAAACTGTGACAGCTGTTTATTGACCCTTTGCTCTAAAGGTTTAGCTACTGTGGGGAGGAGAGAAATGGGCCTAAAGCTGCTAAGATCCGCTGATGGCTTCTTTAGCAGACGGAGCAACAGTGCATGCTTCCAGCAGAGTGGAACCTCACCCAATTCCAGTGATTTATTCACCAGCGTATTAAGAATAGGATTACAACATCGGCCGCTAAGTTTATGAAGGCAGGAGGGCAGGGGTCTAATGGAAATCCAGATTTACACCTTATTAATTCAGACGCTGAAGCAGCCAAGCAAATGGGGTCAAACCTCATAAGCAGTGGGCCAGGAGATGTGAAGACCAGGGTGACCACATGAGATGAAGTTGAAGCAGAGAATTGGTTGAAGAGGGTTTGAACCTTCTCATTAAAAAAAATTAGAGCGGTATTGACAATGATCCATCGAGGGAATAGGAGCAATTTCTGCGGCCGAAGGGGACACATTTTGTTTTACAATTTTAAAAAGTTCTCTTGACTTGTTAAAATAGAAGCCGCAATAAAATATTTCTGCGCTTTCCGGATAGAGGAGTGATAACATTTCAGGGCGGATAGGTACATTATTTTATTTTGGTTTTCATAAACCCTTCTGCAGCGCCGTTCTAATCTTTTACAACATGATTTTTCAGCTTTAAGAGCCTTCAGAGAACCAAGGTGCGGAAGGAGATAGTCTGCTAGAGGAGTTTGTTCTGATGGGAGCAATAGTGTCTTTTGCACAGATCAACCAGTTAATAAAGCTGGCAACGTCAGATTCCAAAACTCCATTGCTAATATAAGAACTAGACCGTAAGGCCTGTACAAAAAATGCTTCAGTTACCTTGGCCCAAGGTCTGGAGATTTTCAAGATTGGTCCTTGAGCCTGCCTGGGGGCTGGGGAGAGAATATCAAAGGGATCATAAAATGGTCAGACTAAGAAAGCTTAAAGAGATGGTCTGACCCTGATCATGTCAGTAGATGAAAAAATGAGATCAAGTGTAGGATCTGCCAAATGGGTAGGTTCCTTCACCAACTGTTCCAAATTAAAACCTTCCAAAAAGGACACAAATTGTTGCGCTGGTTTATTATTGGAATCATGAAGATTGAAATCCGCTAATGCCACAAACTTTGCGTGAAGAGGGGAAAGTTGGCCAAGGGTGTCAACAAGCGGAAGAAGAGAGTCCGCCAACACATCTGGAGGACAGTAAATGAGCGCACCAGACAGAGCGAAGGAAGGAGATAGAACAATGGTGAAGGACAAACCTTCAATGCCATTACCAGTCACCAGTTTAGAGATGGAGCATGAGATGGGGTGAGCGGTGTAAAATAGCAAGCCCTCCACCATTTTTACCTACAAGATCAAGTTGCTTGAAAGAGAAATTGGGCAGGATGGATAAGGCTATATCCGACACCGATCACGCCTTAAGCCAAGCTTCTGTCAGGAACATCAAATCCCAGGTATTATCCATGAGTAAATTATATATATCTAATGCATGTCTGGGTAGGGAGCGACAGTTAATGAGACAGGCAGAGAAGGATGGGAGAGAATTAGATGAGGGTGTAGCTTCAGACCCCACACAGATAGGTAGAGCAGAATTAGATAAACCATCTAATGAGAAAGATCAGCCACAGCAACAAAGACCCTCATGCTCAGCCAGCAACCCAGGTTCAAAAATATGAAGATTACAAGCAACCTTGTTCAAAATTAAAAGCTCAAATTTAGAAAAGGTTCTTCTCGGGGCAATATGTTTAGGCTTACCAGCAGCATGGCTGGCGCTGGGTTCGATCCGGGCACAGGCGGGCGTGCCTTAGGTGCATCCGCTGCACAGCCAGCGGCCATTTTATAGCCAGAGTATGTGAATCTGAAACACTGGAGCCCGCACCAACCAAAAATGGCACCTCACAGTGGGATCGTGGGAAAGAAAGAAATCTAAGTGGCTTACAGTGGCCTGAGTGGGTAATAGTGGGAGCATCACTCACTGAAAAGTACTTCAAGGTAAAGGCTGCATTTATACTACTTTGGTACCAAAGTAACAACCCCATTTTTCCGGTTTCTACAGAAATGCAGATATTCCCTCCAGTGGTGTTTTATTGGTTATAATCAGTTTTAACTGAAGCCCAGTAACCCTACACATAATTCAAACACCCTCTTAGTCGCAGAGACCTTGTTCTCACCGACTACCACACTCATTCTTGTCCTCCATGTTCGTCTAGAGCACACCATCCAACAAGTCAACCGCACCCACACAAATTGTTGTGCAAAAACAGTCCACAATCAAATCCTTTGAAATCCTTACCCGCCACTTTCCACAGACAGCAGCCAAAATCATCACCTTTCATCTCATCAATCTTCCCCCTGGTTACAGCTCAACTTCAAACCCGAACTCTTTGACATCCGAATCCTCCAGCTACTCCAATATCTACCTAGATCACTTCAGCCTTGCACAAAATGCTGCCACCAACAGCATGAAAAACATTTTCAGCAACCTACTAGCAGACATCACAGTTGCAAAGCACAGCAAACTAAACAGTCTAGATTTCACCTGACACCCAACACTTTTGTTCTTTCAAATATTTCCACATCTACACCCAGAAGGAAAACCAGCAAACATTACATCTGAAAGCAATCGAAGACATGGCCATGTTGATAGAAGACCATGAGGCGCTACAGTACTACAGCCAATCATCAAACAAAACCAGTTCCTGTAACTAAGGCTCAAATTAAATGGACACGTCATCACCTTGATAATTGAAGAACTCTCAAGACTCCTCAACTCTGTGAAAGTGATATGCTATGAAGAAACCATTGTCCAATCATCCATAGAAAAGTCCATCTCAGGACTCAGACCCATGCTCAAACCGGTCAATGACTTGCTCAAGCCAATTTTCTCTAACTTTCTCAAAATGAGACAGATCGACTCATTTTTTTTTGTTTAATCAGTTTATTGAAATTTTGTAGATATATGAAAACATGATACAGACATGCATAAAAGCAACGAGTACCAGTTGGAACAACAGTTCACATTATTGAGAAGTACACTAATCTTCTATGGGTCCCGGAGTAGCGTGCTACTCGCCGAAAAAGCGCTTTGACGCCTCGTCAGGGGTAGTAAGCGCTATATAAATGCAATTACAATACAATACATAAAATCCTTACCAAGATAGAAAAAAGCATCAGCGAAAGTATCTTGTCTCAGAAGTATACAGACACTTGGCGATTATACTTCGTACTTTCAACATTTTGTATCAACCATTACAGCCTGTCTATAAAGCAAATATCCAAGCACCATACAGGAGCACAAATTGCTCTCCACAACATTAGAACTGCACATTTCTAGCAACTCTTTTCGGCTGAGCCATAGAGTCACGACCATTATGTAAGTAGACAGATTATAATAAAACTACATAAAACCACTCAGACAAATCAACTGAGAAAACCAGTGAGGGTATTAAAGGAAGGTAGGGAGGAGGGGGGGGGCGGGAATTTGGTGTATGGGAACGATCCATTTAATAAGGCGACATCATCCCACACTCTGTCCCAGACATATCAGACTGGGTGGCACATTTCGAAAAACTACATCATCCGAAGTGAAGAAATGTACTAGGTGCAAAACTCGTTAATGAGTGGGATCACCATGCCTAGTATGTGGAGTAACCTGATCGGAGTCGGATGCAGTAGAAGAGTCTTCCGGAGTCGATGCTACTTGTAATGCCGTCAGCATCACTCCCCATGCTGCCGAGATGGGATACTTGCAGACTCCCAGCGTGTCCTCTCTTAGCAATAAAGTCGCCTCTGCTTTAGCCCAATACAACATCGAGTGAACCCAGGCTGTGAGTGAAGAGGTCAATTGACTTCCAGCGGCGGGTGACCAATCGCTTGGCCACCGCCAGCCCCACGTCCAGAAAACGAGAGGTGGCCCTGTATTTTCTATCCCTAGGAAATATACCCGTGATGCAAGCCCCCCCATGTATTCGGTAGAGCTCTATCCGTGCTGGTGGTTAGTAAACTAATCACTCCGAGCCAATAAGTCTGCAGTCTGGGGCATGACCATATCACATGCAATAAATCAGCGTTCACCAATTGGCATCGCGGGCAACAAGCATCTGCCTTATTGAAAAACGTATTAATTTTATCTGGGGATAGGTAGGCCCTATGCACTATGTAGAAGTGAATTAGCCTAAATCTTGCATTCCTAGGGATCTGTCTGGGACTTTCCAACAACGCTCCCCATTCCAAAGGTATGAATGGTCGTGCAAAATCCGATTCCCACTTAATATGCAAGTGTGTTAAATCAGTAAAGGTGTATTCTCTAATGGACTCCGCAAACCATTTAATGAGGTGTCTCCCCGTGCCCAGTACATGGATATATTGTAACAGCAAGTGCGTCGGGAGCTCACCCCAGTGGTGTCTCAACATAGCTATCCAGGAGGCGTGTTTTAGGAACTACCCCGACGGAACACCTTCCTCATCCACCAGAGATTGGAATGCCCTTAATGTGCCCTCTAAGTACAGGTCCCCTAAAGTATGCACATCAGCCTCACGCCAAACTGCCAATTCAGCCGTACTGGCTCTGCCCCTACCTCCCGGCATTCCTAGGAGTGGTATCGTGGGCGCATATGGTGCCACGTGCCTAGTGAGATATAAGGCTCTACGGAAACATTTGTGAGCTATCTGTACCAAGAAGGGTAAAGTCATACTTGGTTTAGCGCACGGATGAAAAATGTAGAGAAGCTTATCTAACGTACACGGCGGACCACCTTCGCCGTATCCTCAAGATTGAGCTCACCCAGCCACTTCGCCACCCCCTGTATCTGAGACGCCAAATAATAATGTTCCAGATTGGGTAGAGCTAATCCGCCCTGTGTCACAGGCAGATATAATTTAGCAAGCGCAACCCTACGAGTGTTACACCATATAAAGTCCCTCATCAATCTTTCCAATGGGGGGAAAAATGAAGCCGGTAGGAATAAAGGGAGATTTGCGAAGTAATATAATAATCTGGGCAACACCACCATTTTAATGATTGCCACCTTACCCGCGACAGAAAGGTTAAGTGTTTTCCAGAAATCTATCTGCTGGCGTAGCGCAGTGATTGCTCTGGATAGGTTGCCTTCCAATAGATCCCGGTCCGTACGATAGATACAAACACCCAAATACCGAAACACCGCCGGCTGCCAGGCCACTACTGCTCCATCCACCGTCCACTGAGGATCCTCAACACCAGGAGTAAAGGGGAATAAACATGATTTCCCCCAGTTCACCGTCAGCCCCGACACTTTAGCAAACAGCTGCAGCGTGTTGGGTACTATTGGAGGAATCGTCTGAATGTTCTTAAGGAAGAGTAAGATATTGTCCGCGTATAATGACACAGCATGAGACTCTTCCCCCCCCAACTGTATTCCCCATTGGTCCGCCAGTTGGCGCAAAGCTATGGCCAGAGGTTCTATAGCCAGAGAGAATATTAGCGAAGAGAGGGGACACCCCTGCCTGGTTCCCCTACCCATCGACAAAGGTTTAGAGAACAAGGATCCCGATCGAACCCGGATGGTGGGGGCGTCATACAACAGCTTCACTAGATTTAGGAAGTAGGGCCCAAACCCAAATCGACCCAGCACTGCAAACCGATACTGCCACTCCACGGTATCAAAGGCCTTCTCCAGGCCCAAGACCAGGCAGCCTGCTGCAGGCCAGTCCGCCACAGCTGCGCGCATAACCCGAAATAACCTACAAATATTTAAGGAGGTGTTGCGAGCCGGGACAAAACCATTCTGATCCCGATTGACCAGTTGTGGGGTAACCAGGGCCAGTCGACTCGCGAGAACCCCCGCCAATATTTTGTAGTCTCCATTTAGCAACGCCTAAGGTCGATAGGCACTCGTGCACGTGGGATCCTGATCTGGCTTAGGAAGGGTAACCAAAGTGGCTTCTGTCATCAGGGCCAGAAGAGCAACCCCCTCCAGTGCCTCCATATAGACTCCCAAGAGTGGTGGACCCAGCTGATCTGCATAAGTCTTATAAAACTCATGAGGAAGACCATCCGGTCCTGGGGCCTTGCCATTAGGCAATGCACGCATCATTCCTTTTATTTCCTCCAGGGTAAGAGGTGCATCTAGTTCCCGGCGCTGTTCTGGTGTGAGCGTAGGAAAAGTGATACCATCCAGGAAGGAATGAATGTGCCCATCAGAAGCAGTCTGGGGGGGTCTGTACAACTGTGCAAAGTTCGAAGTCAGTTCCCTGTGAATCTCATGTTGTGTATATTTAAGCCCACCATCCTGGGAACGAAGTGTGGTGATGAGGCTCGTGGCCTGATTCCGCTTGATTAACCAGGCTAGTAAAGCACCAGTGTGATCTGATCCCTCTGACCGTGAGCACCCTCCAGTCCGCAATCAGTGGCACCACACGTCCCTTCAAACAATGGATTGGGCCGCTTAGAGGACGATTCCCCAAATCACGTCGTACAGCCGGTGGGTACGGCAGTCACAGGCGCCACAGTCTTCCGACCCCAGGCCCCAAGCGGCCACGAGCCTCTCCTGAGCGATTCGACTGACTCCACTCAGGCCTCATACATGCAGACGAGAGCCAGATCCGGCCGCGAGCCCCAGGTCGCCTCCTTCCTCCAATATTTTCCCCGCAGACCAGCACCGGGAGGTCCGCACAGCAACTGCCTTCAGCTGTGCAACACAGATGTCGGGTCTATCCCAATAAATACAGCGGATAATGGGGATTAGGAGCTGAGCGAGTTCAAATTGCATCCGCCATGTTGCCCGTGCAGGCCACGCCCCCCATGAGACAGATCGACTCATGATAAACCATGCTTAACTCAGAGGGACTAGTCAACAACTGTCAAATCCTTCACCTCCCTTTTCGGAGAGGAAAAATCATGAAGAAAGCAGTTGCCACACAGCTGCATAACCAAATCAAAACCAATATCATTCTATTGGACTACCAAACAGGCTTCTGGGCAGAACAGTACACATAGACTGCACATAACCAGACGGCTGATCAAGCAATTCAGCTCTCTGACATCAGAAATCCCTGCCTTCTCTACCTCTTGGCTGTGTTCAAGATCAAACCCTGCTCAACAACTTCTTGGCGAGAATGGGATGCAAAAGCATCATTATGCAATTGTTGGCCCAACGGTTAGCCTCCTACCTGAACAACACATTTAAGCGGGCATAGATAAACTCCTTCCGGTACAAAACTATCCCTATGCCCTGCCCATTACCCAAGGCTCCATCTGGTCACAAGTGATCTTCAAACTTTACATGGAACCCCTCGAAGTTCCCATGGCAGAAAAGAACATGAAATCCAACCAACTGGCTGACAATGCACATCTCTACTGAAGGATCTTTAACAACATTGAGTATTTAAGGTCCTGCCTATGCACCATGCAAGACTGTATCTTGAAAGAATACCTGAAGCTACACTCCCTTAACACCGAGTTTGTGTCAATCGACAATAACAGAAAACGACCACAGGTTCATACATGTCTACCAATCAACAAATTCTAAAATGTGCCAAGTCTCTCTGCTTCCAGAGACACCAATATGAACTGAACCACCACCAAGGAACTTTGCCTACAATGGTGCTTCGATTACTCTATCAAATAGGTTCCAGGCATTATCCGACTTAGACGCTTTGGACTGACAACCACTCCCTGTAGAACACAGAATACACCCTTTTGCTACCATTCAGGCTAATTGCAGTGTGGACCAGGCACGTTCCTTAAACAAACAGGGTCTAGTTAAATTCCAGGACGTTTTAAACGCCTGAGCGATATTTTGAGCCTAATGAACATATGGGGGCAGTTGGGCCAAACGCTTTTCCACACAATTTTGTAGAACTCTCTCCTGACTTGATGATTGAACCCCATATGTTACAAGCAACCCAGCCTAAAAGGGACAACTGTTTAAACCCAGGCACGTGTGAAAAGGAGCAGTCGGAAATACGACTTACTTCGTGGAATATTGCGGGGCTCAACAGGAATCTCAGGGATGTAGAATGGTTGGAGTACATAGAACAAAGTGATATATGCCTCCTGCAGGAGACCTGGGCACTAGAAACCCCTCACAAGGTTGGGTTTAAGACATTTAGTGTTAAAGCCATACCATCAGTAAGAGGCAGGCCCTCGGGAGGCCTTGTTATATGGATAAAAATTACTCTCGACATTAATATAACCCAGTTGCACATTCCGTCTCAGGACATGGTTGGTGTGAAAATTAGTACATGGGACAAAAAGGAAATATATTTAATCAACATTTATAATAGACCAAGCCCAACTATGAAGGAATCTTTGGTAATAGAGCAGCTTGACCTTTTTTTAAACTCAATTGAGCCCAGGGCAATGGTAATTGTGGGAGGTGATTTAAATTGCAAATTTGAGCCAGTGGTGGGCTTTGAAAACCTCTTTGAAGAAGAAGATATAGCAAATAATATTCCCGCTTTAGAAAGCAGTCCGATAGTGCCCTGCACTGTAGCAGTTGCCCAAATTATGAAACTTACATCAGGGCATGGACTTAGAGCCTGTAATGGCCGCTTACCCTCAGATAGCCCAAACGTTTCTACATTTCGCAGGGGTAATTGTCAGAGCAGTATAGATTATATATTGGTATCTATCGAGTTCTGGCATAAAGTACATGACCTAATAGTAGATGCCCGAACTGTAAGAAACTGGCTCTATATATACTGCACCAAAGTGAGGTACAGTGTGTTTAGAGTCCAAGGGTCTCCAGAGGTTTGGCAGAGGTTAAAGTTAGATAGAACCTTACTCTCTAAAGTGGTAGCTTGGTCGAGCAGTAAGGCAGTATCAGAGGACAGTGTAAAGCATTTGTTGTACACACTCAATCAGCAAATGAATCCACACACTCAAGAACTGAACTCTAGGCCAATTATTTTGTATAAAAAAAATATACTGTTGTTCTATTTCTAGAACCAAGCAAGCCTGGCACAGGTAAGCATAAAAATACTTTTCAGTAGTAAATTACTTGTATGAACACAGTTCAAAATTGCAGTGTAACTTGTACTGGTTTTGGTTACAGTTTTAAGTAAGCAGTTTGCAACACATTGCAGGTATAGTACATTCAATTAAATGGGCTTTTTAAGTAAAAATGCAGTTAATTACTTTTCACATTACTTTTGCTAACACAGGAGTGGATCCTAGATTCAGCCCTGGGACATTTCATGAAAACAGGTGAGTAAATGCGTTTTGGTTAAAGGTACGATTTTTAAAGAATATTATTGCATTTCAAAAGTTGACACTTAGAATCTTTTTCACATAGAATCACCAATGTTATCCTATGGGAGGAAATTCACTTAGCAGGTAAGTTAGGTTATCGATACTTTTTCTTACTCAGTGCTGGATCCTGGATTCAGCACTGGGACATTTCCTGAAAACAGTTGAGAAAATGCATTTTTGTTATGCGGCTGATTTTTAAAGAATATTTGTAGTTTTCAAAAGTCGACACTTTTTGGGAGAAAAAGTGTCCATGTTATCCTATGAGGAAAAATTAGTTATCGGTTTCAAGGTAAGTAATCGGTCTTTTGAATTAGGGTTCTGGGGTTAGACTCAGGGGTCTCCCAGGGTCAGTGATGCACTGTTGTTGCACCCTCAGCGGCACTAGGGCGGCCGGGTGCAGAGTGTTGAGGCCCAATGTTATCCTATGGAGGATAGGGGGACTCCGGTTGGTGGCTGCTGGCAAGCAGGCCATGGGGTTGTGGTAGCAAAGCTCCTAGGGTTAAGCTCAGGGCACGTTGGGGACCAAGTTAGCACCAAAGGGGCACCCTCAGCGGCACTAGGGCGGCTGGGTGCAGGGTGCTGTTTTGAGGTCGGGTGCCCTGTTTATTTCAATGGAGATTCTCCGGGACAAAGAAACACTGCAGGCTCGGGGACGAGGATCTTCCAGGAGCTACCACCACTTCGAGGGGTAAATTGGGATGTAGAGGGTTGGTTAGGCACCGTTGGTTTGGGCACACAAGGCCGTGGGGCGTCGGGGTGCCTTGGGACGTCGGGTTTTCTTACCCGCTCTGGTCGCGGTAGGGGGGGTCCTCTGGATTGAGGCTGCAGGCGTCGTCAGGAGGCTTGAGGCAGGTCAGGGGTCGCCGGATCTCGGGTCAGGATCGCCGGGGGGACCTCCTCTGGGTATTTGCCCACTCGAGCTCGGGCCGGATTCGGCGGGTGCAGAGTGTGCGGGATTCGCGGTTCCTGGCTGACACCAGAAGCTGCAGTTCAAACACGTCCAGTGTTCACGGGAGAAACAGCTTGGAAAGTGAAGGCAGGCAGGTCCTCCGGGGTTTTTGAGGTTGCTGGCCGCTGGACACGCCGGAGTTTTGCAGGAGCAGGTTCGAGGGGAGACAGGCCTGTAGGGCTGGGGCCAAGTCAGTGGGCGTCGTCCTCTTGTTAGCTCTGCACGGCTTCTCGTCCTTCTTCTTCTTCTTCCTTTTCTTGTTGCTGGATCTGAGGAAGGAAGGTTCAGGGTGCCCCTAAATACTGAATTTAGGGGCGTTACAGGTAGGTAACGTGCAGGGACCAATGGGTCCCTTCCCTTGGGTGGGTACACCCCCTATTCTGCCACTCTCCAGTGGGAGGGGGGCAGGAGCCTGTCCTTGGTTGGCTGGGTCCCCCCATCCTCAAGATGGCGGGGACTCAAAGTTGTGCTTCACCTCGCCTCCTCCACCTTAGGGGTGGAGTTGGCAGAGGTGGGCACACCTCTCTTCCTCACTTTGTTTTTCCCGCCGGGTCTCCCGCCCAAAGTGGGGGTAGAACCAGTGGGTACCAGTTGCTGAGTACAGCAAGTGGTCTGGAGAGGCTCACAAAGGCGGTATGCCTTTGAAGCTTCTCCTTCGTGAACCCTGCCCATCCTGGGGGAGGAGGTTTGGCACCTCGTCCCAGGATGTGCATTGTTTCAGGCCCCCGAGAGCGGCAAGCTCTCGACCCAGGGTTTCAGAAACATGTCTGGTGGTGGCAGCCTCTGCAGCCACTCAGTCAGGTCACTGGGAGTTGGTCGAGTTTCAGGGGGCATCTCTAAGATGCCCTCTGTTGTGCATTTTACATTAAATCCCACACTGGCATCAGTGTGGGTTTAATGTGCTGAGAAGTTTGATACCAAACTTCTCAGTCTTCAGTGCAGCCATTATGGTGCTGTGGAGTTCGTGATGACAAGCTCCCTGAACCATATACTCTTAATGGCATTACTGCACTTACAGTGCCCATGAATGGACCTGGGTACTGTAGGGGTACAGGGCTCATGCACCTGTACCCTCACCACTGGCATAGGGCACCCAGCTAGAGGGGTGACTGATGGATGCCAGGGCAGTGGTTTGTGGGCATGGCACACAGGGGTGTGTGCCATGTCGACTCTTCACTTTGTTCTGCACCAAGACACGCAGCCTGCAAAGGCAGTGTGTGTGTGTCAGGGTACAGGGCCTCTAAGGGTGGCACAATAAGTGCTGCAGCCCTTGGGGGCCTTCTCTGGTCACAGTGCCCTGGGTACCTGTGGTACCATTTACCAGGGGCCTACCTGTGGCCAGAGATGCCAATTGGGTTTAGGCTTCAATGCAGTTTTAGGGAAGGAACACAGGCCCTGGGTACCTAATTGGCAGGAGCCCAGGGCACACTCAGTCAAAGCACATCAGCAATTCAGCAAAAAGTGGGGGCATACCATGCTATAAAGAGGGCACTTTCTCACAAGAACTGACAGTGATTACCGCCCCCTACATTTGTCACTAGTAGCCCACTCTTTTTCACCAACTTGCTTGAGCAGTGGTGAAAATAATACCATCTCGGATGAAACCCTTGCGAGTAATAACCGTTGAGCTCTAAAATGGCCATACATAGTAGGAAATGACCAGTCTATGACGCAGATTTACAATACTTTTGCAGATGTCATTTCCCCATATATAGACTTACCAGCAGCTGAGTTCCCAACATTGGGCGTACATTACGCTCTGGTAGATGCACTAGCACCTATTGTGAGCAGAATTCCTAAAGAGCGTAGTGGGAGAAGGAATGACAAGTGTTGGAGCTAATCCCTGGTACAATAAGGAGTGCCGTGAGGCAAAAACGGAGCTCATACTGGCAATAAAAAATAACAATGTAACGGTTATAAGGGAGAAAAGAGTTAAATATAAGAGACTTCTTGCCCACACAAAGAAAACCTGGGATGACAATATTTGGACGGATTTAATTAGTGCAGCTAAATCCAAAGACCAAGCAGGCTTTTGGCGATTAATAACAAAAGGTAACAAGGCAGGAAGAGACACTAAGGACCTTTTTCTTGATGCCAACACCTGGGTCAACCATTTTTCCTGCCTTTATGCGGTAGTTACAACTGAAATAACACATACCATTGAAGATTTTGTAATTAATCCTAATACAAACCATCTATACTTTAGTCTGGAAGAAACGTTGACGGCAATCGATGCAGTAAAGCCGGGGAAAGCTCCCGGCCCTGATAAGATACCGGGAGATTTGCTGAGGCATGATAGCAGTGTTTGGGGCCCATATATAAATGGTTTATGTAATGCAATAGCCTCGGGTGCACCAATCCCTGAATCTTGGAAAGGGGCTGAAATCACTATGATTTTCAAGAAAGGTAATCGCTATGACCCCTCAAATTATCGACCAATTAGTTTAATTGATATTTTACAGAAATTTTTGCTAGGCACATTTTAACTAAACTGAATGATTGGCTTGAAGAGAACAGCGTGCTCTCAAAATTCAGGCGGGATTTAGAGTTAAAACCAGCACAATCTATCAGGTTTTTAGATTTATATGCTTGTGCTGGAAATATATAACTTTAAAAAACGGCGATTTGTACATTGCTTTTGTAGACTTAAAGGCCGCATTTGACCTTATACCTCGAAGTTTACTTTGGAAATCGCTAAAATGTCAAGGGGTGCCAGATGAACTACTCGTGCAAATAATAAGATTACACGAGGATAATTATGCAAAAGTAAGATGGGGTCCGAGGGGTGAACTCACCAAGGCAATTCCGGTAAAAAGAGGTGTACAACAGGGGTGTGTACTGGCGCCCACCCTATTCTCATTGTATGTCAATGATATTCCAGAGTATTTGCTTGGGTGTGTACATGATTCGCCTAAGTTAGGGGGGGGTCCGGTACCAGCTCTTTTATTTGCCCCCAAAGGACTACAATGCTTAATGGACTCCTTTTGTACATATTGTAATATGAAGGGCCTTGAAATAAATTCCAGCAAAACTAAATACATGGCAATTAATCCACATAGATCTTTTAAAAAGAATTTAATGATAAAAAACCAAAAGTTAGAGTACGTGCAAAATTTTAATTACCTAGGTATAACCCTGGATACAAAATTGTCTTGGAAACCACAATTGGAGAAAAGTAAGATTATTTTGCTCCAAAATTCCCTACCAATAATAAAGAGACACGGGAGTAGTATCTCCAAGGCAGTGTCCCCCGCCTTGAAGGTATTTAAGAATAGAGCACAATCTGCCTCCCTTTATGGGGCTGAAATATGGGGGCCTTTTTGTAAAAAAAACTTTTGAGTTAGGAGAAAATAAATTTTTTAGAAAATTATTATGCCTACCAGTACGAACACCTTTAATCCCTATTGTTATGGACCTAAAGGTCAAACGTATAGACCACCATGCTATATTAAGACCTTTATTATTCTGGGTGCGACTCTGGTCTACAATAACTTGCCCACTACAAAGAGGGCCTAGAGGAGATCTTAAGAATTGACCAAAGTAGGAGCATCCCGTGGCTTAAGCATGTTTCTTCCTGGTTTGGAAAATTAGGACTAACACATTTTTGGGAAAACCCGACTCAGCTGACATTCTCCAGGAAAAATTTAAAATCTATTTTTTGGGCTTACATTCAAAATAGTGTGCTACACAATTCGGCCACTGGTATATTGACAACTAAGTTGCTTCTTATCAAACAAATAGCAAGTTTTGAGCCTTTTCTGTATGAAGTGCGCCCACAGTTAGCAAAATCATTATATGTGAAATTTAGATATGGTGTGTTGCAAATTAATGTGAACACATCGAAATGGGCTAGCAATCAGGAGGAAAATAACAATGAGTGCTGTGTATTATGTCAAACTGAGACTAAGGAAAACGACTTACATGTATTATTCTTTTGTTCAGCATATGGTAAACCCAGGAAGAAATGGATTAAACCCATTTGTAGAAACATGAGTACTAGGTCTTGCCTGGAGGCGGAAAGAATATTGAAAACAGATACATCACAAAAAATTGTTTTTAGTGTCAGCAGATACTTATTTAATGTGAGTTTTATAAGAGCGAAAACAGGGTTGAAGTTTTAATGATTTAGGAATATGTGTACTCAAGACTGGTTTAAGTAAGCTATGCACACGCACTTTATAATCACATGGTGTTACAAGGTAAGCCTTGTGGTCTTACTATTGCACTAAAAAGTACTTGTACCTTTTGAAAAACCTATGATAAGGAATTGCACTGAAAGGATCATTTGCTGGATGCAAGGGATATTTGATTTAAGCATTTTACTTAAATGATTTTTACAAAATAAGTAATGCCTAGCTTTTAATGTATTTATTATATTATATATTTTTAATTGTCATATTGAGGTTTGGTCATTTACATTATCTATTTTATTTATGCTTCCTCTCCATGATCAAGTGTCACCATTTGAAGGCTCAGGTGTATTAATCCCACTTAATCAAATTGAATGTGAATATTTTATACATCTGCATGTGATCATTTATGATGTATCTTTTATGGTTTTAATTGGAACCGAAATAAAGAAGTTTGAAGTTTGAACTGAGCTCTTGGTCAAGTTTGCTCTTTACGTCATTGGCTTCCACGATCATCTGCTTTAATTTCAAATCACAAAGGTCAAAAAAGACACAAAAAGCATGGCAGCGGCACTACATGCTTCGCAGTGTCAAGGCATTCTTCCCATAACAAAATTCAGAACAGTAGTCCAGTCATTAGTCCTCTCAGACCTGAACGGAGGGAGTGTCCTGCTAGTCATCCTCAACACCTGACTTCCCTGACAAGTACTCCACAAAGCATCAAGACTCAAAGGACTAAGAAAATATGTCTGTATGACATAGACATTACACTTTGAAGTTCACTAGCTCATGCTACTACTGAATCAACTTCAAGGTTTGCCAAATCACATTGAAAGCATAGACTTTCACACCCCTGCACCTTGCAAGCAGGCTGAAGATTTCAAGTAGCATATGTAACACCTACTGAAATGATGTCACCAGACTTAACACAAAAGTGAGAATACTCAACGCCAAGATTTCGATGCACCCATAATCTGTACTTCCAATCATTGCATATCTAGCTCGACCGCTTCATCTTCTAGCTTTGAAAGCAGTGGAAAACCCATGTCTTCAAGGAACATTTGGTCATAACGACATCTATAACACCAGAACAACAGATGGCACATGAAGAGTCATGTGCATCACTACCAATATTTCTTGTATCCTTTCTGCTCATGGCTTTTACACCTAGCCTTGTCCTTTATGAATACACATAGCACCATACATAGAACCAGCACTGAAAATGGCACATAATTTAATAAAAGGCATAACCCAAGCAAAGCGCGAGGAGTATTTAAAATCGCAAATAAAAAAATGTACAGCAGTTGAACAAAATGTATAATTTACAAGACCTAAAAGGATGTTCATTTCAATTGAAAGCCAACAATAACTAAAAACAAAGCTTCCTTAGCGCTTTCCAGTATAGAAGGCTTTCAGCACTTATGTGACCGAATGGCCAAATTCTTCTAAAGTTGTTGATATATATAAAGAGCTTGACCATCATAACTCCAAATCACCTATTCCCTCTCAATTGGAGTCTCAGGCTGAGTTAGGGCTACAAAAAAAACGTTGTCCACTATAGACAGCGCTACTGCCGGTCTATAGTGTTTTACTCTGTTCACAGAAGAACAGACTGAATATTACCTCCTCAATGTCAAATCAGGCTCCACACGAACTTTGCTCACCTAATGTTTTGCATTTAGGAGCTAAGATTATGGTTCCCCATCTCACTGAAACCTTGAATAAAGCCATTATATCTGGGTGCTTTCCTCAATCTTGGAAAAGGGCAGTGGTCAAGCCTCTGCTTAAAAAAACTAATTTGGACCCTATACAACTAAAAAACTATTGGCCCATCTCCTCGTTGCCTGTACCCACCAAAATCCTGGAGACACATCTTAATGTCCAGGTGATGAACCATCAAGAACAATTTCAACTGCTAAATGTAACTCAGTTTGGATTCAGGAGCAACCATGGGACTGAGACTGGACTGGTATCTGCAGTCAATAACACCCGTTCCATTGTGGACGCTGGGGAGGCTGCAGCGTTGGTCCTTTTGGACCTATCTGCAGCTTTCTTTACCATCTCTCCGACCCGGCTTGTTCAGCGGCTCCAGGAACTGGGTTTTACAGACTTGCCACTCAAACTTTTGGCATCTTTTCTGAATGACAGGTCACAGGTGGTTATGGGGCGGACCAGTTCTGCTCTGAGTCCATAAAGTTGTCATGAGGGGTACCTCAGGGTTCCTGCCTGAGCCCTACATTATTCAACTTGTATGTGCCACGCTCGCGAAACTCATTAGATCTACTGGACTCCAAGCACTGTCCTATGCTGATAACACCCAAATCTTTGTGTCTATCTCTAGAGACATGGATGCAACTGCCACCAACTTTAAAAACTGTATGCCGGCTGTGGCTGCATGGATGGAAAAAAACTACTTAAGATTCAATAGGGACAAGACGGAGGTCTTGGTCTTTGGTAGTCAACCATCCGTGTGGTACAATCTGTGGTGAACAGATAGGCTGGGGGCCTTACCTACTCCAACTGACTCCACTAAGAATCTCGGAGTACTAGTCGATAAAGAACTATTGTTTGACCTGCAGGTCAACAGGATGGTTTCAACTTGTTTTTGCATAATTAAATCCTTTAGAAAAGTGTTTCCTTTTATCCCTCTTCCAGCACCTAAGCAAGTGGCTCTGGCACTTATTTCCAAGTTGGATTACTGTAATGCTCTTTACCTGGATATAAATAAGACGGTACTTGCCAAATTTCAGCTATTTCAGAATGCTGCAGCCAGATTGATTCTTGATGTCCCCAAATTTCATTTTGTTGCTGATCGAATTCGAAAACTTCACTGGCTACCTGTGAATAAATGAATTATCTTCAAGGCTCTTTGCATCCTTCCAAAGTTCCTGCATAACACTGGCTCGGGAGAACTCAGGAACTGGTACCAACGATACACTCCCCCTAGACCACTGTGATCCTCAGGCAGAAATCTAATTGTTCCTAAGCATTGAAAACCGAGATGGGGAGGTAGATAGAGTCTTCTCATGGCCGCATCCAAGCTGTGGAATTCACCAACTCACGCCACTTCCAGTCTCCAATCTCATGTTCCATTTCGCAAGGCCTTGAGAACTTGGCTTTTTACTCTTTAACAGGCAAGCAGTGGGATAAACTTGTTGCTCCTTCTTCCTCCTCCTAAGACTAAGTACTACTAGTGCCTTGATGCCTTTGGGCAACTGTTACGTTCTAGAAGTCTTTTTTCATTCATTCATTCCTCAGAAACTTATCTCTTACGGTTACTCAAGCACCAAGAAACTGAAATACTCTTTCCAAACAATACTTAACTCCCTGGTAATCAAATAATCTACCCACTCCAAAGCTAACACTTTTGACTTCACAATGGTATCACCATCAATTCATCCACTTCAAGTTCCCAATTCCCCTGGACTGAACTGACCATCCTGCCATCTCTTTCCGCTCCTTCATAGCACACCAAGGCCATCCTAAACATGAAAAACATAAGGATCCTTCAAAGACTTCCCATATACTTGCCCAAAGAAGTGTTCATCAATATATACAAACAACTTTCTGAAACAACACGACACCATGCACCATTGAAAAAAGGATCCTTAAACCCCAGCCACTTTGTACTGTGATACTCACAAAAGCACACCAACCAACATAGCTTTCACAACAAGAAAAGAAGTGGAGATGAAGTAAACGCCCCAAGTATTCTGACTCAATTCAAAACACTATGCTCTCCATACAACTTCCCAGACAGCCAAATAAATATAAGAAACCCCTCAATAATGGCAACAACAGAGACGAAATATGCAGAAAAGAGATAAAAAACTGAGATAAACAGATGAAGAATTATTCCTATGTGATACTCAAGGTTGTGAACCTAACAATACAAATCTTAAGTTATATTATATCTAACAAATAACAAAATAACAAAAAATAATATACAAAAATAAATGTGAGTGTAGTCAGATATAAAGTGCATTAAATACATATACACAAATTGACACAAACTTTAAAGTGAAAGCTTCAAGGAAGCTACTTAATCTTTCATTTGCAAAAATAATCAGACATTTATATGCTAGAGAGTCTCACCAAATACATGAACACACTAAAACACTACCACACAAAATCCATCAATGAAACTATAGGTTCTGGTTTTACAATTCATCAACTACATGTAGTGAGCCAAAGTAAGGGCACACCATCTAAAAAGTCCAGATGACCCTTATAGGTTTACAGGGCTTACTTTAATAATCCCAAGTGCTCTATTTGTGGTAGTGTGGTCGAGCAGCTTAGGATTTTCAGAGGGGAGTGTTAAGGATTTGTTGTACACACAGAGTAAATAAATGATACAATCAAGAAGAAATCTGATACTAAGTTATAAAAATAGCAGAGATTTTTATACATGTTTAGACACCAATATCATTGAAATCAGGTAAGTACTTTCAGAGTTATGAATTTTACAAGACAACAGTAAAATACTCAAATAACAGTGTTTGAAGTAAGAGCCTCGAACATGGTAATGTTATCCTATGGGAGGAAAGACATATACTGCAAACTGATACTTGCAGTCGAAGTTCGGGGGTGCCCTTTGGGCCTTAATGGCAGCCTGCATGCAGTTTATGTGTGGGGCCCTGAGGGTGGCATAATACATGCTGAAGCCTTTAGGGACCCTCTTTAGCACCCATGTCCTAGATACCAGGGGTACCATTTCAGGCCTCGAAAAATCTAGTCGCCCACACGCAATTGCAAGTAAAATTTTATCAGGTAGAGCTATTTTTAGCACCTACTAGTCCCATCTGGAGAGTAAACTTAGGCTGGAAAGGAACAGGTGTTCTGTTCATTCAGAAAGTGAATGAGCAATAAATATGCCATTAAATCTTGTTTATATCTTAACACATTTGCTGTCTGTTCAAGGAAAGAGGTCAAATGTCAGTTTGTCTTTTAACTAGTTGCTGCTTGGCAAATTAGGTTTATTTTTCCTCTCTCTTACTAGAGTTAGAGGTTTTTGTTAAGTGAGTTGTCTGAAGATGTCAGTTATTTTTCTCTAACACAACATCTATATAAACAGCCTTTAAATTAATATTGCAAATATTTCAAAATATATCAGGAATTACAAAAGCACATTTTTTGTAATTAAGAAGTGTGATGCAAACACAGAGTTAAATAGGAGCAAAACAAACCAGAACACTTTACTTGGTGATGTGAAATGACACATATTTGCTGAAACTCTATTTCCAAACATTATTGTTTGCACACTATATAGTTTTATCAGTAAAGCTGCATGTCAGTGGGAAAGTTTGTGGCCATTTAAATGTAAAATCTACTGATTACAAATTACAGTGTGCTACCACTTCATGCTTTAGTTATGTATTTATTAAAAGTGATAGTGTTTAAACATGATTTGAGAAACATTCCTGCCCCGCCTTGATGACAATGCTGTTAATGAAAGGCAAGTCAAGGGTCATGTGAATCCTATCTGTGGCTAGATTTTTTATTATATATGGAGAAAACAAATTAGTCTATTAAATCAAACAAAGGTTTTTGTACAGCAGACATGCTGAACTTGCACATTTGAAGATGCGATCATATGTCATAATGAAGAAAATGGCGGCTCAATTAATTAAAATATTTGCCCCGATCACATCATTTGAAACCAGTTTATGGGTCAAGAGCATTACAAACAGGGCGAGTAGATTATTTAAGTCACTAGACCTGCAAGTCTAGTAACATCATTATTTTTCGAGGCCTGCATTTACTAGGGACCTACAAGGGTGCTAATGTCCTTGCCAATTGGGTTGCAATTGCACATTTGTCTTGTTTTAAGGGAGAGAGCACTGGGACCTGGTTAGCAGGGACCAAGTGCACTACCAGTCAACAACATCAGTACTAGTGAGCAAAAAGTGGGGGTGACCATGTCAAAAAGGGGCACTTTCCTACACTACAGTGAACAGTTTATTTTCTACAGGAGTCATCACTGTGGTCAAAGAACCAGTAACCTTACTAAAACGACCAAAGTAGGTTTTGGTGTTTAAGTGGTTTTGATAAACCACTTTCCTCAGGACCACATACAGAAAAACAAGTTGTATAAAGTTTAAGCAGGTCTGTCTTGACTAATAGCTCATCATTAGCAAAAATCACTATAATTCATAGTACAAAATATGATCTTTAATCTAAAAAAGCAATTGAGTCACAGTACCACAACATAGCGTGCAGCAAAAAAACAAAAACAGCATCAGAACACGAGGTGTTCAGGAGGACAGCACATGGCGGCCAAACCTCGATATGGCACATGACTTGAAAAAACAGGAGAGGACTACTCAAACACCAAGACAGCAGTGCTGAAATAGGTTTACGGCAAAGATCTGCAAGATACAAAAAGTAGCAGAGATCCCTCGAAACAAGTATGAGACTGGATTCGCTACAAGGCCATAAAAGACACAAGTAAAGTAAACAGCCACCTCAAACAAGCCTCAAGTCAGGATTGGTAATGCAGAAGTAGAACCACAGGGTAGAAGAAATAGCCCCTGAAGCATTGTGAGTGAGCCTGCGTGTCTGAATCCGAAAACGGTAACAAGCGCTCCTCATCTCCATCAAAGTCACATTTTACAAGACCACAATTAATAAACGCCCCTAAAAAAAAAAAAACACTCCAAGACAATCAAAGACTGCATCCATCCACTGATGGACCCTCCAGTTTTACATGCAATAAACAAGTGTAATAGCATCAACCACTTCTTCAAGATTCATCAAGAAAACAAACAAATTCACAACGCAAAACACCACCACTAAAACAGACATTCACCATGAGGCCAAACACCTTATCCACCCGAACCAGTCCCAAAAATAGCCTTTGATCAGCTCCTTCGTACTACCCTAACCTCTGGTCAAGACGTTCTTCAATCAAATAACATTTCCAAATGATCTTAAAACTGGGAAGATCCACTCTGTACAGAAAAAAACCTACACTAGACTCACTACCCATAGATCCATTGACCTCTTTCCATTCAATGATAAAATCAATGAGAAAGCAGACTCCATCCAAATCAACTAAAATAACGGATCAGTAAGAACCACCACCTCCAGGATTACCAATCTAGCTGTAGACCAAGCTTCAGCACAGACAGCTACACACCTCATAACTGACTATGTCCTCTTGATCACCAACAACACTGACCATCCTGGACCTCCCTGAAACGTTTGATGCAGCTAACCATCAAATACCGACCAAAACACTAAATTCATATCTATGTTCCTACTCCTATGCCCCTACTGTGGTCCACCTCCTATCACCCGAACAGCCACCTTTTAACCCGGATGGGTACTGTAAGACAACTTAAACTCCCTGTTTTCTGTGATGAACCCCAAGACGCAATACGGACCTAATTCATCGTCAACCTCTGAAATAGATACCTTGATTACTCACTGAAAGCAGCCTCAATATTCATCAAATATGAAATTCATATGAAAAATTTCAACTGATTATATATACTATTCATTGACTCAAAACCTGCTTAGAACTCATTCAGAATTGGATGTGCATGGCCAACCTTAATGTTAACTGGACCAAGACCGAATTACTCATATTTATAATCATCAACAAACAGCCACAAACTGAAGTCAGGCTCTCCGAAATGAAAATTAACTTCAACTATATAACACCAACCCTAAAGGACTTACACGGAGTCCTTCTTCCAAGCCAGCATCATCATAAGATCTGCTGTGTCACATAAAAAGCCACCAGGAACATCAACACTTCATAACTTATAGAGAATTCAACTACCCTACAGCAGAACTGAACGGGAAGGTAGAACACCGCCAGACTAGAAAATAAATGCAAAAAGTAGAGAGAACCAGGAGACATGCCTTCTCCATCTATGGGCCCGCGATCTGCTAAAACAACAGAAGTGTCCCTTCTCTTCTGAAATTCAGGAAAAGTCTGAACATTAATCTATTCAAATAACATTTGAACTCTAAATGTCAGGAATCACCATACAAGAAAAGACTTCTTTGGCGTAAATTGTAAGACCATATTACGCGATCCATTGTTTTCCAGCTAAGTTTACACTATTGAAATACCCATGCATACATACATCATAAATACAATGTGCTACAGTTAGTTAAACACGTGAGTAGCGCTGACCACGCAAGCAGGTGCTGGCTGAATTAGGCAAAGTAATGTATTTGTACCAATGTGAGCACAGTAACAGATACAGCACTCGGTTAAGTAAGTAGCATAATATGCAGTAAGCAGGAACTGAAGAAAAGTGGGTTTTAACAACATCTCTATAAAGCCACTCTACCGCCAACTATACTAGGAACGTCCTTTCTGGTAGAAATGCTTCGTTGTCAGATAAATATAAATACATTCGCAAACATTGCAGCAGCTGGCAACGGGGACAGTGGAGAGGACACCGGCAGGCACTGCAGCAGGTTCAGCAGAGGCACCGATGGGCGCGACAGCAGCACCAGGTGCTACATTATTAGAAGTAATGGCCAAAGCCACCGAAACTACCGCAAATGCTGCCATCACACCACACACAGTATTGAGTAAAATGGTATTCACAAGGGGCCCTCAACACTCCCCTCTACTTTCTTACTGGGAGCGGGAACTTGCAGCAACTCTGACAGGTCGGGGTATGCACGTTCCTCCTGCAGATGTCTTTCGATGATGCGCCCACTGCTTTCTAGCGCCTCCTGCAGGGCGGGTGCCGAGGGTGGTGTGGGGGCCGGCATGGCAGGGAATACCGGGGGTTTGGGAGCTGACACTAGTACTACAGTAAGCACTTCAATCCGCGCTCAACGTGCGCCCAAAATGTCAAAGAGGAAACACGCCGGGAAAGCAGTGACGTGTATCCGGTAACAGGTACTGAAACTACAAGCGAGTAGTCCATGTTCACTCTAATTAGTCTGGCAGCCATCTTGAATTGGGGAGATGTATGCACTCTGCCTTTGCTGCAGACTTCAATGCAAGACCGGGGAATTTTACAAGTAGGCGTGATTTCTTTGTCGGAAATATAGTAGTTACTATTTGAACACTGAACGCTTTTGCAGTAAAATGGACACATCAGTATCTTTTTTCAGACAGAGTGAGAGAGCGAGACACGATCCCAGAACACTAAAGACGTTGGGGCATATTAGCAAGACCGGCGATAAAATTATCGCCGTTTTAGCGGCAGGAAACTGCCGCTAAAACGGCGATAATGGGCTTGCTAATATGCGTTATGGAATTCCAATAGAAGCCCAGGTTAGATGTCCTAACCTGGGCTTCTATTGGAATTCCATAACGCATATTAGCAAGCCCATTATCGCCGTTTTAGCGGCAGTTTCCTGCCGCTAAAACGGCGATAATGTTATCGCCGGTCTTGCTATGCCCCCTTATTTATTATGGAACTGGAAAGTCAGGTTATTCCTAAAATACTTAAGCGTTAAGGAGACTCGCTCATCCAGTGAAAGGTGGATTTGTATGAGTTGAAAAATAATTGCACATGAAATAATCGCAGCACTGTGATAATTTGTCCCCGCGGAAATATTTCTATTCTTATTTGCTGTTGTTCCAGGTTTTATGTACATATTGTTGGGACAGGAAATTTTAAACCTCAAAGGCAGGCAAGTCACTTAAAGCTCGAGTCTGGAGTCTGGAGTCTGGCTCAGGTCGATATTTTGTTGTAACTACCAGCCCTTGACGAGCCGACCTTTCATGTAGCTTCTGCCTGGCTGTTTCCCTCTGCCCAGGATGAGGCATCACAGTCCGAGCAGAAGACTTTATAACTGGGGAACCAGGTTCGAGTCTCGGTATCAGCTCGACATCTTGTGGTTCTGGACAAAACTTAAACCTCTTATGCCTACAATGCATTAGACCACGTGTAATGTAACAAGTCCTCGTGTAAAGCGCTCCAAAACCTTTGGGTTAAGTTTGCGTTTTATGTAAAAAAAATGATGATGCTGAAGTTAGCATCTTATTCGCAGGCTTAAGTTGTGGTGTCGCAGTCTAGTCGTCAGGCAACCACGTGACCCCACGCGGTGCCTGACGTGATAGCGCGCGCACTGTGCGCAGTTGTACGGAGGACACAGACTGTGAAGCACCTTGTCACTCCCTCTCCGGAATAAACCAGTTAGCTCACACTGATGGAGCAAGGACTCACAATGAGACTTGCTCGTAAGCAATCCTCTCACAGTATTAATTAATTAAACTTTGTAATGTCTTTATTAATAAGTGCATACACTACACCGTATCCGAGAGACGCTTGCCTATGTGTTTAAAACTAATAAGTAATCCTTGTCTAATCCAAAATGGCCGCTAAAGCGCGGGAACTCCATTGCGCATGTGTCAACCATATCACGTGGTATGATGTCTTTCTTTGCTTGGAGGGAATCTTTGCTTGTGCGCAGTGTGTGCTAAAATGGCTGCTTGATGTTCTCACATGCTAAAGCTTACGCATTTGCTGCAATTAATAAAGTGGTATTTCTAACGCTATTAATGCGGGATAGATTTTATAATTAAATGGGAATAGAGTAGAAGTAGGGGGTATACAGTGAAAACATTTATTTTTGATTTTAATATGTTTCTTCTTTGATTTTCTATTAGTTCGTAAAATGGGCCTGGGTTAACTGAACAGCAGCTCAAGAGCTATGGAACTTGCGCATGCGCTCTGAAACTAACAAGACAAAGCGATGAAGTCAACTTGGAAGATATCCAAGGACATGACCCGCGGGTCACCTTCACTGTACATCTGAGATGTTCTATCAATTGCAACAATGTATATACATTTTGTATTACAAGATGTCGTGAGACGGGTGGGAAATAAAGCAAATGTATTAATTGTGAGGGGCGGTATTTTAAAACAATGGGCTTAAAGAAATTGAACTAAATTGTCATGGTGTGAGGATCAACCCCCTGTCCCTGTCCAATCAGAAGTAGTGGGCCCATAATTTTGAAACATTAATGGGAGGTTCTGGGTGTAGAAGGGTATAATAGATATAGAATTAGCTAATTAGTTAGATCAGGCTTTGGTGCTCAACGAGCTGATCGATTACAGACTGAACCGCTGTCCAGAGAGGTCCTGAGGTGGGGGCGGCCGATTCCATTAGAAAGAAGACACGGAAGAACCGAGGAGGAACGAAGTGTCAGAGAGGGGAACGACTCAGGCGTCGTTGATAGAGAGGTCACCTGTCCTGTCTTGAACCTGGTCCGGAGGTCTTTGGTCTTCATCTTTCCTGGACCCTTTTCCAACTCCTTGGCCAAGGGGTTTGGTTTCTCACACTTTAGGTAACTATAAATGCGAAATCTTTTAGTTTGTACTGCTGTCTCTATCTTCTCCTTTCTGAGGGACCGTCATTTGATTTAATAGGTGATTATTTCCTCCTTGATATGCGATTAAGTATTATGTGGTTTGTAATTTACTCTGCTAAAGAATTTAGATAAACATTTTAAAACTTCCTGAGTCAGTGGTTATTTCAGGTGTTTATGAAATTGTATTTGTATGTTCTCATTTTATCCCCAATTATCAACGGTCCATTGGTAAGTCATTACTCTTCAATCAGAAAGGTAATTGGTAGCAGGGATTTTTGATAAAGAGTACAACTGATTCCCACCAGCGGTGATTATTAGTAAGTGTGAATGAATGGGCCCAGGTGAGTATTTAGTGAATTAATGCTTGTTGCTAGTAACCCGCTGGATCAACACCAACCGAGTCTATGCCTTATTTCGGGTCTGAGACACGACATTACAGACTGGCGACGAGCGGAATGCGAACCCCGCTGCACCTGCCGGCTGCCGTGCTGCGCTCACTACAGAGAGTGCATCGCTTCTACAATCCGGAGAAGGAGTGCGACACCATTGCAGCTCCCGTCTACGCGTCGCCCGGCCACCCCTCCAGAGGCATCCAGTAGCTGAACTGCCCGGCCAGCGAATGCAAGGTACGCCATCAGCGCGACCGCCCGAGCGCGCTTCCACTCCTTGCTCCCACCTCATCACCGCTACTCTGGGGCCTCATGTCAGGCAGCTGCCGGTGACCACATCTAGTCCCACAAGTGGATGTGCACACTAGGAGGACCCACACGTACCCAGTGACCCCTATATGTGGTGCAACGCTCCTACACGGTGGCGCCTTCCACTGCGGCCTGCTCTCCGGCCCCTGCGCAGCAATCTCAAGCTACGTGACCTGCGCAAGGCATCCCGTGCACACGTTTCCTGGCCTCCTTGCACGCGGTCATCCTCCGCGCAAAGCCTACTGGGGAGGACATTACGCCCAGCGATCCTGGGGAGCCATCTGCAACCCGCCCGTGCAGTCACGCACTGAATCCAGGCGTCGCCCTGCTACCTCTGCCACCTCTGCCTCCCGCAAGTCCCAACGCAAGCCCGCAGTGACGTCGTGGTTCGGCGGGTACATTCCATCCCGTCAAGATGTGCGCCCAAACCTTCTCTCGCACCAACCCAGTGCCTTTCCTCCCGAAACCAGGTGAGCCAGCCATGAAGTGGGCTGATTGGAAGGGATATTTCCTCAACTACCTCTCGGCCCTGGAAGATGAAGGGGAAGAGGCGTTCTCCAGCAAACGCAGAAAGAAGATACTACTACACAACCTAGGTCCGGAAGGGTTAAGAGTCTACGAGAACATGGTAAAGAAACCGAGGGTCGCAACGGATGAAGACGTGTTCCAGCATGCGTTAGAAGATCTAGACAACCACTACCAGCCAGTGATTTGCACGGCCATAGACAGATACAATTTCTTCCAACGGAAACAAAGTGACTCAGAGACAGTGGAAGATTACGTCGCGGCGCTCAAGAAACTGGCTGTCAACTGCAAATTCCGTCACCTTTATGATGATTTAGTGCGTGACCAGATAATAATGCATACCACCAACACCAATGTCCAAGAAAAGCTGTGGGTGAGTGGAGAAGCGCCACTGCACGAGATCATAGCGATCGTCAAAAAAGCTGAACTGTCCAAACGCTGTGCGGATGCGGCGAAGAAAGACACAGAAAGTAAACCAGCAGTATGCAAAGTGAGCGACACAAAAGGGTCGGGGGACAGACCTGCACCCATGGTTGGACACAGAAATAACAGACAGCCCACCAAGACTGCATCCGGGCCTCCAAGACCTCTCCCTGAAAAGAAGGGTTCCTGCTACAGGTGTGGCAGTCACACACACATGGCCATTGATAAACGTTGCCCTGCCTTCCGAGTCAAATGTTCCTTTTGCGGGGTGGTGGGACATTTTGGCAAAGTTTGCAGACGGAGACCCACCAGCTCCGCAGTGAAATGTGTTATGTATGAGTCGGAACCAGAAACGGGTGAGGGTGACGACGATTGCATCCTATGCATTGATGACCAAGTGTGAGGCATAAATTGCAATGCCAGAAAAAAACCCTCCTGTCTATTGACCATTGGTGGTGTCCAAATATCCATGGTAGCTGATTCAGGGTCCCCGTTCACGATCATACAAAGGGACATTTGGGATAGTGACTTTGCAGACACCATAGGGAGCCACCTACACCCCACAGATGTACACCCTGTCACTTACACAGGGGAGATAATCCCCATGGTAGGCTTCAGACAACTAAAATTTGAATTCAAGGGGAGGGAAACCACAGGCAAACTGTATGTGGCAGAAAAAGGCCCCTCGGTCCTCGGATGGGCTGACCAAGGAGCATTGGGCATACAACTGAACCCCAACGGAGAAACCCAAATCCTCATGACGGACGACCATCCCAAGCAGGACAGCATCAACCTGCAGAAAGAATTCCCTAACGTCTTTGGCGGGACAATCGGTCAACTGTCCAAATTCACGCACAAGATAGTGCTAAAGGAGGGCGCAACACCGGTCAGCCACAAAGTAAGAAACATCCCGTTCAACTGCAGGGAAGCCGAACAGCTGGAGTTGCAACGTCTAGAAGACAACGGCATCATAGAACCCATCGAAAGCGCCGAATGGTTGGCGCCCTTAGTCGTAGCACGCAAACGGAACGGCAAGGTGTGCCTGTGCATTGACTTGCGAGAACTGAACAAAAACATACTGGTGGACAAGTTCCCATTGCCACGCATCAACGAACTGTTGGCCCAGACCAAGGGAATCAAGTGGTTCTCCACAATAGACCTCACAGCAGCATACCACCAGATCCTGCTCCACCCTTCATGCAGAAAGTTGACCTCCTTCATTACCCCGTTTGGCTGCTACAGGTTTCGACGACTTCCATTCGGACTGGCTTCCGCCGCGTCAGTTTTCCAAAAACGGATGCACAGGCTATTCAAAGACAGCAACAACGTCTTGTACTTCCAGGACGACATCCTCGTCATGGGAAACACCAAAGGGGAGCACAATACCACACTTCGAGAGGTATTAAAGACGCTGTCGGAGAGCGGTCTCACAGCGGAACTGGAGAAGTGCAAGTTCGGTCTACGCAACGTCACATACCTGGGGCATAAGATCGGTGAAAACTGAATTTCACCGAAGAAGGCTAATGTGGAGGCCATCAAGTCTGCGCCCAGGCCACGGACCAAGGAGGAAGTCCGTTCCTTTCTGGGGTTAGCGGAATTTTATAGCAAGTTCGTCCAAAATTTCGCCACCAAAACCCACAGCCTGCGCCAGCTCCTGAAAGAAAAGAATACCTTCAGTTGGACGCCGGAATCGAATCTGGAATTTGAGACCATCAAAAGAGACATATGTGAAGCCGTACCCTTACAAAGCTTCGACTGCTCTGTCCCTAGCATATTGATGACGGATGCCAGCGAGAAGGGGTTGGGAGCTGTCTTATCGCAACGCGCAGCAGACAGCACGGAAACCACGATCGGCTTCGCATCACGTTCGCTCGCCCCCAACGAAAAGAAATTCAGCGTCATCGAGAAAGAAATGTTGGCAGCCACCTGGGCCATGGCAAAATTCCGGCAGTATCTTTGGGGTTCGCGATTTACCCTCAGAACGGACCACAAACCGCTAATAAAGGTCTTAACGTCCAGCGGCCACGCGACCGCCACCCCACGCATCGCCAAAATGTCGCTCAAACTCCTTGACTTCGTTTATGACGTGGAATACCTGCCAGGCCAAAAGAACAAGGTGGCGGATTTTCTCAGCCGCTCCGCTGCCATGGAGGGGGCGCCGAACCCCAGCGATTGGGATGAGTACCAGGTGGCGCTCACCGCAGACCATGAGAACATCATCAGCGCACAAGACTGGACCTCAGCCTACGATACCGACCCGGCCCTGTCCCAGGTGAAAACTTTCGTCACGCAAGGGTGGCCTGCAAAAAAGCACATGACAGATGATACCAGGAAATATTGGGAAGTACGGGATAAATTGTCCCTCAGCGACGACACCGTATTTCTACTCAGAGGAGACAAAGTGGTCCCCCCAAAAGCTCTGGTGGACCGCATCCTCGACATCATGCATGAAGGCCATTTAGGCATTGTGAAATCCAAAAGGAGACTGAAACAATCGTACTGGTGGCCTGCCATCGACATCTCCGTGGAGAAGTACGTACGGGCGTGTCCGCACTGCGCCAAAGCGGACAAATCGTTGACACTGCTGAGGCCCCCGATGGGTGAATTCACCACTCCCACCAGTCCCTGGGAAGAGTTATCAGTTGACATATTGGGTCCCATCCTGGACTCTTGGGTTATACCCAAATATGTTATAGTCCTGGTCGACAGGTACTCCAAATGGCCAGAGGTGAAAGTCTGCGAAAAGGTGGACACGGAGGCGGTCATCGCTTTCCTCACCAGCACCTTCTTGAGAGAAGGAATCCCGAGAGTCATCACATGCGACAACGGTCCCCAGTTTACCTCGGAGAAATGGACGGCGTTCACTCGGAGAAATGGTATCAAGACCAACCACACGCCAGTGTATCACCCCGCCGGCAACGTCTTAGCCGAAAGGTTCAACCGAGTCATCATGGGCTCAGTCCAAGCGGCCATCAGCGCGGGCAAGAACTGGGAAACAGAGCTCCAGAACACGCTATGGGCATACCGAATCACGCCCACACTGACAGGATACAGCCCGTTCCTGATACTGCGAGGAAGAGAACCATTTACGAGGGACAATCTCGCATGGATGAATATGAAACTTCAGAGCAAATGGTCTCTGGCGGTGGTTCGAAGTAATATAGAGAAAGCTAAAAAAAATTAAAAGGACAACTACGATAAGAAGCATGGAGTGCGAGAAGTCTCTTTGGCATTAGGAGACTGTGTTAGGGTGAAGCTCGGCCACCTACACAAGAAAGGAGACAGTAAGTTCAGCAAGCCTCTACAAGTCAGAGAACTCTACACCCGCTCTGCCGTACTGAGCGACGGCAAAGTGTGGTCCCACTGCAGAATGGCGAAATGCAACAAGGTCCTACAGTGGCATAAGGACAGCACTCCCACAAGGGCAGGCTACGATGGAGAGGACCCAGATGCACATGTCGCCCCACCTCCTGTTGACTCCAGAGCTGTTGGCACCATGAGGGGGACAGGGGGTGGTAAGGGGACTACAGGAGAGAGGAACATTGGGGTTTCCACACACCACACGCCACCTCAGGAAACCAACGACAACCCAGACATAAGGCAAAGGGGCCCCACAGTACACGACGAGAATCAAGTACAGAGCAACATGCAGACCCCAACACAGGCAAGAGAAACATGTGAGGAGCGGGCCTCCTACACAAGTACCCGCACAGGCAGAATAGTGGTGCGCCCTAAGAGATATAGCGAGTTTGCTATGTAAATCCTCACCGAGCACCCCTGCTCCCTACTGCAGTACTCCCTCCGTGTCTCTCTCTCTCTCTCTCTCCCTCTCTCCTTCTCTCTCCCTCTCTCTCCCTCTCTCTCTCCTCCACATAGGGCACCCCTAGACCCACTGTTCAGGCAACCTGCGTAAGAGCAGCCTTAAGTTGTGGTGTCGCAGTCTAGTCGTCAGGCAACCACGTGACCCCACGCGGTGCCTGACGGGATAGCGCGCGCACTGTGCGCAGTTGTACGGAGGACACAGACCGTGAAGCACCTTGTCACTCCCTCTCCGGAATAAACCAGTTAGCTCACACCAACCGAGTCTGTGCCTTATTTCGAGTGTGAGACATGACATTACATAAGTTAGCTTCCTATTTGTCCAGCATCGTATTAGCTGGTGTAAATTAGCATCTTATTTGGCAACATTTTATATAAAATGCAACCTTAAATAATTCAGCTAACTCCATTTTATCGGACTTTGCTTTGCCATACTATGAATATGCAGTTTTTCAATCACAACACATGCCATTATTATGCCTATTCGAATTTAGTCTGATATAAGTCAGCTTGCCACCAAAGCATGGGACAACTTTGCCACACTTAAACTTCATATTATCTCGCACATGCCCCTATCTATATTTGGTAGGTCGTCCATATTTAAAATGGTGTCGTTGCCGGGCCTGCTCTATCAAATGCAGAATTACCCATACCCGATCCTTCCTTCCAGGTTTCGCCAGGTCAACTCGGTATTGGGCCAGTTCTTGTGGGTGGGGGTGCTTCTAGAGTTGCGCTGCGGACTTGCTTTCAGTCCACGTATTGTGGGGGATTAGCTACGTCGGACATCCAATCGTACTATATGGCGTCCCACCTGTTAGTTCTAAATGAATGGTGGTATGGGGATAGGCGAGACCCTGCATATGTGGTTGAGCTGTGGCACATGGGAGAATACACTCTCCATACTATATTGTACTCGGCACCCCTGCGCAACTCCCTGCCATCGGCCACGCGGGTGGTATTCCACCTTTGGAGGCAGTCCTTACGCAAGATGGGGTGGTGGGGCAGGCTAACGGGGGAGACCCTGCTGTGGCATAATGGCAGATTGTCGCAACTGGCAGCACTCCCTGGCTTTCGCGGGTGGGATAACATGGGGATCTCTACGCTAGGGGATGTTATGCGAAGGGCTACCTTGAAATCCTTTCAGGATCTACAGCGAGATTTCCAGATGCCGAAAACTCAATTCTATAAGTACCTCCAATTTCTGCATGCCATTTCTCCTAGCATATCAGAAATAGAGGCTCTCCCCGAATTTAGCCCCATTGGAGCTAAGGTGTTTAAGACCATAAGATTGCGAAAATGTATCAGACATTGGTGACAAATAGCTCTACTACGCTAGACAAGCTTAGAGAGGCGTGGGTGCGTGACCTGGGCCAAATGGATGGGGATGATTGGGCGGATGCGCTTCCCTCCCCCCCGGGGGGCGTCGATAGCAACTCGGCTCCATCTTATCCAATTCAAGAACTTACACCGGGCTTACTATACCCGTCTGAGACTGTGGAGGGCGGGCCTAGTGTCATCCCCGATGTGCCTGCGATGTGGTCGGGAGGAGGGATCCCTCATTCACACGGTCTGGAAGTGCACAGCGCTCACGAGGTTCTGGCGGGGGGTTCTGAATTGCCTTACAGAGGTCCTGGGGTGGGAGATCCCCGCCACGCCAAGATTGGTAATCCTGAACATCATGGAGGGTATTGGAGGCAATATCTATAAAAGACACTTGTTGCTGTTGGGGCGGACTCTAGCTAAAAGAGATATAGCAAAATTGTGGAAGGCGTCGGCCCCACCCTCTATAGCGGCATGGAAGAATGGTCTCGACTCTTGTATGGGCTTGGAGATACCAATATTTAAGGCCAGGGGATGCCCACAAAAGCACCCAAAGATTTGGAAACGATGGGCGGATTACCGGGGTTTGTATTTTGAGCCGGTGCCTCCTGCGGAAGCGTCCCTGCCCTCTCTGACATAGGGGACCATTGGGCGAGGGATCCAACACATAGCTATGGGACACATAGATTAGACTGGACGATGTGGTGGCAAAAGAGACGCAGCAATGGAACAGTGCAAAGGGGGGGTTTCGAAATGTTTATGTTGCTTTGTTTTGTATATTCTTGATTCTGAGACTATGTAAATTAAAGGTCAATGACAATGCTTTGAGATGTATGTTATGGCAGCGGCCTTCTGGACCCAGGGGCTCTGCCGCATGTATGATCATTGACACAATAAAATCTGTTTAAAAAAAAAAATCATATTATCTCGAGAAATAAAGCACCTCATTACAATACCTGTATATAAACTGTCTGAGCCGATCATAATTTGATGAACCATATGGGTCAGCGTCACTTGAGATACCCCTAAGGAGTTCTCCCCAAATAAGTAATCATACTTTTCCTACAGGAAATTCACATTGGCTCACAAATATTTTAAACACACTACGTCTCCCTACAAGCTTCATAAGAACTTAGACTGAATCAAGCAATATCTCCACCTGTGGCCACTGTGCCACCTTCAAGCCTATGCATTCCTATGAAGTTATAGACCAAATATGTATAATGTTTTTGAAAAACACTACATCCCCCTACAAGCTCCATACGAATTTTAATAAAGGGTGCAACCCTCTATAGTACTTGTATGTAAATTGTCTGACCTAAGCAAAATTTGTCACAGGAGGTGGCAACAAACGGGGTGCCCTCCCCTAAATGTATTCCTATGCAATTATATGTGAATAGGTAACATCAGTTCTCCTATAGGAAAATCACATTGTCTCACAAATATGTATTTCGTTTTTTAAAACACCCCACATCATCCTACAAGGTCCATAAGGACTTAGCCTGAGCCAAGCAATATTTCCACCAAAACATGGGCCCACTGTGCCACCCAGCAGCCAATGCATTCCTAAGTAGCTATAGGCGAATAAGTAACCATTCTTTCTTCCATGAAGATCCACTTGGCTCACTAATTTTCATACTGATCCCAATAAAAAGATCACCCCTCTACACTACCAGTATGTAAATTGCCTGATCCGAGCAAACTTTGTCTCAACAGGTGGCACCAAACTGGTTGCCCTCACCTAAATCCATTCCTATGGAATTACATCCCAATAGGTAATTGTAGTCCTCTTATATAGGAAAAACACATTGGCTCACAAATATGTATGATGTTTTTCAAACACACCACATCCCCCTACAAGCTCCATAATGATTTAGCCTGAGCCAAGCAATGTTTCCACTTGTGCCCACTGTGCCACCCTCAAGCCCAATGCATTCCTATGGAGTTATAGACGAAAAACGAACCATCCTTTCTCCCATCAAGATCAACTTGGCTCATCAATTTTCACCCTATTCTAATAAAGGGAGCATCCCTCTATAGTACTTGTATGTAAATTGTCTAAGTCAAACAGAATTTGTCACAACAGGTGGCACCAAACGGGGTGCCCTCACCTTGATGTATTCCTATGCAATTATGTCTGAATAAATAATTATAGTTTTCTTATAGGAAAATCACATTAGCTCACAAATATGTATTTTTTTTTAAACATACCACATCCCCCTACAAGGTTCATAAGGACTTAGCCTGAACAAAGCAATATTTCCACAAAACATGGGCCCACTGTGCCACCCACCAGCCAATACATTGCTATAATGTTGTAGGCGAATAAGTAACCATCCTTTCTTCAATGAAGATCAATGGAGCTCAACAATTTTCATATTGATCCTAATAAAGAGAGCTCCTCTCTATACTACGTACATATAAATTGCCTGAGCCAAGCAAAATCTGTCACAACAGGTGGCCCCAAACTGGTTGCAATCACCTCAATGCATTCTTATGGAGTTACATGCAATAAGTAATTGTAGTTCTCTTATAGGAAAAAACACATTGGCTCACAAATATGTATGATGTTTTTCAAACACACCACACCCCCCTACAAGCTCCATAGGGATTTAGCCTGAGCCAAGCAATGTTTCCACCTGTGTCCACTGTGCCACCTTTAAGCCAATCCTTTTCTATGCAGTTATAGACGAATAAGCAACCATCCTTTCTCCCATCAAGATCAACTTGGCTCACAAATTTGAATATTGATGCTAACAAAGAAATAACCCCTCCTCACCATCTGTATGTAAATTGCCTGAGCCAAGCAAAATTTGACACAACGGGTGGCACCAAACTGGTTGCCGTCACCTCAATGCATTCCTATAGAGTTACATCCGAATAAGTAATTGTAGTTCTTTTATATGAAAAACACTCACAAATATGTATGATGGTTGTCAAACACATCATATCCCCCTACAAGCTCCATAAAGATTTAGCCTCAGTCAAGCAATGTTTCCACCTGTGCCCACTTTACCACCCTTAAGCCGAGGCATTCCTATGGAGCTATAGATGAATGAGTTACCATCTTTTATCCCATGAAGATTATCTTGGGTCACCAATATTCATATTGATCCTAATTGTGGGATCATTTATTATTGAGTTTTGTATAGCGTGGACTTGACCCAAAGGCATCAGAGCACTTTACAGAGTTTAAATGAAATCAAAGCTGCACCAAATGTCCAAAATATGATCCGTTAGATCATTTCCAAGAGTATCCGATCCGTTTAATAAGGCATAATCACGTTTCTTTATTGATTTCTTTAAAAGGCCACAGCCAACGCGTTTCGTTCTGAACACAGAACTTCTTCAGGGCTGTAATTTAAAAACACATGTATATCAACATACCATATTTACAAACAATAATACAAACAGTATATACAACATATAACATAGCACATATAGACAACAGAACAAATTATGTAAAAAGATCATAAACTTTCTCAAGCATATCCTACATAATAAATAACATAACATAGATATATATGACCATACCCAAAGTATAGTCCCAAAAGATGGGAAATATCATCACTGGCAGACATATGATTCTACCTAGTAAGATCCAATCACATGATGCTCACATGTTCGCGACAAAGTTCTTGTCATGAAGCGTCTCCCCAAGGCAATGTGCAAGAGCACACTGCCATACATATTTCTTAATAAAAAACCATGTTCAAGAGATGTTATTTCTAAAAATTTCAAGGGCCATAAGATGTCCAAATCCACATGACTATAAAAGATTCAATCGAATTTCATAAAGAAAAAGAAAACACTTAAAGAAAACAAAAATAGAGATGAACATACCAAAAATGTTGTGCGTCAAAATATTGATTGATGAATACGTCAGGCGATATTTATTAAATTAAGATGTTCCTTTAGAGATGGTACTCATATCTCTGTATCGCAAAGAAGCAATATAAAAGACCCGGATTAAGATGAATAATTCTAAAAGTATGTCAGAAAAAACATAATACTTTATTCTAATGGATATTATATGGCCAAAAATAAATAATACTGGACATACCTGATTTGAATCTCAAAGTTGCTATATTAATTAGAGATGGCGTATTACGCTCAGATTTTCACCACAATAAGTGTACGTCAAGTATGTTTTCTTCAAGGAGATAAGTAAATTATTACGACATGATAATCATTCGACGTAGTTCCTGTGACGATATGTATTGAACACAGTATCAATGAACCTATAAAAATCAAAACCATATTTAACCAATTACACTCTGTACCAAAAATCAAAAAGTTTCTCTCTTTTACTTGCCCAAACTAATACATCTCTTTATGGCCCAATGTTTGATCTTATATAAGATAGCGACTCAAGGAATATATACTTATTTGTTTGTTGAGACATCGTCTCTGGAGAGGTAACTATTTTGAAGCAGGAAATCAGTAGAAATCACTCGAATATAAACGTGTAACCAATATGGTTACTATCGTCCAATGCGGTACACGTAAATAAGCGCGATCTATATTTAAACATTACCCCAAAGGAGATGGAAAGACAGTGAGGTTTACAAATATCCCGATTCACAATATAATCATCATATCGACAAAGCTATGAATGACATAGAGAGCGAAAGCCACACTAACTTAAAAGTGTGTTTCTGAAAAAATAACCCCAGCGCTTCCTAGAAATGCTAAAGTTGAATTTAAAACGTTCTCCAACTAAGCAGCGCGCAAGCAAGGTCACAAATGGCTGCTAACTACCAATGTGCGCAGAGAATGTCGCCTGAGTACATTACCTTATTTGAAGGCCATTAGGCTTGAATCATTATCCGACGTTCCAGTTCCCGCCCGTGGTTCGAAACCCGGGACGCGGAACCCGTTGTTCTAAATACCTAATTACGCATCATCATTGTGCGTGTGCGACGTTTAAAAGGTCGCAATATGTTTAGAATACATGGCGGCCATATTGTAATGTATCGAATGGTCATGGCAGGTATATATATATGTACTGTGCTACATACCGAATGAGAAAAGAAATACGATTACGGACAACAAGTGCGACAACGAAAAGGGGGGGGGGAAAGGGGAGAGGAGGAAAATAAGCAAATTCACAATATTAACAGACGTACGGAAGAAGGAGGGCATCGGCAAACAGATATAGAAAAAAGGGGTTTGTCCAATGCCACTTGTAGGAAAGTAGCAATAGCAGCCATAAAGCTGCAAAATGTTGCCAAACAGTTTCTAGTTGCCATGGCATCTGATATGACAAACAAATCTAATATAGATAACAAAATAATGTGAACAGTCGCATGGATTGCTGACAATGTGTGCGCATAAGTATGAGAGACCTATCAAATGGCCAAATATGGATGGCTCGAAAAGGATCCCTCCAAAAGTCAAAGAACCAATTCAACATCAGCCAGCCGGACTGGTTGATAAATTAATACAAAATATGTTAATTGCAAATTGATGGAAAGAAAATATTAGAAAGTGAATATTAGACAGAAAATATTCGAACCCAAAGTATACCACACTAAATCCACAATAAAGAATGAGATGATCTGGGACCACTTCCACAGTGTTAAGGTCAATATTCACCCTATATTCATGATGATCCAAAGTAAAATATTAGCTTCCAAACAAGAAAACAGGGAAAAAATGTGGCCATGACACATATTTAGGCCCCGGTAAAATGGCACCGGTTTGATGGAAATTACCAATCACTCGTGTGTTTTTGAAAATGGCCAGTGTAGCAACATCCTCTTTTACATGCTATGATTTACAAAAATGGTGACATTAGGAATGGCACAAAGATAGAGATCACTTAAAAATATATATAACCAGATGTCAATCATAAGTGATAATGGAACTCGTCATCCGTGTTGTGCCCCATTTCTATGCATCTTAGACGGCATATCCACATGGCCTCCCTTTGTCGCAAAGTGAGTTCTCTATTGCGCGTGGCTTTTATCACACAGTATACAAATAACAGTGCCAGTCTTTTTAACATTCTTAGGAAACACTGGGGTTTACTATATGAAATACCAAACTTGAGGGAACTAGTAACAGTAAGACCTAGAGTTACATTCCGTAGAGGAAAAACGTTGCGCCAGTTACTATGCCCAAGTTACCCCAGGCCTATATCTCCGATAACATGGCTACCTACTGCTCCCAAAGGTTTTTTCACGTGTTTGAATTGTAACATGTGTCCCTATGGGATTAACAAAATTAGGAGTTTTTGTTATAATACATCGAAGGAATATGAAATAAGATATTTTATAAATTGCAAAACCAATTATGTCGTGTATATAATCGGTTGTGAATGTAATAAGATTTACATAGGCAGCACAATACGACCACTTAAATCCCGTATACAGGAGCATGTACGTGCATTTAGAAATTATGATTTAAAATACCCCATGACGCACCACATGAGGGAACATCATGGAGATAATGGTAAAATATGGTTTCACGGTATTGACTTTGTGCCAGTACACCCTCGGGAGGCAATAGAGAACTCACTTTGCGACAAAGGGAGGCCATGTGGATATGCCGTCTAAGATGCATAGAAATGGGGCACAACACGGATGACGAGTTCCATTATCACTTATGATTGACATCTGGTTATATATATTTTTAAGTGATCTCTATCTTTGTGCCATTCCTAATGTCACCATTTTTGTAAATCATAGCATGTAAAAGAGGATGTTGCTACACTGGCCATTTTCAAAAACACACGAGTGATTGGTAATTTCCATCAAACCGGTGCCATCTTACCGGGCCTAAATATGTGTCATGGCCACATTTTTTCCCTGTTTTCTTGTTTGGAAGCTAATATTTTACTTTGGATCATCATGAATATACGGTGAATATTTACCTTAACACTGTGGAAGTGGTCCCAGATCATCTCATTCTTTATTGTGGATTTAGTGTGGTATACTTTGGGTTCGAATATTTTCTGTCTAATATTCACTTTCTAATATTTTCTTTCCATCAATTTGCAATTAACATATTTTGTATTAATTTATCAACCAGTCCGGCTGGCTGATGTTGAATTGGTTCTTTGACTTTTGGAGGGATCCTTTTCGAGCCAACCATATTTGGCCATTTGATAGGTCTCTCATACTTATGCGCACACATTGTCAGCAATCCGTGCGACTGTTCACATTATTTTGTTATCTATATTAGATTTGTTTGTCATATCAGATACCATGGCAACTAGAAACTGTTTGGCAACATTTTGCAGCTTTATGGCTGCTATTGCTACTTTCCTACAAGTGGCATCGGACAAACCCCTTTTTTCTATATCTGTTTGCCGATGCCCTCCTTCTTCCGTACGTCTGTTAATATTGTGAATTTGCTTATTTCCCTCCTCTCCCCGTCCCCCCCCCCTTTTCGTTGTCGCTCTTGTTGTCCGTAATCGTATTTCTTTTCTCATTCGGTATGTAGCACAGTACATATATATATACCTGCCATGACCATTCGATACATTACAATATGGCCGCCATGTATTCTAAACATATTGCGACCTTTTAAACGTCGCACACGCACAATGATGATGCGTAATTAGGTATTTAGAACAACGGGTTCCGCGTCCCGGGTTTCGAACCACGGGCGGGAACTGGAACGTCGGATAATGATTCAAGCCTAATGGCCTTCAAATAAGGTAATGTACTCAGGGCGAGATTCTCTGCGCACATTGGTAGTTAGCAGCCATTTGTGACCTTGCTTGCGCGCTGCTTAGTTGGAGAACGTTTTAAATTCAACTTTAGCATTTCTAGGAAGCGCTGGGGTTATTTTTTCAGAAACACACTTTTTAAGTTAGTGTGGCTTTCGCTCTCTATGTCATTCATAGCTTTTTCGATATGATGATTATATTGTGAATCGGGATATTTGTAAACCTCACTGTCTTTCCATCTCCTTTGGGGTAATGTTTAAATATAGATCGCGCTTATTTACGTGTACCGCATTGGACGATAGTAACCATATTGGTTACACGTTTATATTCGAGTGATTTCTACTGATTTCCTGCTTCAAAATAGTTACCTCTCCAGAGACGATGTCTCAACAAACAAATAAGTATATATTCCTTGAGTCGCTATCTTATATAAGGTCAAACATTGGGCCATAAAGAGATGTATTAGTTTGGGCAAGTAAAAGAGAGAAACTTTTTGATTTTTGGTATAGAGTGTAAGTGGTTAAATATGGTTTTGATTTTTATAGGTTCATTGATACTGTGTTCAATACATATCGTCACAGGAACTACGTCGAATGATTATCATGTCGTAATAATTTACTTATCTCCTTGAAGAAAACATACTTGACGTACACTTATTGTGGTGAAAATCTGAGCGTAATACGCCATCTCTAATTAATATAGCAACTTTGAGATTCAAATCAGGTATGTCCAGTATTATTTATTTTTGGCCATATAATATCCATTAGAATAAAGTATTATGTTTTTTTCTGACATACTTTTAGAATTATTCATCTTAATCCGGGTCTTTTATATTGCTTCTTTGCGATACAGAGATATGAGTACCATCTCTAAAGGAACATCTTAATTTAATAAATATCGCCTGACGTATTCATCAATCAATATTTTGACGCACAACATTTTTGGTATGTTCATCTCTATTTTTGTTTTCTCTAAGTGTTTTCTTTTTCTTTATGAAATTCGATTGAATCTTTTATAGTCATGTGGATTTGGGCATCTTATGGCCCTTGAAATTTTTAGAAATAACATCTCTTGAACATGGTTTTTTATTAAGAAATATGTATGGCAGTGTGCTCTTGCACATTGCCTTGGGGAGACGCTTCATGACAAGAACTTTGTCGCGAACATGTGAGCATCATGTGATTGGATCTTACTAGGTAGAATCATATGTCTGCCAGTGATGATATTTCCCATCTTTTGGGACTATACTTTGGGTATGGTCATATATATCTATGTTATGTTATTTATTATGTAGGATATGCTTGAGAAAGTTTATGATCTTTTTACATAATTTGTTCTGTTGTCTATATGTGCTATGTTATATGTTGTATATACTGTTTGTATTATTGTTTGTAAATATGTTATGTTGATATACATGTGTTTTTAAATTACAGCCCTGAAGAAGTTCTGTGTTCAGAACGAAACGCGTTGGCTGTGGCCTTTTAAAGAAATCAATAAAGAAACGTGATTATGCCTTATTAAACGGATCGGATATTCTTGGAAATGATCTAACGGATCATATTTTGGACATTTGGTGCAGCTTTGATTTCATTTAAGTTCTATTTACCCTGATGTCAAGGGTGGTGCCTTTGGACAGAGGGCACTGTTAAAGTTAGCACATAGATTCTGGTTACGGTACATATAAGTCTGGTGACTTCCAGTAGGTGGTGCCTTCTGTAGACAATTGGTCCACTGTCCAAGTTTTGTATTCATAATTGTTGGGACCTTAGGAGCACACTGTGGGCCAGATCATAATATAATTTTGCATATTATAATCGTCTTTTAATAGAAGTTGATTTTGACCATACCTGTTAATCATGTCAAAATTTAAGGACAATAGGGAGGAACTAGCCTTAGGCCTTTTTTCCAACACACAACCAAGCAGCTCCAATTTAGTGAAGGAGCTGACAGGAGAAGGTCTACGAATTAAATTCCAAAAACTTGAGAGGCTTAAGAAGCAGGAAATGTCCCGTTGGTGGGACGGCATTACCCTACAAAAATATCTCGACAATGAAAAAATCCCTCGAGGCTTGAGGATTCTCATCTTCCCAACTTTTGAGGACCTTGATGAGGAGGCGCTCAAAGATTGGGAAGACAACTTACAACAAGCATCTAACACCATGATGCGTATTCTGATTGGGCACTCAGAAAAGAAGGTAGCGGGTTTAAAACAAGAAATTATCAATTTGGAGAGAGAAATAGACTGTTCAAACCTGAAGGAAGTTATCAAGAAAAATTATGAGGTATATGATAGAGTTATCGAGACACATCAGATTTATTTGCGAGATAAAAAATTAAGAAAAATAAAACGTGATGATAATGACTACAAAAATGGGCGAATTTACACTTTTGCTCATAAATTTGACAATGTCAAACTTGCAGGAGAAGGGAAAAGATCGAGGGAAGAATCAACTGAATCATTATCAGTTAGTAGCAGTTCTGTCTCCTCAGTTGAAAGTAATACTTCCCGAAATGGAGGAGTGTTAGCAGAAATCTCCCCAGGACGGAGACATTTTTTAGTAGAGATGGAAAGGATCAGGAGGGCAACAAAAATACCAAAAAAGACCTAAAATACGGAGGGGAGGAAAAAGGTGGCAAGCAAAAAGGCAAAAAGAAAGAAATGACTCATGCAATGGACACCAGATCAAAGACAACATAGGTAGTAGTGTGCAGAATTGTGCCTTACAGAATGCTTTAACAATTGTGAATTTATCTGATCGTGTATTAACAAATGTGGAAATTGATGTATTACGGAGAGGCTTAAGTTTCTGTCCCTCGCAGTGGGGGGATCCAGTAAAAATGATTGTTGATTTGTTTAAGTTCACTCGCATGTTAAAATTAAAGGATTATTTTCATGATATTCCTCCAAATGTCAACTTGAATATACAACCGACACAAATGGTAACACACACTGTATCAGACTTGGTTAATCTTCAAATGTTGCTCTCTATCCCTGAGGAGGAACATTTTTCTATTCAAGAAATCAGAGAGGATTTGAATATTAGGGAAAATATCGGGGTGACTAGTGGACTTAAACCACACTCTAAACTTATACCTAATAATACACATACGAATATAGATTTGTTTAAAGAAAGAGTGACTAAAGATCTTTACAAACTAATGGATGCCCCTTGTAAATACACACAACATCAATCTAATTTGACTAAAATGGAGAGAAAAGCTTTAAATGACCTGAAAGATGATGAGTCCATCACTATCAAGGAGACTGACAAGGGAGGGAATGTGGTAATTATGAATACCATTGATTATACCAATGAAATTAAGAGACAACTTGGTGATCCATGTTGTTATCAACGGGTCGCCAGTGATCCCCTTCCCTCCCTTGTCACTCATATAAATGCCAAAATACATGACTGGTGTGAGAGTGGCCTGATTTCGGATGAGGAACGCAGGTACCTCTCTGTCAACAATCCACTTGCCCCTTGTATTTATATTTTGCCTAAAATACATAAGGATGGCATTTTTCCACCTGGACGTCCCATTATATCTGGGATTGACTCACCAACGGAAAAGCTCTCACAATATGTGGACAGATTTTTACAACCTCTCGTAACAAATCTACCAGCCTATATACAGGACTCTAGGGATATCGTAGAAAAATTTGATGGTCTTTCATGGTCTGAGGATTTACTATTTGTCACAATGGACGTGACTGGGTTGTATACCTGTATCCAGAAACATTTTGGAATGACAGCTGTACAATCCTTTTTGTCAACACGCACTGCCGATCATGTAGACCACAACCAAATGTTGATGGACATGATCGACGTTATTCTGACACGGAATTTTTTCCTACATGAGGGGAAGTGGTTTCATCAAATTCAGGGAACTGCGATGGGGAGTAGGTTCGCTCCTTCGTACGCTGGCCTTTTTATGGGCTGGTGGGAGAGGGAGCATGCATGGGGTAAATATGCCTCCCCCTGGATTGACATGATTGTCTTCTGGGGGAGGTATATTGATGATATCATCCTATTATGGAAGGGAACTGTTGACCAACTTACTGAGTACCATGCTTTCCTGAATGATAATCCCCACAATGTACAACTGACCATGAAATATAGTTCAAGTAGTATGAAATTTCTTGACATTCTCTTCTATATTGAAGACAATGAGATACAGAGCACAATTTATCGTAAAGCAACATTGTGCAATAGCACACTGCACGCCTCTAGTGCACATCCCAAATCGGTGATTAATAACATACCTTTTGGTGAAATGGTCCGTGTTCGCCGCAATTGCAGCACGGATGTAACTTTCAGGGACAACATTAAAGAGGTAAAAAATAGATTTAGATCACGTGGTTACAATGAAGACACCTTGAACAAAGCCGACTTGAGAATTAAAGGGGTCACTAGAACCAGTACTTTACACAAGCGGAACCAAGTGAATAAGAAGCATACTCGGAAGCCACGCGTGGCTTTTATCACACAGTATACGAATAACAGTGCCAGTCTTTTTAACATTCTTAGGAAACACTGGGGTTTACTATATGAAATACCAAACTTGAGGGAACTAGTAACAGTAAGACCTAGAGTTACATTCCGTAGAGGAAAAACGTTGCGCCAGTTACTATGCCCAAGTTACCCCAGGCCTATATCTCCGATAACATGGCTACCTACTGCTCCCAAAGGTTTTTTCACGTGTTTGAATTGTAACATGTGTCCCTATGGGATTAACAAAATTAGGAGTTTTTGTTATAATACATCGAAGGAATATGAAATAAGATATTTTATAAATTGCAAAACCAATTATGTCGTGTATATAATCGGTTGTGAATGTAATAAGATTTACATAGGCAGCACAATACGACCACTTAAATCCCGTATACAGGAGCATGTACGTGCATTTAGAAATTATGATTTAAAATACCCCATGACGCACCACATGAGGGAACATCATAGAGATAATGGTAAAATATGGTTTCACGGTATTGACTTTGTGCCAGTACACCCTCGGGGAGGCAATAGAGAACTCACTTTGCGACAAAGGGAGGCCATGTGGATATGCCGTCTAAGATGCATAGAAATGGGGCACAACACGGATGACGAGTTCCATTATCACTTATGATTGACATCTGGTTATATATATTTTTAAGTGATCTCTATCTTTGTGCCATTCCTAATGTCACCATTTTTGTAAATCATAGCATGTAAAAGAGGATGTTGCTACACTGGCCATTTTCAAAAACACACGAGTGATTGGTAATTTCCATCAAACCGGTGCCATCTTACCGGGGCCTAAATATGTGTCATGGCCACATTTTTTCCCTGTTTTCTTGTTTGGAAGCTAATATTTTACTTTGGATCATCATGAATATACGGTGAATATTTACCTTAACACTGTGGAAGTGGTCCCAGATCATCTCATTCTTTATTGTGGATTTAGTGTGGTATACTTTGGGTTCGAATATTTTCTGTCTAATATTCACTTTCTAATATTTTCTTTCCATCAATTTGCAATTAACATATTTTGTATTAATTTATCAACCAGTCCGGCTGGCTGATGTTGAATTGGTTCTTTGACTTTTGGAGGGATCCTTTTCGAGCCAACCATATTTGGCCATTTGATAGGTCTCTCATACTTATGCGCACACATTATCAGCAATCCGTGCGACTGTTCACATTATTTTGTTATCTATATTAGATTTGTTTGTCATATCAGATGCCATGGCAACTAGAAACTGTTTGGCAACATTTTGCAGCTTTATGGCTGCTATTGCTACTTTCCTACAAGTGGCATTGGACAAACCCCTTTTTTCTATATCTGTTTGCCGATGCCCTCCTTCTTCCGTACGTCTGTTAATATTGTGAATTTGCTTATTTCCCTCCTCTCCCCTTTCCCCCCCCTTTTCGTTGTCGCTCTTGTTGTCCGTAATCGTATTTCTTTTCTCATTCGGTATGTAGCACAGTACATATATATATACCTGCCATGACCATTCGATACATTACAATATGGCCGCCATGTATTCTAAACATATTGCGACCTTTTAAACGTCGCACACGCACAATGATGATGCGTAATTAGGTATTTAGAACAACGGGTTCCGCGTCCCGGGTTTCGAACCACGGGCGGGAACTGGAACGTCGGATAATGATTCAAGCCTAATGGCCTTCAAATAAGGTAATGTACTCAGGGCGAGATTCTCTGCGCACATTGGTAGTTAGCAGCCATTTGTGACCTTGCTTGCGCGCTGCTTAGTTGGAGAACGTTTTAAATTCAACTTTAGCATTTCTAGGAAGCGCTGGGGTTATTTTTTCAGAAACACACTTTTTAAGTTAGTGTGGCTTTCGCTCTCTATGTCATTCATAGCTTTGTCGATATGATGATTATATTGTGAATCGGGATATTTGTAAACCTCACTGTCTTTCCATCTCCTTTGGGGTAATGTTTAAATATAGATCGCGCTTATTTACGTGTACCGCATTGGACGATAGTAACCATATTGGTTACACGTTTATATTCGAGTGATTTCTACTGATTTCCTGCTTCAAAATAGTTACCTCTCCAGAGACAATGTCTCAACAAACAAATAAGTATATATTCCTTGAGTCGCTATCTTATATAAGGTCAAACATTGGGCCATAAAGAGATGTATTAGTTTGGGCAAGTAAAAGAGAGAAACTTTTTGATTTTTGGTACAGAGTGTAAGTGGTTAAATATGGTTTTGATTTTTATAGGTTCATTGATACTGAGTTCAATACATATCGTCACAGGAACTACGTCGAATGATTATCATGTCGTAATAATTTACTTATCTCCTTGAAGAAAACATACTTGACGTACACTTATTGTGGTGAAAATCTGAGCGTAATACGCCATCTCTAATTAATATAGCAACTTTGAGATTCAAATCAGGTATGTCCAGTATTATTTATTTTTGGCCATATAATATCCATTAGAATAAAGTATTATGTTTTTTCTGACATACTTTTAGAATTATTCATCTTAATCCGGGTCTTTTATATTGCTTCTTTGCGATACAGAGATATGAGTACCATCTCTAAAGGAACATCTTAATTTAATAAATATCGCCTGACGTATTCATCAATCAATATTTTGACGCACAACATTTTTGGTATTTTCATCTCTATTTTTGTTTTCTCTAAGTGTTTTCTTTTTCTTTATGAAATTCGATTGAATCTTTTATAGTCATGTGGATTTGGGCATCTTATGGCCCTTGAAATTTTTAGAAATAACATCTCTTGAACATGGTTTTTTATTAAGAAATATGTATGGCAGTGTGCTCTTGCACATTGCCTTGGGGAGACGCTTCATGACAAGAACTTTGTCGCGAACATGTGAGCATCATGTGATTGGATCTTACTAGGTAGAATCATATGTCTGCCAGTGATGATATTTCCCATCTTTTGGGACTATACTTTGGGTATGGTCATATATATCTATGTTATGTTATTTATTATGTAGGATATGCTTGAGAAAGTTTATGATCTTTTTACATAATTTGTTCTGTTGTCTATATGTGCTATGTTATATGTTGTATATACTGTTTGTATTATTGTTTGTAAATATGGTATGTTGATATACATGTGTTTTTAAATTACAGCCCTGAAGAAGTTCTGTGTTCTGAACGAAACGCGTTGGCTGTGGCCTTTTAAAGAAATCAATAAAGAAACGTGATTATGCCTTATTAAACGGATCGGATATTCTTGGAAATGATCTAACGGATCATATTTTGGACATTTGGTGCAGCTTTGATTTCATTTAAGTTCTATTTACCCTGATGTCAAGGGTGGTGCCTTTGGACAGAGGGCACTGTTAAAGTTAGCACATAGATTCTGGTTACGGTACATATAAGTCTGGTGACTTCCAGTAGGTGGTGCCTTCTGTAGACAATTGGTCCACTGTCCAAGTTTTGTATTCACTTTACAGAGTTGGCAAAGCAGCAGTTACAAGAGCTACATCAGTGCGAACAACAGTACCTAGTAATAGCATGACAAGGAGTACAGGATAGACAGCAGGATATATGTATGGTAGCAGCAATTGCATGAGATTCCATGGAAAGCAAGTAACAGTACTTATAACAATATAAAAGAGGTAAACAATAGTCAATGTGGGATGTGTACCTTATAGCAGCAATTACAAGAGTGACAAAGAGAGTTCATAGGGATACATAGTAACCATATACAAAGAGGTAGTATATGGTATACTAATAGACAGTAGGATATGCAAACAATATAGTTCTGAGGTAGATATGACGGGAGTTGCGGAAGTGGGGAGAGTGGAGTCACAGTTTTTTCCAGGGCAGGGGTACTCCAGTTTAGAAGGAGGGTGCAGGGAGGAAGCATCAGGCCAATCACAATGTTTGGGGGGAGGGTTTAGGTATTTATTGAGTAGAACTTTAAGTTTATTCTTGAAATGAGGGAATGAGTGATTGTCTTGTAGGTTCTTAGGTAATGAGTGCCAAATTCTAAGAGCATTCCGGGAGAAGGAGCAGGTGCGCTATTTTTCTTTCTTGAATTTGAGCAGAATCAGGAGCAAACTGTTAGAGCTTCGAAGGGGTCTCTTTTGTCTGGTTTTGATAGTTTGTTTGCAAGGTAAACTGGTTTTTCCAAGTAGAGAGCTTTGTGGGTTATGCAAGCAGTTTTGAATATACATCTTGCCTTGATTTGTAGCCAGTTGAGTTTCTTAAGAGTGGGAGTGATGTGGTCAAAGTGACTCTTCCCCCGATAGAAGTCTGGCCGCAGCATGGGGTGTGGCTTTCAAAGGAGCTAAGTGTGTTTTTGTGGCACCCATGATTGTTGCATTACCGTAGTCCAGTTTGGAGAGGACTAGGGATTGTACCACAGTCTTTAGATCTTCGCTGGGGATGAACAGTTTGATTTTTCTCAGGTGTTTTAACGGGTAGAGGGCACTTTAACAGATGTATTAATGTGCTCTTTCATGGTCACATTTTTGTCAAGTGTAGTCTTCAGAGATTTTACAGAGTTTGAGATGGATAGTTTGCAGTTTAATGCAGTGAGGTTGTCAAACCAGGTATCTACAGGAAATTACTTATTTTTTGGTTGGATGAGTAGTAGTTCAGTTTTGCTTGGGTTGAGCTTAAGATGATTGTTAGTTAGCCAGGATTGGACCATGGAAAGGGTGCTGTTTAGGGGCTCGATGTCTTTCATTGACGAGACTTTCATGTAGAGTAGGGTGTCATCAGCGCAGAGATGATAGGCAATTCTGGCTTGTTTCAGGATCACTGTAAGAGGTTCCGTATAGAGGTTGAATAGGACAGGAGACAGGATTGCCCTTGGGGTACTCCTTGAGAGACTGGTGTTGCTTTTGCAGTGGAGTTGTTTAATTTGATTAACTGTGAACGTTCTTTCAGGAAAGAGCCATACCACTGAAGGACAGTTCATTGATACCTGCCCGGCGGGAGAGGGTGTAGAGGAGGATGTCAAAGGCAGCCGAGAGGTCCAGGAGGACTAGGAGGCAGGCCTGACCTTCATCCAGAGATCTGTGCAGGTCGTCAGTGACATTCAATATAGCGGCCTCTATGCTGCAGACTTTCCTGAATCCAGATTGGAAGGTGTCGTGCAGGTTGAATTTTTCAATGTGGTTGTTGAGTTGTGCCAGTACTCATTTTTCAATGATTTTTGCTAGGAGATGGAGGTTGGTAATAGGTCTGAAATTGTTAAGGGTGTTCTGGTCGGTGCCTGTTTTTTTAATGAGGGGGGGGTGATTTGGCCTAGTTTGAGGGAGGACGGCATCTAACCGCTCGATAAGGAGGAGTTGATGGTTTTGGTCCATGTAGGAGAGATGATATGCCTGAGGTTTTTACAAGCATGGCAGGGAGTGGGTCAGAGATGTGTGATGTTGGCTTCATGCAAGCGATTAGTTTGAGGACTTCTTATTCGGGAACATAGTTAAATTCGGCCCAAGTTGCATCGTTATTCAATTGCAAGGGGTTGAGATTGGCGTTCTGGCTTGCTGAGAAGTGGAGTTTGAGGAGACATCCATTGGTAGGAGGTAAGGCCTTGGGTGGAGCCTCATTGCAAACAGGGATATCCATGGTGCAGGGTATGGGGGTGGGCGGGTCAAGAGCGACCTCGATGTTGGATATCTTTTCTGAGAAGAATGTTGCGAACTATTTGCAGCGCTTCATGGCGGCATTGATTGTGTGTTGAGGGAACGAGGAGGTTTACTGTTTGATGATGTTGAAAATGACTTTAGGTCTGTTCCTAGACTGGTCAAGTTGGGGTCGGAAGAAGGAAGATGTTTCTTGGAAGATGTGTTTTTTATATTTTGGGTGTTCCGCTCAAAGGATTAAGAGATTGGTTGGAGAGGGTTGTTGTCTCCAGTTTCTTTTAGCCAATCGGAGTTGTCGCCTCTCAGTGTTAAGGTCTTTGTTAAACCAAGGTCTTGACAGGTTGCCCCTTGATTTCTTGAGCTTCCGAGGGGCGACTATGTCCATGAGTTCTGCCACTTTTATGTTGCAATGGGCGGTAAGGTCCTCGGCGGTGGAGAGGTTGGGTGGTGGTAAAATTTGAGAGCTGATTAATGCTTCCAGCTCAGCCTTCGGAATTTGATGTGTGTTCCTTGCCCAGTGCTTGGGACAGATGAATTAGGGGAGGGTCTTATGTCGAATGTAGTTGAGATCGAAGAGGATTAAGTGGTGGTTAGTCCAGTCAGAAGGTGGAATAGTGCGGAGGGATAAGGTATTGCGCTTGGAGATGATTGCGTCTAGAGTAGCGCCCTTGTCGTGAGTTTGTTTATTGCAATTTTGAAAGAGATTATTCATTTCCAGGAGGGTGGTTAGGGATTGTTCTAATGAATCTTCGGCATTATTCACCTGCAGGTTTAGATCCTCTAGTATAATGCTTGAGATGCCTTTTAGGGCATTTTGTGATATAAGGTCTGTTAGTTCTTCCAGGAATTGTGAGTTTTTTTTCAGAGTGTGATAGATGACATGAAAGTCAATTGGGTTGGGGCCTTTGGAGGAGAGCTGAGCTCCTAAATATTCAAAAGTGGTGTATTTGGTAGTGCGGAGGGGAGATAAGCAAAGATGTTTTTTGTGTATGACGGCTAGCCCACCACCCCTGCCACCCTTGCGGTTGCAGTAGAAGATTGAGAAGCCCGGTGGGTTGAGGAGATCAATGAGAGGGGATGAGTGATCATTCAGCCAGGTTTCAATTAGAAAGCAGATATCAATTTTGTGTCTTGGGATAGTTACAGCTACATCAGTGGCATGCTTGGCTGCTGACCGGCAGTTTAGTAACATGCAGCGAAGTGTACGTAGCGGTTTCGGACCAAGTTGACTGTGTTGGATGGTAGTTAGTTGTGCAGGAGGCCTGGGTAGGCAGGTGGTGGTCCGGGTCCTACTCGAGCCAAGGATGACTGGGATTTTGCAGTGGCAGGGTTGAGAGGTAGCATTATCATATATGTTGTTCAACATTTCAGCTTCGCGCTCTGAGAGTCCAGTCGTGATGAGTCTTGGTTTGTGGTGGTGGTGACTGTAGGGGATAGTTTGCCTTAGGTTGAGGGTAGGGGGGCCAGGGTGTGTGTTAGTAGTCAGATCATGTTCCTCATAGGTGAGCGAGGTTGGGTCAGGATGCAGCTAATCTTTGCTTCCTTCGTTACGCAGTGATGACATTTTATCCAGAATAGCATTGATTTTTTTGTTCTAGACGGGTTATTATAGGGAACAATTGAGCAGAGATTGGGTCAGTGAAGGAGAGTGAAGTATGATGGGGCTCGTCGGAGTCAGGGGTGGAGGTTAGGGTTGAGTGCAGCGAGCTGATTTTGATGGGTTGAGAGAACTCAGGCACTATGGATAGAACGGGCTGGGATCATCCCTGCATTAACTGTATGTAAATTGTCTGAATGAAGCAAAATTTGTCACAAGTGGCATCAAACTTCTCGCCTTCATCTCAATGACTTCTTATGCAGTTATGCCAAAAAAAATAATCATATGTTTCCTATGAGAAAATCATGTTGAGTCACAAATTTTGATGTTGTCTTTCCAACACACCACATCCCCCTACAAGGTCCATGTGGATTTAGGCTGAGCGAAGCAAACTTTCCACTAAAACATGGGCCCTCTGTGCTACCCACCAGCCAATGCATTCCTATGGAGTAATAGACAAGAAAGTAACCATCCTTTCTCTCATGAAGATTATAACGGCTCACTATTAGAAATGGGTTTTCTGGATGGCTAGGGTATGCACCTAAGCCAGGGAGAATCCACCACTCTAATCAAGACATGGAGATTACACATCTAAAATAACGCCTGCTCACCTCCTTGGTAGCTTGGCACGAGCAGTCAGGCTTATCTCAGAGGCAGTGTGTAAAGCATTTGCACATAACCAGCAGTAATACAGTAAAAACACTACAAAAGGACACCACACCGGTTTTAGAAAAATACCCAAAATTTATCTGTATAGAACAAGACCAAAACGATAAAAATCCAACATACAGAAATCCACAATACCAATAAAGCAAAAATAGACTTTATATACAGTTCCTTGAAGTCGATAGCTCCGTCTGGGGCTATCACGGCATCGTGAGCAAACAAATCCAACAGTTCTGGCCGACCGCAGCGTCGCGGGCCAGCTACGGTGTCCGGAAGACCCGTAAAACAGCACCTTTGGAGATGCAGGGCGTCGGTCCTTGAGGTGAGCTCTGGAGGAGCAGAGTCGGCAGGCATCGGTTCTGGGAGTCAGTGCAGGAGTCGCGGGCCCTTGAAGTCCCACGCGTTGCAGGTCGAACTCCGTGAGTTTGAAGTCAGGAGCGCCAGCTGCGGCAGGCATCGGGGCTGCGGTGTGAAGCGGAGCGGTGCAACGTGCGGTGCTCTCAGGTCGGATACAGGCAGCGGCTCGGCGACGGTCGTCCAGCGGTGTCGATGAGACCAGGGCTGCGGTGCAAAGCGGGGCAGTGCTCGTTGCAGTGCTGACAGGTCATAGTGCAAGCAGTGGCTTCGTCATGTTGTAGGGATTCTGCACATACACAGAGCTATGCACAGGATAATAGGACCCAGAATATAGTGGTGAGCCAACCATAAACCTTAGCACCTAAAACCCCAACCCGACTAGCTGTAGCGTCTCATTAGCAACAATGCTACCAATGATTAGACAACCCAGAACACGGTATCTCTCTCTCTCAGGACTCGCAGGAGCAAGAACACCCTTTCATCACTCACTCATACCTGTCCACAACGTGCGTAAAAAGAGACACTGTATAGTTTAAAATGTTTATTTCAACAACGTGCTCTAAGATACAGTACACGTGCCAGTACTATATTCCGAGGTCCTATTATCCTGTGCACAGCTCTGTGTATGTGCAGAATCCCTACAACATGGCGCCCCACGTTGGGCGCCATGTTGTAGGGATTCTGCACATACACAGACCGCCATGTTGTAGGGATTCTGCACATACACAGAGCTATCCACAGGATAATAGGACCTCGGAATATAGTGGTGAGCCAACCATAAACCTTAGCACCTAAAACCCCAACCCGACTAGCTGTAGCGTCTCATTAGCAACAATGCTACCAATGATTAGACAACCCAGAACACGGTATCTCTCTCTCTCAGGACTCGCAGGAGCAAGAACACCCTTTCATCACTCTCTCATACCTGTCCACAACGTGCGTAAGAAGAGACACTGTACAGTTGTTGAAATGTTTATTTCAACAACGTGCTCTAAGATACAGTACACGTGCCAGTACTATCAGCATAATGCATAAGGATAATATAATCAGCATAGTTACAATTCCATAGAATACAAACGGGGGAAAGCATCTTATAAAGCAGTGGATATAGGGCTAAATGACCCTACCACCCTCCCCGTGCTAGTAGCTAGTTTATTATAAAAACAGAAGACCTCTGGGCTTTTTCTAGCAAACCCCCATACCTCCATATCTAGATGCAAGATTTACATCATCAGACAAGCACAGCTCTTCTCTCTGGAAAGGTTTTTCTCCAACTGCCGCTAACCGTGAAATCACAATATTAAAAGCACACAAATTTCTCCAGGGCAGCTGTACCTAGTGTTATGTCTAAGTGCGAGGGACTGGCCAGATCAGCAAGAACAAGGAACGTTGTTTTTCGACCTTGTACATGTTGTACAGACGTAGCCCAAAGGGAACAGGAGAAAAGGTGAAAGACAGAAGTGCAGACAGTTCTAAAATAGCCGGGCAGAAGCAGAGGCGGGAAAAACAATGGCACAAAGTAACGTGCGCCAAAAGGCATCATGGCAGCCAGGCCTAAGTCAACGTAGCAAGGCAGTCCAGGAGGCCACAAACCACAAGACAGTCGTTGCTGAAGCTCTGTCGTCGGTAAACCCAAGGCTGCGGTGCAAGACAGGGCAATGCATTGTAAGAAGCCCACTGGTCGTGGTGCAGGCAGCAGTGTCAGTTGACGATCTGGAGTCGATGGCGCTGGCATCGGTGGGACAAGGCTGCAGTGATGGACGTGGCAGTGCGTCAAGTAACCTACGAGTGGTGCCCCCAAACTACGGTGCAGGCAGCGGCGTAGATGTCAGCTTGGAGCGTTGTCGTCAGTGAGAACAGGGCTGCGGGGTGAAGCGTGGTGGTGCTCAGTGTTCTGCATGAGCAGTGTCCACAGGTCATGGTACAGGCAGCGGCGTCGGTGACTGCATCTCAGCATTGTCGGGGATACCAAGGAGGTGGTGTGAAGCGATGCGGTGCGGAGTGCAGTGTCCACAGGTTATGGTGCAAGCAGTGGCCCAGTGGCGGCGTCAGACGGCGTCGTCGGTGAGACCAGGGTTGCGGTACGAAGTGCGACGGTGCCCTCTGCGGTGTCTTCAGGTCACGGAGCCAGCAGCAGCATTGTTGACGGCGTCGGGTTACCTTTTTCCTCTGTGGCAGCTGAAACATCCAGTTCCAGGCGCCGGTACCCAGAAGACATTGAAGTCTTTGATTTCCCTGAGACTTCCAACAGGAGGCAAGCTCTACATCAAGTCCTTGGAGATACTTAGAATGCAGAAAAAACAGTCCAGTCCTTTCCCTCATCAAGACAAAAGCAGCAACTGCAGGCCAACCCAGCAAAGTGGTGGTCCCTCCTCACAGCTCTTCCCGCTCTTCTTCCTGGCAGGTTCCTTGGTCGAGCAGTAATCTAAAATTCTCGAGTCAGGGCCCCACATTTTCCTTTGCAGTTGCCACAAATAAAGTTCCTCTGGCACACATAAACCAGTTCAGCCTGGCTCCGGCCAGGTTCACCACAGGAGGTGGAGACAGATTTGTGTGAGGCAGCCACAGTCCATTCAGGCGCAAGTGACAACTCCTCCTACTACGCTAAATGTAGCCAGGTCTATTCAGCCTGGCTATGAGTCACCCAGGAAAGGCAGGACACACCTCAACACCCCCATTCCCCCCACCCTCTTGTGACTGTCTAGTGTGAATGCATGTCCCCTGCTCCTGTCACTCTAAACCCAGACTGGGAATACACAAAAGGCAGAGGCACACAGGATGGTTAAGCAAGAAAATGCCCACTTTCTAAAAGTGGCATTTTCAAACACACAATATAAAAAATATCTTTACTAAAAGATGTATCTTTAAATTCTGAGTTCAGGACACCTAAACTCCATTTTTCTATCTTGCCCCCATGGAAAGTTAAGCTTGTAAGATGTTACAAAGCAACTCCCAGGTTAACCTATGAGACAGATAGCCTTGCAATAGTGAAAAACGAATTGCCCAGTATTTCACTATCAGGACATGTAACACACACCTGTACATGTACTACCTTTCACATACACTGCACCCTGCCGATGGGGGTATCTTGGGCCTCCCTGAGGGGTGTCTTACATGTAAGAAAAGGGAAGGTTAGGGCCTGGCAAGTGGGTGCACTTGCCAGGTCGACATGGCAGGTATAAACTGCACGCAGACACTGCAGTAGCAGGCCTGAGAATTCTTTTGAAAGACTGTGTGGGTGGCGCAATCAGTGCTGGAGGCCCACAAGTAGCATTTGATTTGCAGGCCTTAGGCACACACAGTGCACTGTACTAGGGACTTTGTAGTAAATCAAATAGGCCAATCATGGAAACACAAATCCATAAACACAAGTTACATGGAATGCATATGCACTTTATCACTGAATAGCAGTGGTAAAGTGCCCAAAGTCCTAAAACCACAAAAACAAGGTCAGAAACAGGAGGCCAAAAAGCAAAAAGTCTGGGGGTGAACCCAGCTGAAAAAGCCAAGTCTAACACTCACCAATATTCATAGTAATCCAAGTAAAGGGAGCACCTATTTTCACTACAGGTCACTCTGATCTCAATGCATTTCTATGCAGGTACAGCCCAATAAGTAATCATAGCTCCCTAAAACAAAATCAGATGGGCTCATAAATATTAAATATTTGCATTGGTTTTCACACACACCACATTACCCTACAAAGTTTAGGAGAATTTAGACTGAGGCAAGCAACATTTCCATCAAAATAAGTGACATCTCTATCGCCCAGCTGTCATTTCTGTAAATCCTTGTGATATCAGTTCATCTGAATTCAGAGAGGTAACATTGTCATACGAGCGCTTGTTATACCGCTAGCATCCAGTATTTTTGTCTGAATAGCGACTTTACACCTTATATTGTCTAAGTTTCATTTTACAGGCATGAATTATTTTACTTCCTACCCCTTCCTTACACCTGCAAAATTGTATTTCTGATGTTCCCTTTCTAGCTGAGATATTACCTCTTTCTATCCCCTTTGCACCCAATTTTTCTGAACTATATGGCTTCACAATGCAAACCGGGAGACTAATCTCTGTGTTAGATAAAGCTGACCCTTCTTTGTCGGAGAAGAATAAGGCAATCCTTAATGAAAACCCGTAAATGAAATGTTAGTCATTGTCAAGCAAAGATTTAGCACTTAATCTCCTTTACCCCAGATATGTTTCTCAAAACAATTGCCTTCAAAGGAAACAATAAGAAAACAGTATGGCCCTTTGGAGCTAGTAATATCTTAAATGCCTTAGTTATAAATTGGTTTGTAAATAACAAAAAATCAGTAGAAGGGCACCAATGGTACCATGCAGAATAAACGTAAAACCAGGTTCAGATTAATACATATTTTGCCATATATAGATCTTCAAGCTCTAGCAGCCCAATCATTTTGCCCAAAGCTATGAACATTTAGCATCAGATTGTGTTACTTTATTGGCTCAGCTCTGTTGCAAAATCCATTCAGGGATTTTCAAAGGCACACAAAGTTGAAATGCGTGTGTTTGTAAATAAATGTGTAACCTTACTTCAGGGAGTCGATCAATGGGTAGTTCATAGGCGTTCCTAGTCACCCCCCCATGGACTTTGACCCAAACTCATGTTTAAAAGAATTGTAAACATGGATTTGTGCCAAAATGTTGTGCCTCCCTGAGGCTGGCATAACAAGGGGTATACCCTTATTTCTCCTTGTTACTTCCTCTTTGCACGTGCACATGGAACACACTTGCATAGAGGAAATAGCCTCAAAGGATAGCTTTTGCACAGGAAGGTAGTCCTTCTTGCACAAATATTATCCCAACCATAATGTGGGCAGCTTACTTTGGTGAAAGGCAGCCCAAAGTGCACCAGTGCAATGACAAAGCAGAACTGTGCCATATGTTTGTAAATATGCCACAGTTCTGCTCTCTCCCATTCACACAACACAGTGCAGCAACCTAACTTGCTGCATTGCGTGAACTTGTGTTAAATCTGGTACTTAATGCATTGCTGATAGAATACGTGGCTTTTGAACAGCAAACATTGCAGATCAGCCTTTTTCTATTAATGTACTGTTCAGTCTCTGGAGATTATATACAGCTCTCTACTCCCAGCAGAATTAAGCAAAGCTCATATAAAGTTGCATGGAAGTTGGTTTCGGAGCCCTAAAAGCTAGCAGCAAAAGCTTTTACATCAGACATATCTTCCAGTCTGGCTATTGCCCTTGTTAATAGTTAGGATCACCCCCCCCTTTTTTTTAAACTCAATATAGCAACCCACTGGAATTTTGAGGCTTGTAAGGAGGTAATTAACTCCTCTATCCGTACAGGGTTGAAAAGCATTCTTTAGCCATATGAAATATCTATGTCCTGAAGGAGAATAACCTGTGCCAATCCCTCTGTAAACATAAAAAACAACCTCTCATTTCTAATGCCCTTCCAACCCATTATTATAGTAGCAAGCTTAATTTCCCCAAAGTAGGTCATCATCATAAAGCAGTAACTGCAGTTATCCAGACCTTAAATCTTGCTGTCAGATTTAGCCATAAAGTAAGGACACATTTCGTATTTCCCCTAACTTTCTCCCTACTCATTCACTTCTCTCTTCTCCCAACCCCTGGAAGAACCCCCAGCATATAAATGTTGGAATGGGGTGTCCCTAATGTGACCCCCGTGATAGATGGAGTACAGTCACAAGGGAGGAAGAGGGAATGTGCAAGATAGATAAGAAAGAGAAAAAAACAACATATAACATTCACAGCTCTGTGCAGAATATTAAATCTGAAAAACAGACGACCATTAAAAAAACATAATTAAAGCAAAATTTAGACATTTTACCGCACTTCATCAAAAAACTGCCGTCGTCTACGCATAGATTTGTTGGAATATCGCTATCAAAAATATGACATAAAAATATACTGTTCAAAATAGTAACAAAAATATTTTATGTGCTGCAAATTAAAAATATTATAAACATAGCCACAAAAATTATAGTCAGTAAAAAGATGTAAAAATGCCAAATATCAACTGCAAAATATCAAGTATGAAAATACAGTATTGTACTAAAATTACATAGATTTAACAATAACATTGTTTTAAAAAATACAGTTAACAATATTCATACAAATATTATAAATATAAACAAGTAATTCAAATTTTAAGTAAACAATGTAATGCTGTCTAACTTACTCAAACGAATTTTCTAAACAATCAATCTATCTAAAATAAAATATATATTTTAAACATTAAAATCATTCTTATAAAAACATTAATATACTAAACAATGTATCGTCATTTTAAAATATTTTATACTTAAATGATATTTTCACTTAAATTGTGCATTAACTTACTAACATTTATAAATTAGGTATTCAAATATTTAAAACAAATATTTATAACTTGTTTAAATGCGTTTATAAATTTAATACATATCCATTCATTTGTTTTTAATTATATAGATAATAAAACATTCTAAAATAATTACAAATATTTCTTTAAAAAAAATCTTTGGAAATTGAAAAAAAATGTAAATATATTATCTCGATTTCTACAAACATGGTAACAAATGTGAAAATATAGAGCACTCAAATGCATTAATTCAACACAAATGCTTTTATTTCTAATAAGTGTTTTTTTATATGATATTTATTTTACTATCCCCTTGTGTACAATCATTGATTAAACTGCATAAATAACATTGCTAAACATTTTACAGGGCGTGGCCAGGCAGCCGAAGATGTCGTTCAAGTGGTTCTAGAGCTCCCGCTGAGACCTCATGAATCAGTTCTCGTCCTCATCCTGCAGGATCGGTCCCACTGAACCCAGCCAGAGTGATGGAGTAGATCTGAGACCACTGGCTGAGAGTGACCTGGTGATCTGTGGGAGCCCAAGAAACTGGAGGCACCGCCTGGACTGGGGCCCATACCGCGGAAGCACATGTAACATAAACTGCACAATGAAGGCGGTTGCACCTGTCCGGGATTGGTACCTCGAGGACAGGAGTTTCCCACAGGACTGTTCAAGCCACATGTGCATCTCCAGTAACCGGAAGGTGAGGCAGGCTGAGCTGTGCCGGCAGCAGACCACACCACCCGGGCCTTGACGATTCTATCAGATTTGGAGGCTAGTTCTAATCTTGGGCCTATACTGGGGCCAACAGAGACGGGAGAAGCTCCAGAGCGCCGGTCCCGTCGTGTTCCTCCCAATGCCTGAGAGGTGAGGCGGGGCAGACCCCTCGATGAAGAGTCATGCACTGATTGGAACTGGCCAGATTTTCTCTGGGTGCGCGGTGGCACCCAGAGCTACTGAAAGTCGGTAGAGTCCTGTGGCTGCAGTGTCGCTGGGTGGCCCCTTAGGGTGTGGAGAACTGGCGGTCTCTGCGTATTGAGGTGGTAGCCCAGGAATAGGGCACACAGAGCTTTGTTCCCTGAGTACTGAGGCCCATACAACCCAGAGAATGGAGGCCCAGTGAGGAGAGATGGCAAACTGGTGGCATCCGCCTATGAGGCAGGTGGAAAGAAGACCCAGTGCCTGCCTAGGACTGGAGAGAGGAGAGACCTTGGACTCCGAGGTAGGCCCTGAACAGAGGAGAGGAGACAAGGGACAACTGCTTCCTCTCCAACCTTATTTCAGTGACTGCCATCCCTCGAAGAGCATGTACGTCAGACTCAGCCAACACTCAACAGCCAGGGAGCGGGGGATGAGAGCAGGGTGCGTGGGGGACTCCACTCTGGTGCAAAATAGTGAAACGGGGAAGGGCGTCGGAGCCCTCACAAGGGACTATTGACAAGTTCACCAAGCCATACATGAGTTAAGGGAGGCCCTGGAGGAGCAAATAGATGGTGAGGTGATGGAAGTTTCCCCCCTGCACTAAGATCTCCAAAAAGTTACGGACTGAATGATGGAGGTAGAGACCTGTGTTTCCTCAGCTGAGGATAAACTGTGTTCCCTAATGGTTGATTTTGCGAAAATCTGAGAGGTGATGCTACAACTCAAAAGTAGAGCAGAAGACACAGAAGGTGGATCCAGGTAATGCAACCTGCTTTTGGTGGGAATCCTGGAAGGTATGGAAGGTCCCTTCCTGGAAACGTTCAACAAATGGTTCCTCTCCTGGGTTCTGATTTACACACTTTACTCCTGCTTTGTCATAGAAAGGGTGTCCCTTGCCCCTCCTGACCACTACCGGGTGGCCCTCCCAAGCCTTTGATTGCTTAATTGTTCTGACAGGGATGCCATCCATAAGGCGGCTCACAGCGGGCAAACTGTGGTGCTGGAATCGCATCCAATCATGATTTTCCCTGACCACACAGCGAGGATCCAGCGGTAAAGATGAACATTTGTGGTAGTAAAACTCAAACTACATGCAATGTAGATCAAAAACATGCTCCTCTGCCCGGCCCGACTCAAGGTCATCTTCCAAGGCAAAACGTACTTCTTTAATGATCTGGAGGAAATGAGGAGTTGGGTGGATAGAAACCCCTGCCGAGAATCGCCACTGGTGGTGGACCCACTGAGAAACAGACTCCTGGAGGACAGTCCCTTCACCCAGGGCCAGAAGACGGGGGTGTCGCCAGCATGGCACATTGGTGCAAACTAGACTGGACACTGATGATGAAAGCTACTCATCCCTTTCCGGGGAGGAACACAAGGGCACTACCGGGCAGCTCTGTCTGCGAGCGAGAGGGCCTTTGGAGTCTCTGAGGTTTTGCCTTGAACACACGCTCGCCTCCGGAATAGAGACCGGTTCTACCTAGCAGCCCCTGGGGAACCAGGAACTGCAGACAGCACCTAGAGACAACAAGGCGTGACACTGGGGACTGCCCTGGGCTCAGCTAGGGAGCCATCACCGGGGCCAGATTCTGTAAAAAACTGAAGGGATTCCGCGCAATCAGAGTTTATAGCTGGGGTCGGGGGAGGGTGCTAAGCCACGTGGGGTTTTGTTTTCATGACATGTTGAGGGTAGTTTAAGGGGCTTCAGGGGCGACAGATACTTCCTCTCTAGATGTGTGGGGTGGGGAGAGTTCAGAGATGGGCAGCAAGTTGCGCCCAGTGGTTGGGGAAGTTTCACTTTTGATGTTCATTATGCCACAGACTGTACAACGGTGGGGATCCCTCGGTAGGTGGGATGGTGAGGATCTGACAGTTTGTAACGGGCCTAGCTGCAGAATGCTTGCTGCCCCAAGTGGATGATACATCTTGACTGGTGTGAAACAAAGGAACGCCATTTCTATAAACATCAACAGGCACGGTACTAATACAACCAACTGAAAATCCTATAGTGGAACGTTAATGGGCTGATTAGTAAGCTGAAGAGGGGAGTAGTCAAACAATATATAAAAAGGCATGTGTAGGAAGCTGACTTTTTATGTAGTGTACCAAAACAAGGTATACTATGTAGAAAGTCCAGACGACCCTTATTGACTTACAGGGCTAAATGAATAAACCCAAATGCTCTCTTTCATGGTAGTGTGGGCAAGCAGTTTAGGCATATCAGAGGGTAGTTTTAATGCATTTGTTGAACACACAGAGTCAATGAATGAGGCACACACTCAAGAAGAAACTCAAGACCAATTTTAGAAAAATACCAAGTATTTTTATATTTATTTTAACACCAAGAACTTTGTTATTGGGTAAGTATTTTCAATTTATCAGTTTTTGCAGATAAGTAAAAATGTTCGCTCAAATGCGTTTTTACACAGCAATTCTTTCCTATGGAGAAAGAAACATATACTGCATACAGGTATTTGCAAACATATCTTGGGAGTCCCCTTCAGGACTTAAAGTGCTAGGAGGCGAAGGTCCAAAGTACTACCAGCAGTTCATGTTTACCTGCCCTGGAGTGTCTGGGTGCAGAGGTGCTGGACAGGTTGGTAGCCTTGCGTGCAACACCATAGGAAAAGAGGCAAGCCACCTAGAAACAGGCTGCAGAAGGGGACTTGGGGACAAGTCCGGGAGCTCCCAACAGGGGGGCTCAGTTCATGGGGGTCCTGGGAGCAGAGGAGCTGGTGCCCGTGTGTCAAAGGCACCTACAGTTCTCGGTTAGACCTGCAAAATGGGACAAAGCAGGACAGCTGGGCCACTCTCTGTGCTGGCCTCTGCAATAATGATGTCTCTCATTGGCTACTCGGTCTTTGCAGCATTGAAGTCCGTATTGGACTCAAACAAGCTTTGGTTGCTGCAAGGGGTCCGGTACCCAGGGTATTGGTGCAGGGCAGCTCCGGTTGGTCTTGGTGTCCTTACACTTAGTGGGGAGAAGTATCTGACCTCTTGGAGCATGGTGACCTCCTCCTGGGTGGCTGCTGCATCGGTGGACCCGGTAGTCAGCAGAACAGTGAACTGAATGCTGCGATCGGAGCCTGCATGTTGCAGGGAAGGGAATCCTCCACTTCAAGGGAGATGCTGATGGCTTTGCTAAGTGCTGGAGGCCCTCCAAGGCTTTTGGAGGATACACAGCTGCAGGACGAGTCAGATTGTCACAATTGTTGGGACAAGAGCAGGCCAAAGTCCACCAGTTGTCCGCAGTTCTCCCTTCTTCGGGTCCTCTTGGTCCTTCTTCTTTTCTTGTTAGGTGAATCGGCATTCCTAGTATCAGGCGGTCACCTAAAAACTCAATTTACAGGTGTTAAGGGGAGAGAAGGGTAGTAGCCAATGGGCTACTTACCCTTGGAGTCACTGCACCCCCCCATATGCCCACTTCCTGTGGGGAGTGGGCATAATCCTGTCCCAAAATTCCTAATTCCACCAAAATCAAAATATTGGAACTCTTCTTTCATGGGACACATCAGCCAGCCCACCTTAGGGTTCTGACTGGCCTGGTAGTGCACCACACCTCCTTGCATAGCTAATTTCCCACGTGTCATGGTGCCAAATGGGCCTAAGGGCAGCTGGTGGCAACTCCCAAGCCTGGGGGAAGCTGGGGTCGCATATCAAAGGTGACAGGGGCTTTGAAGTCCCTGGTCTTGGTTTGCAGATTCACTAGCCATCCTGTTGGAGGAGGTGTGAACACCTTCCTCTGGAGCAGGCATTGTTTCTGGGCTCAGAGAGCACATGCTATCATCTGGAGAAACATGTCTATGGTGGCAGGCTGGACGATACCAGTCAGCCAGCACACTGAGAGGCTGGTAGGTTTTCAGGGGGGCACCTCTAAGGTACCCTCTGGGTGCCTCACTTAATAAATCCACTACTGGCATCAGTATGGATTTATTAAGACAAGGTGTTTGATACCAAACACCATAGGTTTCAGTGAAGCCATAATGTAGCTGGGGAACATGTAATGACCAGTGCCCAGTACATATACTTAAGATGGCTTCCCTGTTCACTTGTACTATCTAGCATTTTAACTAGACAGTACAGGAGCAGATCTGCTCATGCAGATGTGTCCTCATATGTAATATAATGGACCCTGCCTTAGGGCTATAAGGCCTGCTGTACGGGTGACTTGCATATATTGCATGCAGTGTCAGGGGGCATGACACTCACACGCACGGTGTGTGCCAAGTCATGTTTTCACATTTGTTTGCACCATTTCACGCATCCTGCAATGGCAGTGTTACTGGACTAGAGACACGAGCCCATACAAAATAGCTGAGAGGTATGTAGTTTATTACTGAATGTCTGAGTAATACAAGGTAGGTAACTAAATACTCCAGTCCTTCTCCTGACTCTTCCGCTTCGCCTGTGCTCTCCCTCAGTGGTTGGATGTTGCCCTCGGGGGAAAATAGAAGTAAGAGGCCATAAATATCTGTCCTATAACGACCATAGAACCCGTCACCACTAATCTCCCGTACTTGTGCTTCACTGATGTCAGTGTACCGGTAAAACGCCCTTGATATCAGCTGTACCTCCTGCCGGTATTTACAAGGAAAGGTGAGTACCTCACACCATCAGTTCCTGTAAGCATGACCCCCATGCCCGTGACTCTTCTTGACCTCTCTCCTCAGTTGTGAGGGTCACCCCTAAGTGCGGTCCTAAACGTGCATGCAACCCTGTAAGTGCCAAGTATCCAAAACCCAGGTCAAACCAAAAGCCAATGGCACGTGCACCCTTCCGTGCCACTGACTTGCCTGAAGCCGTGACTCTTTGACAGCGTCACGGCCGCCTCGTCCGTCTCGCCTTCCCCCAGGTGCTTGGGGGCAGCGTCGAGACAGAGGGACTCCTGCTCCCAGCCTACCGATATTGCAGGTGGTCTTGAGATCCAGTCAGCGCTAATCCCGGTCTCCGCCTCAGTCTCCTCCATTGCTGCGTCTTCTTCTTCTTCCCTTCTTGATCCTCCACTCTGCAGCCTTCACGCCGCGTAGATGCTGCTGGTGTCCATCTCGTCCCAGTCTCACACACCTTTCTCTCACTTCTTCCCAGCCTATGAGGCTGTCGCAGCAGTGAAGGGGGCGGGCCCCGCACAACTAGGATCCAATAAATATGCAATATTCAGTGCGACATAATATCAAAAGTGCAGATGACACACAGCCCTCAACTGAGTGCATAAATACATAAAACATATACCTAAGACACCATATATTATCCCTGGTTCAATACATGATTTTTGATATACATTGGCATAAACAATTGCGCAATCCTGTAGAACACACTAAATCTGGGAACCAAAGGAGAGGAAATGTCTGTGCCGTCTGCACTTTTTAATATTATGTTGCACTGAATATTGCATATATATTGGATAATATATACTAGCAACAGAAACCCTCCCAGTCTGTTAGTTTTTCTATACATACGATTCAAGTAAGAACGTACTACTGGATTGTCTAATGTACACATTGATTGGTGGTCTCCCCAAATACTTGAAGGGGTTTCCTATATGTTAAATGAGACCCACGGTGCCTTTTGTATATGTAGCTAATACTGATCCTGGTCCCCGTGGGCGTAAAGGGTGGTCCTTGTGTTACCTTACAGGATATGCCAGGGGGTCGTGAGGAGTTGCAATCCTGGCAAAGAGAAATCCCCCGCTTTATAATTGAGTAAACATGTATGGACCCCCAAGGCAGGTTTGCAGTGGTATTGGGCTCCTGGTTTAGGAGATCGGGGATTGTTAGTAGTGTCTAGGCCCCACCCCAGCTTCATCAATTGGTGTTTGAGGCGTTGAGCCCGGTGCTTCCAGGCTCTGCCGCTAACATCCATGTAATAGGCCAAGATTTCAACACTTTCATTGACCAATTAATGAACAATTCCTCCCCAGGAGTGACACCTGCCTACCACCCATCACCACTGGCACAATTCACATACTTACTAGGCCTTTTGGATGTGTGGAGAACCAAACACCCCTCTGACAGGAACTACTCCTTTTTCTCCGGGGTTCACAGGTCATTTTCTAGACTTGACTATGTGTTCGTCCCGAATGCAGAATGCCCCAACACCATAGATGCTGGATACCTACTGAGGGAAATCTTGGACCACGCTCCTCTAAGGGTAACATTGGGTCCTAAGGCTGGGAGCAGAGAGGCAGTTGGAGACAGAACAGCTGGGAGCTCCAAGACATTGAAGTTGTTTAAAGTTCTGAAGAGATTCATCTCTCTACTTTGAAGAAAGCAAGGACTCAGTGTTCATGCCAGGTGTGCTTTGGGAAGCTTACAAGACAGTCCTGCGTGACTGGACCCAGACTGACATATCTTGCTAACAAAAAGTAGAAAGAGGCAAAACTAACTTCACTTGAACATGAAATCAGAGAGGCGGAGGCAGCCTATGAGAACACTGGGGCCCAGACAGCACTCTGCAGCATGGAGGCCCTGGGTAGGGCCTACTGCGCTCTTACCCACAACATTGCCAAACAGTGGTTTCTGGCACTGCAGAGGGAACTGTAGGAGGTGGGAGGCAAGGTGGGCTGCTTGTTGGCCTGGCTAAGCAGGGAGGAGGAAACTGCCAGATGGGTTTGTGACCTCAAGGCACCAGATGGGTAGCAGATCACCACATGGGCCGCGGCTTACCAGTGACAAAGACATCCTCAAAGTACTATCAGGCCCTATACATGGAGAGCCGCTCTGCTGCAGAAAAATACATTACAGCATTCCTAAAGGAGGTGCTACTGACAAGCAATGTCTGGAACAAGAAATGTCCCTGAAAGAACTAATGGAGACAGTTGGTTTCAATGCACCCGGGAAGACCACACGGCCCAACACCATATTGGTGGAGTTCTACAAGCGAACTCTTTTGATCCTGGGGCCACACCTCCCAGCCATGTATATCGAGGATTGTGAGATGGGTGAACTAGTGCCCAACCTGAGGCGTGCAGCAATTGTTGTAATACCCAAAGCTGGGAAACCTGGCAGCCAGTGTGCTTCTTACAGACCGATCTCCCTGTAGAACACGGACGTCAAGTGTTTTGCAAAAATCCTGGTGCTCCGGTTGGTGAAAGCCATGCCCAGTCACCAAAGGTATCCCACCTAGTGTGATGAAAGCTCAGCACTATACTCTCGTGGTGTCAACCGCTCAAGCGCGGGGAGGGAAGCAATTCCCTTTTGTTAAATAACCCTCACACACTCTAGTAGTGTCATGCTTCATCATCGGGTTCACCCTGACTCCTAAAGGTCAGGGTGGGCTCGACCATATTTCCGGGAGCACTTAAGAGAGATAGGCCAAGGGGTCTAAAGATTAAAAAGCCTCCTCCGTCTCCAGGTATCCCTTTAATAGTGGAGCCGCAGAGAATATTAAAAAGAATTAAAGGGGGGTCGTCAGGAGGTGATGGTTCTATGACCCTAATGCCATGCCAAAATGTTTCAGCCCTATTGGGTGGCCCACATGGGTCCTGGGCTTTCTTCAGGGTGAAATGGGGTTCCCTCCCTGGTTCTTCAGTGAGGGTATTTCCCTATTTTGTTCTCAAATAAGAGCGCAGATATCTGCACTCTCGTGGAAAGGTGGATAGTATACTTATCTCCCATCCAGTTCTGTATTGTTACGAGTCTGCCTGTAAAAGAAACATAGTGAGAATAATCACATTTGTACGCCTTGTGCTGCACATATTTCACCCATGTAATTCCAGCGTACTGGGTGCTCTAATGTGCTTTCATACAATTAACTTGTTGTGATTTGTGATCAAACGAGCTTTCTGGGGATCGTGTTGTCCCGTGTGATCGCATTTGGCAATTCACAATGTCTAATAACATCTGTATATAAAAGTCCTGGAACACTACAATGTTAAAATTCATAGTATTTTTCTACACCTTTACATCACATACATTCTGCACATTCACTTTCACACTCAGAATTCCAGGCATGAACTGCCCGTAGTCCTCTTTTCATTCGTGATAGCTGTTACATCCGAACTTCTTACCCTATTCAGGAGGATCTAATATGTCTCAAGGGACTGGGGTTAGTGGGGGTAGCCTTGTAGACAGACTCTGTGTAAAGATAAAGAATGGTACGAAGTAGAAAGGGAGACAAAACAAAAACAAAAGAGACTCGCTCCATTAGACTCATGTGATCCCAGCCTCATGTATGATGTTCTCAAAAAGCCCCACGGACAATCAAAGTCATCCTCGTCTCCCCAATCACTTCTTCAAAGGTCCTGCCCCTCAGTCACACCTACTTGGGTCCAGCGTCTCCCGGCATTTGCGGTTCACTGTGCTGGGGACCCGGCTTATAAAGCCGTCTTGTCTGCACATCTCCTGACTGTCTGGGGTGCGGAGCCCCGCCCCGGCGCATCTTCATGACGTCATTTCCGTGTATCCCATACGGGACTACAGGAACTAGGTTGCCTCATGGGAATTGAAGTCCCTGCTCTTAGGTAACCATGGACACCGTCGACCACCTCATTCTTCAATTTGTATGGCAAACTTTATTGTTTTACAATCTTGTTTATATCAATCAAGCGTGCCCGTGCGGAACTCAGGTTCCGGGTATGAAACCTACACATTGGACATATCATGTGTTGAGTAACACCTCTATTATATGTGAATGTTTTTGGTGTAGAAGCGAGTTGTTATGTTAGTGTCATAAAGCGCTCGGCAGAGTCCTGTGCTAGTGTCATCAGTAACGGTTCCCTGTATTATTAGGGGGATCAATCACCACAACCTTTCTTATATTTATTGTCTGGCCAGAGGATTCTGGTACTGCTATATCGACATCTGCATGAAGCCCCTGGCATGTTGCTGCATATTAAAGCGGACATAGTAGGCTTTCCGGAGGTGTCAGGTGAGCTGGAGAACGTGTCCCTTTACGCCAACGATATTTTATTGTATCTCGCTGAGCCAGTGCTGTCAGCATTTCACAATTTTGAAAAGTACGTGTGACTTAAAATTTGTTGGGATAAATCCATATTATACAAAATGGGACAGTGGTCTGTCATGGCTCTGATCCCCTCAGTGGTTGAGGTCATGACTGAGGGCTTCCATTTCCTGGGCATTGAGATCTCATCCTCTCAGTCCCGGTTCCTGAAATGGAACCAGGAGGGGGTATATCAGGAAATCCAAGCTGACATTGAGCGGTGGAGCTGGTTGCCGTTTTGTACTTCAGAACACTCCCTGGCCTGCACCTGAGACCTACTTCAACAAAGTGCACAGCACACTTCGGACCCTTTTATGGGATGGCAGCGTCCCTCGAATAGCACTCTGAACATTGCAAAGATCCGTATACAATGGCGGCATTTCATTACCTGATATTAAGGCATATTACTGGGCCTCCCAGCTCCAGGCTGTGAACAAGTGGGGATCTGCACCCATGAATGGCCTGGTGATAAGACTGGAAAGATCCCTGATGGAAGGGAACTCTCATATACACTACATATATGGCAGGTCTTTTATATCCTCACTGTTGGGGCCCACCAAAGCCTCCTTGGAGGACTGGGATAAGGCCATAAACTATGTGGGGTAGTAGGGCAAACTTTCCCTGGTGACTTTCTTGTGTTTGGGTAACCAGCTGAGGGAACTGCAGAAATTGACAGGAATGAGGCCCTGGGATCTGATCAGGATCCCGACCTTGAGGGACCAGGTTAGGGGGGATTGGATTAAATGCTTTCAGGACGTTCATATGATCTGGGAATGCCCCCAGATACAGACGAACTGCAGAGAAGTGCTTTCTGAGCTTACCTCTATGGTGGGTGAATGGATCATGGATAACCACAGTCCTTTTTACTGGAGATACCAAACGATGTGGACCTACCCAGGAAGCACCGCCTCTTCTGCATACTGGGCTTCATCCTGGCAAAGCACGACATAGCCAGAGGGTGTGGAAGCCCAATCGCCCTGGCTAAAAACAAGTGGATAATTGACCTGACCTATTGCAGAAAGGGTGATCTACGAAGCAAGGGGCTGCCTAGGGAAGTTTTTGAAGATATGGGCAGTGTGGAAAGAATTCTACGGACCGAAATGAGAGTCCGACGACCCCTGAGATGCCTTTGGGATGGGAGACTTGCAAGTTGAGGGGTCAAATCGTGAGACAGAAGAATTGAGTCCCAAGAGCACGTGGGGGCGGGCACTGGCACTGAAAGAAATTACACTAGTTTAGCACCTCTACCTATAATGTGTGCGACGTATCCCATCCCCCAATAGAGACTAAGGGGGTTATTAGGATGGCGGGCAGACTAAAGTCCGCCCGCCACCCTAGTGGTGCTGGGACCGGCCGCCAGACGTGCGGCAGTCCCGCACCGCTGATTAGGATGCGACCGCCACCCTGGCGGTCGCATTCCGCAATTTTGACATTGCGGCGGGTGCTGCTGTAAGCAGCACCCGCTGCAATGCAAAATTGCCATGTTGTGCATTGCCATGCACAACGTGGCAGGCACCGCGCGGTGCCTGCCACCTTGTGCATGGCAATGTAGGGGGGTACCATAGGTACCCCCCAAGTGCCGCCCCCCACCCCCCGGGGGCCCGCAACGGCCCCCAAAGTGATTCCCCACCAGCCTTTCCATGGCGGCGATGCCGCCTGGAAAGGCCTTAAAAACCATACATCCTAATATGGATGGCGGTGCCTGCTAGGCACCGCCACCATATTAGGCCCCAGCTCCGCCCGGCTGGCAATCGGAACGATTGCCGACCAGCGGAAAAGCGGCAGACACATTTTGTGTCCGCCGCGGTACCCCCGCCATTATAATATGGCGGGGGTAAATCGGGTGGAGATGGCGGGCAGATCGGCACCGCCTGGCCGGCGATGGCGATCCTCCCGCCATCCTAATCACCCCCCTAAATGTCAATGGCAAATTATTTTTGTACAAAAGAAGGTGCTATTTTGGGAATTTTTGAATAAAGCAATGAAAATATAAAAAAAATAACATTGCTAAAATGTACTATTCTTACTCTCTTCCATTAAACATTGGGAACATACACATTTTTTGAGAAGGAAGTGGCAGGACATTTATTATTCTAACTCTTTTGTCACAAATTTTGGGGATAGTGCATATATTGTTCGGAGGAGGAATTTACTATTTCAGCTCCAGTCCCACAAACATCTGGGAGAGGGCATACATTTCAGGGAGAGGGGTTGAGGTCACTATTCTCCAGTCCAATAAACGTTTTTGAAAATACAGATATTGATAAAGGAGGATATACTGTATTATCCTACCTCCAATGATAGGAATTTTATTACATTTAAAAAGTATTCAATAAATAAAAATAAACATCTTATTATTTCATTTTTATAGAAATTGTTTAATAAAAACAAATATATTAACATTAAAATTGTAATGACTTTTTAATGGAATAAATTCATATTTTTAAAAACCATTATTGTATTTCCTTTTTAAATATATGTTTTTATAAATCCAAAAGAGTAATAGTTAATATTAAAAAATATTAAACTTATTTTTAATTTAAGATTTGTTTTATTAGTAAATCAAAATTTTATTTTAGGCGTAGTATTCTTTAATAAAATAATATCACAATTTTAACCCAATATTTACATGTTATCAGCCGCGGCCCTGCAGGTAAGAGCGGTGGGGCCGGTGGGGGGAGGGGGGGATTTCGACGGACGATGATGAGGTAAAATTAAATAAATAATTAATTTTCCCTCGTCACCGTCCGTCGAAATCCCCCCACCGGGCCCCACCACTCTTACCTGCAGGGGCCGCGGCTGCATGTTATTCTTCCTTATAATAATAAACTCCCTTCCAAGAAACCCCAAGACATCCATTTGTTTAATTAAAAAAATGCAAATACACATCAATCAACCACAATGTTTTATAACATTATTAAATTATTTGTTTATTCATTGAATAGAATTGCAATTTAAAATATAAATTAATGTATGTTTATATCAAACATAACTATCCACCTAATACCCCAACAAAACCCAAAATCCAAAAAAGTAACACATATACATATTTTAACATTATAAATAAAGTATTATATATATCAGTTAATTAAATACAATAAAACTAATAATATAGACTAATAATAATTACGCCTGAATTACTACATTTTTAAATTATAACATTATCAACCCAATCCACCAATAAACCCCACAACCCTAGAAAAAAGAATTAAAATGTAACATATTGGCATATAAAACATTAACATACATTAAAGTTATATTACCTATAATAATATTTTAAAATATTATACTTTAAACATCAATCATATTAACACCTGTAGAACAAGATATTTTACCTTCAAAATTATGTCCCTCAACTTTTAGGCACTCATAATATTTTGAGCAAGATATTATGGTCAAAAAATATTTTAGAGTTGGTACTCAGGTACTACACCTTACTCCTGGGGCCTGATTACGAGTTTGGTGGACTTACCGCCATACCGTCATGGCGGCGGACCCAAAAACACTGTGGAGTCGGTGGTCTTCCGCCCGCCCAATTATGATGCATGCAGCCTGAACCGCCAACCGCATCAACAGAGTATATGCTGCCTGCGACGTGGCAGACTACAGTGTTGGCGATTCGTACTCCGTCGCTGTCAGGGCCGCGGGTTCCCGCTGAGCAGATTATGAAAACAGTTGTACTGGCGGTCCCCTTGTGGCGGTTCCCCGACAGCGGCAGTCCGTCGCGGTATGCCCTCAGCAAAGCACCATAACAGTGGCCATTGGATGAATACTAATACAACACACCTGATGTTCATTAGCCAAGTGGATCCATCTGCAAATCACATAAAACACACCCCATTTCAGACCATGATCTTTTGCCACTCCACTGCAGCACATCAATTCAGAGGCGACATATTGGTGAGAGAAGATAGGCCTTTTTCCCCAAGCCTTTTACCACTCTCCACACACTTTTGCAGCACATTTTCTTTTTATTCCTTGGTGTATTTTTGTTTGAAATGTCACTGACTTTAATTTGTGGATATGGCCAGGCAAAAAAATCCAAGTTTGTCAAAGGCAGAGTTGTCTGTCATGGTGGATGAAATCATAAGAGGAGAGCCACAATTGTTTGGAGCCCAAGTCCAAAATACTACTATCAGTCAAAAGAGGGACATGTGGACCAGAATCGTAGATAGAGTGAATGCTGTAGGTCCCTACCCGCGCACACAGGAGGAAATTAGGAAGAGGTGGAATGACCTGAGAGGAAAGGTGCATTCCCTGGCCTCCAAGCGACACCTGGAGGCTCAGCGGACTGGTGCTGGTCCTCCCAGCACCCCAATAAGAATGTTTCCCTGGGAAGATAGGGTCTTGCAGATCCTACATCCTGGAGGCTTGACAGGAATACCTGGGGGAGTGGAGTCTGGTAAGTTACACCTCCCTAACTGTCACAATACCTCAATGTCCTGTTTGGTTTGCTCTCAACTCAGCTTTTGCCATTGTGTTGTTGTACCTAGTTTCCTAACATGCAATCCTCAAAGTATCTGAGATATTGGATTGTCTGTGTTAATGTGTATTGTTGCATATAAGATCACATGAATCAATCTCCATTTCATGCCACATGTTGTAATGGTGTCAGTAAGTGTCTTTCTATAAAAATGTAATTCCAGGACCTATAATATGTGTTCAAATGTAAATGTATGGTCCTGCCCAACTGCATTTTGGCAGCAGGTATGTTACACTAACTATTTTGCAAGTTTTGACAAGTAGAGATTGAAACGACTACAACTGCCATGAGGCCTTGTTTCTGTAACTCAAAACAAGATCTAATTGTGATTTAGCCCATTCTCACTTGTTTGACATATTACAACTGATGTTCATTTCTCATGGAGAGAGCAATCTACATACAATGCTCTTCTCAGAGACATTTCTGCCTACTTTGCTTTATGTTGTCCTGGTCTCCTCAACTGAAGCAATTGATGGAATGAGTGACACCATACCAAGTGTGTGGCTCAAATCTTTGTAAGGCATAAAGTGAACTCAGCTGATTAGAAGTGGTAGTTGACCCATTGACTATGCACTACTCACATGATGACTTATGCTAAATATACAGCTAAGTTGTGTGATCGCCTGTTTTGTACACAGCTATGCTTTGGAAAGGTCAAATACACGTTACCTCTCCATTGTGTTGGCTTGAATGTATGGGAGATGTCATGTTTATTCCTTAATCCAAAATGCAACATCTCAAGACAACTAATGAGCTGCTTAATTCAAGTACATGTATTTAACGACTACAAATATCTTGTTAACAAGTTCAATACCACTGAAATATATCAAAATAGTAATCTCTACCTATTTTGTTTTTCCTAGGTTTCTACTTACTGCGTCACAAAAGATTTGGATGTTGATACCACACTTCCACCAATAACAATGTTCTCTTTTTCACAACAGGTCTATCTGGCAGAGCACCTGCCCAGAGCTTGCCCACGGAAGAGACACCCACTCCACCCCAGGACCAAGCCTTCAGTGGTGGCAACACTCCTGGTGATCTGGATGTGGATGACGGTGCTGGCCCATCTAGTCAGCCTGGGCAGACGGCAACAGTGAGTTTCATTGGGCCTGCAACAACACTTCCCACCCCAGCTGCAACACCTCAGCCAACCCCACAACCTCTGTACCTAGCACAGTAACAACCATTGTCCGCCCCCCCCGACTTGGATCCTGGTGTGACAATCACCACCACAGCTACAGAGGCGCCAGGACCCCGTGGCAGGGGCACCCTGAGCCAAGGGCACGGGCTCGTGCGGGTAGGGGTCGTGGGAGGGTAACTTTGGGCCAGCAAAGTGAGGCCACCAGGGCCACTCACACCCAGGCCACCAGTGGCGGTGCGTCCATTAGGGCGCTGGGGCGTTGCCCCACAAGCCGCCCGTGCCTGCAGCTCCCTCAGCGTCTCTGAACTTAAGTAAACTGACTCAGTTTACTTAAGTTCAGAGACGCCGAGGGAGTACTGACATGTCAGTCAGCATGACGTCGGACCGCCCACCCCCTTCAGAGTCTGAAGGGGGTGGGCGGTCCGGCGTCATGCTGACTGACATGTCAGACCAGGGGCAGGCAGCAGCACCAGTGCGCATGACTGGTGAAGGTCGGAGAATTTTTCCGACCAGCCCAGTCATGCGCACTAGTGTCTGGCTGGCGGGGCGGCTGCGCATTAGGAGAACGAGGGTTGATCAATGCCGAAACCCTCGGTCTCCTAATTGGAAGACGGGCAGCGAGTACCCCTGCTAAGCCAATCCTGGCGCTGCTGGAGCAGCGTCAGGATTGGCTGAGAGGGGCTGCTGTTCCTGTTCAGAAGTTGAACGTTGGCGAGGGGAACCGGCCCAGGAGCAGAGGCGGCGCGGTCCGGACAGTCAGGTAAGTTTAGTTTTCTTTTTTAATTTTAAACTTCCCCGCGCGACTCCCCCCCTTTGCAAGTATTGTGAGCCGCGACTGTATCCCCTATCTGTTGTTGCGGTCTCCTGTCTGTTGGCATGCCCTGCCCGTGGTTGTGCTGCCGTGTCTGTTCCACTAGCCTGCATATTGTTGTAATGATCTGGTTGTTGCAGTGTGCTGTCTGTGTTTAGTCGGCCCTGACTCTGTTTGCACTCCCCTTTCTCTTGCGCTGACCTGTTTCTTGTGTTTCTGTGGCATCGACCTCTCGTTTATTTTGCCACACTGTATGTTGCACTGCCCTATATATTGTTGCGCCCCCTGTGTGTTGCCCTGAACTGTCAGTTGCTGCGCTGCCACATGCGTTGTTGTGGTGTCATGTCTGTTGCGATATCTAGTCTGTTGCGCTGGCCTCTGTGTTTCTGCTGCACTGTGTTGTTGCGCACAGCCCTGCATGTCGCACTGCCTTTGCGTTACCCTGCCCTGTGAGGTCTTGCGTTGCACTGGCTATTGCACTGCCCGCTCTCTGGTTCTGCTTATCTGTCTCCTCATGTGCCCTGCATTACCCTGTTTGTTGCGCTGCCCTGCCTGCTGCACTTCCCTGTCTGTTGTTGTGCTACTCTGTCTGTTGTACTGCCATGTCTGTTGTTACGCTGTCCTGCCTCTTACACTGCTCTGCTTCTTGCATCTCTGCACTGGCTGTTAGACTGTCAACCATCTTGTTGGTCTGCCCTGTCTTTGCACTTCCCTGTCTCTTACTAATCTGTCCTGCCTGTTGGACTGCCCTTCCCCTATTGCACTTCCCTGTCTCTTGTTGTGCTGCATTGCTTCGTGTTGTGCTCTGCTCTCCTTTCCTTTGTTGTGCTGCCCTTTCTCTTGTTGCGCTGCCATGTCTCTTGTGCTGTCTCTTGTTGGTTTCCTTGTGTCTTGTTGCACTTCCCTGTCTCTTTTTTCGCTGCCATATCTCTCATTGCACTGCCTTGACTACTGTTGCTTTGCCTTGTCTCTTGTTGCGCTACTGTCTGTTGTGCTGCCCTGACTCTCGATGCACTGTCCTTTCTCTTGTTGCGTTGTCATGTCTCTTGTTGCACTGACCCGCTGCACAGTATTATCATCCCGGATTTAGGCGTTCTAGGATTCCACTGCGTGCACTAGTGTGAGTACTACTGTTTTCTTACTGATTCAGGGTTATTGCAAGGTCTTTGTGTGTGGGTTTCTTTTTCAAGAAGATCTGACGTCTGCTTGTTTGGGAACGGAGTATTGCAGTGCAGCTGTGTGTCCTGTATGTGCACTGCGGATGCTCTGTATGGATGTGTTCAGTACGTGCTTCGTGGCCGGCAGCAATGTAGCGCTGTTTATGTGCAGTTTCGATGCACTGCAATGCATCTTTCCGCCGGGTGGGCACATTGTAGGTGTACAGGGTGGCTGTACTGCAGTGCAGCAGTGTATGGTGCGGGGCAAATACACTGTAGTTCTCTATGGGCATGGCGCCTGCACTGTGCAGTCAGTGTATAATGTGTACAGTGCAGATTGACTGACTGTAGCTGTGAGTATGTGGGGCCACTTGGACCGGAGTTGTATGGAAAGAAAAGGTGCAGTGTGGCTGCATGTTATGCACCCGCAGAATGTTGAACTTAGTTTACAGTGCGCACTGTGGCATTGTGCATATGCACGGTTTTTGCAGTGCAGCACAGTGGTTGATACTCTTGACTGCAGCGGTCACTGGCTGCTACGGCCGGGATTGAAGTGCACTTGAAGTGTGCTTGCGGGTACGTGCTGTCTGATGTTTCCTTTATCTGTGATTTGTTGTAACAATCTCTTAGACGGCATGCAATATTCATGCACAGCCCGTGCAGTAATTCATCAGCGCTGACATAGGGTCAGGAGCTGGTCTGACCATATCTCAGCCCGGGGCCAGCTCTCTCCAGAGCCTGCTTCTGAGGTAGAGGATCTGCGCCGATGAGCGAGGAGAGGCCGGCAGAGAGCAGGAGGAGAGGCCAGTGAAAGGTGACAATCAGAGAGATAGGAACATAAAGGAGGGAAGAGCAGAGGGGAGAGAGAATGGAGAAACTAACAAGAACACAGACAGCAGGAAACAATACGAATGTATTGCTGGCAGCCACTGCAAAGTAAGTGCGTGGAGTGAGGGTTAAGTGCCCGGTGCTGTTGTCTGCGGTGGCTCGAGTCCGCGAGTCATTCAGTGTTGAATTTATGATATAGGCAGCTGAGAATCCGTATTTGGGGCCTCTTACATCCTCTTTGGGAGACTCGAGTCGGCCGGGCCTGGTCAGGTCCCACGTGGGACAGAGCGGCCTGGAGTCCAAACTGTTGATGCTCTGCTACAGACCGAGTCAGCCCTTGCAGCCGTTACCCAACGGGACAAGCAGACACATGCGCTGCATTTTGATAACAGAAATGGGTGACAGTGGCGTTTATTGATGTCTGCACTGGGCTGGGCTCTGCATAATTCATCCCAAACATGCAACCTGCACAGAACAGAAGGAATTATGAGCAGGCTCAGAAAGATTTGGTGGCGCGAGGAAGCCTGCATCCTTGCTACACATCCTTTGAGTAAAACTGTTCATGCAAATAGGGGCACACTGGGCTAGAAGCCTTGAAAGCAGACTTGCAAATAAAGCACCCGAAAAGGGAGGGGGGGTTGTGACTGTAGGGGGATGGGAAAGATGGGTAGATTTACAGATAGATGACGAAGGGGTAGCGAAGAGGGGGGGGTGGCTTCTATAGTTAGATAAATAACTAGCTAGTTAATGCAGATAGACGAACGGACGGATAGCCTCAAGGAGGGAGGACCGACTGAAGGACGGAATAAAGGATATGAAGCGAGTGACAAAAGAGAGAGTGTGACTACAGAGGACTGAGAGAGAACAACTAGAGTGCTAGAGACAGTAGAGAGAAATCAAGAGACAGACACAGAGAGTGAAAGAGGGTGCAAAGAAGAGAAAGACAGACCTAAAGAAATATGGATGTAGATAGAGATAAAACGACAGAAAGAGATACAGGCCTAGAAAGAGAGAAAACAGATACTTGGAGATAAAGTCAATGGAAAGCAAAGAGAAAAGAGACACAGAACGCACCTGTAAACCAAAATGTCATGCCTGGTGTGTAATGGAACTAACCTGGATGTAATTGCTAACATAAGAGAGAGAATAGATTGATAAATAAAGCAAGAGAGATGAAGCGAAATTGAAAGAAAGATGAAGAGCCAGAATGAGAGAGAGGAGAGAGTGAGAGTGTGTGTGTGGGAGAGAGAAGCAATGGATTGTTAGAGAGAACGAGAGAGAGGGGGTGAAACAGAGAGAGATGGAGCTAAGCAGAGCCAGAATGAGAGAGTGTGGCAGAAAGAGAGAGGGGTATAACGAGTATGTTGAGCTAGAGAGAGAAAAAGAGGGACATAGGAAGTAAGACAGATATAGGTATGAGCATATGTACACAGTTATCTCTACTATAATCAGACACTGGAACAGACCATTGAATGTTGGAATGTAAAATCTTGTCCCGCTTTGGGGTAACTTAAAATTTTGTCTGCTACAGGAATTTTTAAATATGAGAGAGTGTTAATTTGCTTTGGCAAGTTATGCATTGTAGACTGCTCTTAGCCCACATGAAATGACACGTGGGAGGCCTGCTTTGGCAGTGAATTGGATCTGGAATTTCTGAGTTTGAGTTGCATGATCAATATTTATGTGTCACTTTCATAGTTATTTAGACTGTGTTTCTGTTTTATACTGTTTCTGCCAATATGTAACCTTGAGCCACAGTTTTGGTTGATTTTGATTGCAGTGGCTCAGTTTATTTGGTGATTCACAATTCCAATCATGGGTAAAACATGGCTTGTTGAACATAGATGAGATGTACTTGCAAATTGTTGGATTGCGTATTGCATTTCAGGTTTTCAATTTGACCAATCTTTTGACTTCTTACCAACGAAATACGAGTGTCTTCCTGGTCGAGGACCACACTGCTTTTTCTCTTATCTGTCTTGTATCAAGACCCTGCTGGACTATGGGGTGAAAGAAAGCTTGAATAAGCAGCTACCTATGTTATATAACATCTCTTTATTAATGTAATAACTGCACTTTCACAATTGCTTTATTAACCTTCCTGCTTTCTCAAATTTGCTTGAAAATGCACCATTTGTCCACTCTTTTTTTCAAAAATTTCTCGGGGGGGAGAACCCCCCCGAACTCCCCTTAGGTTGTTCGGGCTCGCTAGCTAAGCTCGCTCGCTGCAGTGCAGTATGACAATCATTTTACGCCTCACCACTTTCAAATGTCACCAGCCGCCACTGCAGGCCACCACTGACCAAGTCTTGGGAGCCTATCAGAAATCCCAAGGCATGATGGGCCAGGTAATGACCGAAGTCCGGGAGATAAAGCAGCTGCAGAGGGACATACACCATGAGATGTATGCCCATATCTTCAACATGGACTCCCCAATTGGGGTGCTGCAGGCCATTCACACACACCTGTGCAGGCCTTTTCCAGCACCATCTACCTAGTACTGTGGTCCAACAACATCAGGCCCATAAACATATGTGACTGCATAGGAAGGGAGGCCCTGCCAGAGGAAGAAACACCTGCAGACACCCCTGTCGCTGCAGCTGTGGATCCCTCCTGCCCACTCGCAAACAGGGACGTCCATGGAAATTACCAGGAGGTGCAGATGGCAAGACCTCCACCACCAGCACCAAGAAACCTCGAACCTAAGTTCCTCCAGTGTGTGTAACACATTCACTCTGTGGACTATTTCTGGACACATTTACCTTTCTGATGGCAGTAGTATTTTGGGCATTGGACTACAAACAATTTGGCATCTACAACTATGGTTTCATTGACCATGACTGACTTCTTCACTTTTCCTGTTTGGTTTTCATAAAGTTTATTTTCTCCTTGTTCACTTAAATAAATCCACTAGTCTGACACTCATTGCCAGCTGTAGTATATTTCACATCTAGTAATGTATATATGTACTCCCATCTGAACTTTACAATGCCAAAAATATCAACTTGTGTAAGCATGGATATGTTGCATGTGTACAATGTTTAGCTCAGGATCAAACCATGTCTCACCAAAACATACATACAAGTTCTGTTCTCATATGCCATCTTTGTTTCATTGTACCAACAATAGGCTGGCATTATGTCACAAACATAGCAAATCATACATGAAACCAATAATCTGTGCCAGTGGTCACATATTCAGTTGCAGACCTTAAACCCTTCGCTGCCAGGCCTTCCCCCTCCGTGCCACGCCTTTTTTGGCTATTTGGGTAGTTTGTGCTTAGGCTCGCATAACTTTTTGTCCACGTAAGGTATCCATGCAAAATTTGCATGTTTTTTTCCAATATCCTAAGGATTGTAAAGGTACCTTGGGTTTGTGGATTCCCCTGGAGAGGACCAAGAAATTAGCCAAAATACAGCTACATTTTGGGGGTTTTGGGGAAAATGGGAAAAAAGTGTTGCAGAAGAAAGCGTCTGTATTTTTCCCTGCAAATTACATCAATGCAGGGTTTGTGGTGCTAAAATCACCATCTTCCCAGCTTTCAGGAACAGGCAGACTTTTGTCAGAAAACCAAAATTCTCTACACGGTTTTGGCATTTTACTGGGACAAAGCCTGTTTTTCCTATTTTTGTGCTTTCAACCTCTTTCCAGTTAGTGGTAGAAATGGCTATGAAACCAATAATTGATCCCAAAAAGCTATACATTTATGGAACGTAGACAAAATTCTGAATTCAGCAAAGGGTCATTTGTTTCGATCCTTCAAGGGTTTCCTATAGAAAGTAACAGTTGAAATAAAAAAAATATTGAAATTGAGTTTAAAAAAACAGCCATTTGTGCGTACATTTTCACCTCTAACGTCTTCTAACTATGTTAGTTTTTTTAAAGCAATATACCGTTACATCCGCCCGACCCTTTTGGTTGCGTGGATATATAAGGCTTGTAGGTTCACCAAGAACCCGAGGTACCCGGAGCCAATAACTGAGCTGCAGCTTGCAATGGTTTTTCATTGTGTACCGGATAGACAGCAACTCATTTGGTAAAATATAAAGAGTGAGAAATAGATATCAAAGGAACCTATGTATTTCTGAAATGGGAACAAAATATGGAGTTTAGAAGCAGTGGTTATTTGTGCATTTCTGAATTTGTGGGTACCGCATATTAGTATGTGAATTAGATGGTATTTTTCAAAAGGGCATCTTTCTTACACATTTTCTTACATTTCGAAGGCAGAGACGCATAGAAAGACAAATGGCAATAACACTTGTTCTATTATTCTGTGTTCCCTAAGTCTCGAGATAAAAATGGTACCTCACTTGTGTGGGTAGACCTAGTTCCCGCGACAGGAAATTGCCCAAAACGCAACATGGACACATCATATTTTTCCACTGACAACTGACCCTTTTTTTTGCAATGTGCCTAGCTGTGGATTTTGGGCGCTACCTCAGCCGGCACCTAGGGAAACCTAGCAGACCTGTACATTTTTGAAAACTAGACTCCCAGGGGAATCCAGGATGGGGGGACTTGTGTGGCTCTCACCAGGTTCTGTTGCCCAGAATCCCTTGCAAACCTCAAAATTGGTCTGAAAAAACACACTTTCCTCATATTTCTGTAAAAGCGAAATTGCTACCAGCCATTAGCTAAAAAGCGAAATTGCTGCCAGCCATTAGCTTAAAAGCGAAATTGCTGCCAGCCATTAGCTGAAAGCGAAATTGCTGCCAGCCATTAGCAAAAGCGAAATTGCTGCCAGCCATTAGCTATGGCCACCTGGCCCTCCCTGGGTCACAGGATGTCCTCCTCATCTCAGCCCAAGCCAAAGCATACAAATCAGTTCTCCTCATTCCAAGGTCAGCGAGGAAGTCAAGGCTAAGATTGGAGCTAGGTCTGGCGAGGCCAGACTTGATGTGCCAAGGGGAGATCATAAAGCTATACCTAAGGATTCTAAGGGCCCCAGCCAATTCTCTAAGACAACAATTGAGATATATCTTCGAGGGGCCACGCTCGGCCTGGCACATCAGTCTTGGCAAAGCGTTCAACACACTGAAGATCAAGGAAGAGAGTATACCGCTGCTGGAATTTCCATTGAACGCTTGGAAAAAAGCCATAAATAGACAAGTGCGCGAAACATCATTTGATCTTGACCTCAAATCCCTCCGCTCAAGCTCCCATTTAGACCCGCTGAACAGCTCCTACATCGTAGGTAAGGCACAACCTTACCTAAGCGAGGCCCTCACACCACAAGCCCGAAGCAAAATTCTTTTCATGAGATTAAGCATACTAGGAATCGCCGATTTTAACCCGGCATGGGCCCGCAGGGGGGAATCCACAAATTGCAGACTGTGCTCCTACATGAGGGAATCTTGGTTGCATCTCCTATGCTGCTGCCCCAATCTCATAAACGAACGTCGGCGCGATTTGTATCACCAACGGTACAAAGTCGTGTAATGATGCGTCAGCCTTGTGCTTTTCCACAACAATCACGACGACCCTAGCAAGACTGGGGAAATTTACGCATCAGATCAGGATCGCCCTAAAGGCTGCCAATGAACTCAATCAAACTATGGCGACGAGCATGGCAAATCCAGGGGAAGAAAGCAGCCTGGCCCCCAACAAACACTGAGGCTTTTGCCCCCCCCCACCCTTCCCATTAAGACTGCGCTATTTTATGGATTTTAACTGAAGTGCCAAGGTGAACGGCTTATAGACTTTTAAAGTAGTCTATTTTTACGGATCAGTGGGGGCTCCAGAAACTTGTGCAAGGTTACATGACTACGATTATAGGTGCCAGCTGATCGAGTGGGTGCTGGGGGGGGGCGGCAAATCGACCAAACTTCATCTGAAGCTCTACTATTTTTAGTCTGTCTATTTTTCTACTTTTCAATTGTTTTTACTGTAATGATTTTAATTAATTGTACAGTCAATAAATAAATTCAATTCAATATTTCTGTAATGGAAAGCTCAGGAATCTGATGGGAGCCACAAAATTCCTTCCACCCAGAATTCCTCCCAGTGTCCCAATAAAAATGGTACCTCACGGGGCGTGGCCAACCCAGATGGCCAAATGGACCTAATCCACTTAGGCTCTGCGGCAAATTTATTGGAGTAGTCACTAAAAAGGGCGGAATAAGGGGAAATCCCACCTCATGAACGATGTCCCGGGGTTAGCAGCAGAAGAGGCACCGGAAAGAAGACAGCAAGGCAACAAGCAGTGGACTGAAGGCAACAGATCCGCACTGCGACTAAGAGACCCCACCCAAATTGGAGCCGAAGGTCAGGAGATGCTAGCCCACCGGGGCATACTTCAGGACTGGTGAGCAAGAGGAGATCCATTTGGGCTTACCGAGAAAGGGGAGCAGCCCGAGGAGGCCCATGCCTGACACCAAAATAGCGGTTGTTTAAGACAAGGAAGGAATGACTGAACGAGCGAGGCCGGTGAGTGCTCCCTGCAGACGGAGGGGGGCAATAGGCAAGAGGGGAGGTAAGGGGGAATAAAGCGTCACCCGGCAGAAGCACTGACAGGCTTCACTGGGCAGAATTTAACTCCTACAATGCCTGACCCTAACATGGTGGCTAATATACGTGGTGACCGGTTGATGAAGAGGACAGTAGATGATCAGGGGAAGCCAGAAACACACCTCTACACTCAGTAAAGAGCAAAACTTAAGCGGTGAGGAAGAGCCTGCTTGAATTTCTGGGAGGGTCGGGCTCAACCTCATTGTATCCGTGCTGGCCCTTGAGATATACCACGAAGGCTGCTGGCAAGGTTCATACAGGACATTAGAAGGCGTACACTGCCCACTGTCAAATCCAAGGAGAAAGAAGATACAGCACATGGAGGAAAGAGCCAGCCTATAGGTATGTGCAGACTAGAATATGGAGGCGATCCATAGAGCCTGGTAGAGTCACTCCCAGTTGGCGAATTTAAGAGACTCCATCCCTCTAGGGCCACCATACTGAGACACGCAGGGGATGGACAACAGAGATACGGACCTGCACGACAAACGTGTACATGGATGTCACCTTAACCAGCACAACGTCTAGCTTAAATAATAGCGCTCTACCTGGCCATCAAGACGCTACGAGCAAGGAGATCCTGTCCTGGGCCTTGGACCCTCTCAAGTGGCCACCAGCGCACTACGCGACCTCGATTAGCACTAGAGGGTGGCACCTACCAAAGCCACTGACTATATGCCACCAAAAAAGACACAGACGAACAGAGTCTCCAGCTATTTCTTACCTACAGAGACAAGAGGGTCTATCGAGGGAGGAAGCTCAACGGAAGATATGGCGCTCACCAAAGATGACCTCCTAGCCTCATCGAGAGACTTTAAGAAGGAGCTGAGGGCAGACCTGGAGGGTTCCCTGGAAGCACTCCACTCGGACATCCAGGGTAGGCTTACATCCTTGCAACAGGATGTGGACTCGGTGGGCACATGCACGCTGGATATCGAATCCAAAAATTAGATGGCAGAACGGCTGGGATAAAAGATTCAACGAAAATGCTCCACGAGCAACTATAAGTCAATATCTTGAAATGCAAAGATCTCAAGAATAGGTCAAGGAGGGATAACGTATGAATACGCAACCTGGAGGAGGGAGTGGAAGGCCCAGACTTGGAGGCATTTGTCATGGGCCTTTTCGGAGAGGTGCTCGGCCCGGGGGGGCATGAATATCAAAATAGATAGGGTCCACAGGGTGGGACCACCAACTCCAGGAGGAAATAGACGACGAGAGATGTCTTAGCCAAGCTTCATTCCTTCAAGATGAGGGAGGCGGTTATCCAAGCAGCAAGATCGAAAGAGGAGGTCTCCTTTCAGGGATTCACGTGCTCCCTATTTCAAGATGTGGCCCCCGCGACATTGACACGCAGACAACAGTTCCGACCAGTCACAGAGAAGCTGAGACGCAACAATATAAAATACCACTGGACATACCCTTTCGGAGTTGCCTTCTCCTTCCAAAATAAACACCACCATGTCACCACCTACGCGGAAGCGGCGGAGGTCCTGGGCCTACCACCTCCCAACGACTTGTCTACATAGAGCGCCTCGAATGGTACAGGAGACAAGATGGCAGAAGAGGGTAGAGGAGAGTGGTGGCAGACACAGAATCGTCAAAAGCAGCAAAAGAGGAAATAGGCCGGTGCCACGGAGGAATGGTATGTTGGCGGGGTCGCCAGGGGAGCAGTCCAACAGCTACCAAAGAAGCGATCCTGGCAGTCCCTGCTGGTCATGTAGAAGCTGATAAAATGTTTAGGCATGCATGGGGACACTGAGTTAACCTATACCCAGACTGCGACGTGTCAACTCACTGCAAGGCTGGAGACTAACGTTGGAAGGGGTAGGAGACAGCCTTTTAATGACTCCCAATAGTAGCTATCAGTTAGTGACTTATTTAGAGTTAATTTGGCTCGCCATATGCGGTTTTGGACCAATATGTCTATAATAAGTTTAACACAAAATACTTTCGTGATGCAAAAAATGGGTTTTTAGGTTAAGTGGACCCTAAATGTTTTGATTCAAGGGTTTCTTGTTGTTTGGGTTTTGGGTGCACGGGTGCTAACATCTTCATACGAGACATGCATAGGCCGGGGAGGGATCCGTGAGGCGAAATTACCTGGGACATGGAGAAGGAAGAGGGGGGCACAGCCGAGAGAGGAACACACAGCAGATACAATAGCCTATAACACCACATCTTAGGTAGCAATGGTTCTTACCATGCTCACAAGGAATATCAAGGGGCTTAACTCTCCCTCCAAACGACAGAAACGATGGAAATACCTCTTAGACCAGAGATATGATGTGGTAGCCCTACAGGAAACACAAATGAAAAGGTCAGAAGAATACTGATTGAGACACAGGGCCTACCCCAAGGTATATAGACAAAGGGAGCAGGATAGTCATGTCAAGGGCAGGTTACATGGCCGTCTGTGCACCTTTGCCTCCGTCTATACACCTAACTCTAATCAAGCCTCATTCAGGAACTCTGCCTTGTCAATGCTAGGGGGATTTGCAGAGGGAGAGATTTTTTTAATGGGGGACTTTAACCTTACATGGGATCTCGGTCTAGATAGCACGCAAACTCAGAGGGCGATCTCCAGTAACTTTACCTAAACTCTGAAAAGGGAATTCACCTCCATGGGCCTGCTGAATGCCTGGTGCACGCTCTGTCCCACTACTGGGGACTACATCTTTTTTTCTCACACGCATAGGTCATACTCCAGAATTGACTATATCTTTGTGGGAGGAACCTAGCGTGAGAACAACCTCACGAGGATCACCCCCGCTCTTCCTGCACCAATGGACACCATCATTAGACTCAAATGCGTACTCCTAAACTGCAGATCGGCGGTTAAACATGCGGCGGACATTGCCGACATCATCCTTGCCCAGGATCTTGACCTTGTAATGTTGACGGAAACCTGGCTAAATGACTCAGCTGCTTCTACCCTGGACCTTTTAATGCCTCCCAACTATGATATCATCAGGTTGGACAGAACTAATGGTCAAGGTGGTGGCATAGCATATTTACACCGCAGCAATCTAATAGTGAAAGTACTTCATGCCGACCTCTTGCCGTCCTGTCAATACCTTTGCATTGAAGTGACTGGGGACAACAATCTCTCATGCAAACTGCACACATTCTACCACCCCCCTCGCGAAAACCTTCCCTTCACAGAACAGATCATGGACATTATCTCTGCCAACGCTGATTTCCGTGGTACTCAGATCTTCCTGGGAGATTTCAACCTCCACTGGAATGATGCAAATGATATGGTGGTTAATAGCCTTAAATCCTTCCTACTTGAGCTCAACCTAACCTAATTTTGTGACAGCCCACTCATATCAAAGGAGCTACCTTAGATCTTGTCATCGGTAAGCCCAACTCCATCCTCCTTGAGTCGATCCTCCCATGTGATTGGACAGACCACTATTGCATCACCTTTCTCATCTTGGACTTGGTAAGAGCAAATAGATCCCAGCCCAAGAACCCAAAACAGCTGAAGAGATGTCTATGGAACATTAACCCAAAAGATCTGTCTGCTCTCTGCGATAACATCCTGCCCCCTCCTTTGCACATGTCGGACGTCCACGACCTCACGGCCCACTATAACCGCTCAATGCTCAATGTACTCAACTTGGTTGCTCCACTACAGCTTAAGAGAACATCCTCTAAACTCTCCAAACCATGGTTCAATGAGAGTCTTAATTCCGATAGAAGAAATCTAAGGCTTGCAGAAAGGTCGTGGCGATCCCACCCCTCCCTTGAACATCTCCACCATTTGAGATACCTGCGAAGCTTATACAATAAACGCATCAGATGCTCAAAGGCCACCTTTTTCAGATCTCAACTAGACCAAGCAAAAAAACGTCCAAAAAAACTGTTTGAACTCATCAAGTCCCAAGCTAACAGCCATCCTAAGCTCTTGTCACCGGATCAAGGGTCTTTGCCGAACTGTGAGGAATTTGCGGACTTCTTCACTGATAAGACTATCAAGATTGAGACTGAATTACGCTCTGCCCTTGACCACCTTTCGATCAGTCCACTGATCACCCTCCGTCCCCCAGGTTTGGATTTCACTGACCCTGTGCAGCCCTACCTTCCCAAAAACAACGCATCTTGGAGCTTGTTCCAAACCTTGGATGAAGGCACTATTCGCAAAATGCTGGCGACGTTGAAACCGTCCAATCACTACAATGACCCTTTGCCATCGAACCTTTTCCCGGAGGTTAGATCCTCCCTAATAACACTTTGGACTACGATCGTCAATGCTTCACTTCGGCAAGGTGCTATTCCTGATTGCCCAAAATCGGGTCAAGAGACCCCGATTTTAAAGAAACCATCCGTGGATCCCACGGACCTTCATAACTTTTGCCCAATCTCTAATATCCCCACCCTGGCAAAGCTCCTGGAGAAATGTGTGCTCGCCCAACTCTGTTACCATATTGAACATTTTCAACTCCTAGACCAATGCCAATCTGGTTTCCGCCCGGGCCATAGAACAGAGTCTGCACTAATGCACATCATTGATGATGCGCTAAGAATATTGGACCATAATGAGTCGTGCCTACTGATCCTTCTTGACCTCTTGTCAGCATTCGATACTGTCAAACACGATAACCTAATTGACCTCCTGAAACACAGGATGGGGCTGTCTGGTCCTGTACTTAACTGGTTCTCTTCGTTCCTTAAGAATAGATCCCAAAGCTTCAAGGTGAACCAATCCTTTCCCCATCCTTCACCGGTCACGCTGGGGATTCCACAAGGTTCAGCACTGTCTCCCACGCTCTTTAACCTGCTCATGGAGCCTTTGACAGAAATTCTGAAATCATCCAGCATTCACTATCACATGTACGCTGATGATACCCAACTATACCTGAAGATTGCCTCCCCTGAGGACATTCAATCCCTCAACTCAATCCTGCTGGAAACTCAAAGCTGGCTGACACGTAACCACCTGAAACTAAATGCTTTAAAAACGGAATTCCTCCTAATCTCACCCCACAAGCACTCCCCGGTCATGGAACAATGGTTGAATCAACTTACTGCTCTAAACTGCAGACCTCTCCTCATGGATTCGGCATCCTCTCTGGGTATCATTGTAGACAAAAGTCTGAACATGCAGAAGCACATCAGCTCCCTTACCAAAGGAGCTAACTATCAACTCAGTATCCTGAGGAAACTCAAACCCTATCTCCCTGCTCATGACCTAAAGGTGGCTGTGCAAGCACTAGTGATCTCAAATCTGGACTATGGTAGTGCAACGCTTTGCGGATTGCCCAGAGAAAAGACCGCTCCTCTTAGGGTTGCCCTCAATTCTGCTGCAAGGCTCATAACTGGCACTAAAAGATTCAACCATATTTCTCCGGACTTGCGGGCCCTGAACTGGCTTCCATATGAAGCTTGGATACAGTTAAAAATTGCATGCATGGCACACAAAGCCATACACTTCAAGACCCCGCGGTACCTCGCACAGAAACTGGAGCTCTCATGTGGTTCCAGAGCCTCCAGAAGCGCCAGCACCCTTTTGCTCAAACCACAAAAATTCAAGAAAAAAAAGACCTACAATCGAGCCTTCTCAGGTATGGCACCAAGGATCTGGAACTCCCTTCCCCCTGAAGTCAGGGTGAACTCCTCCACGGTCCTTTTCAAAAAAGAAGTCAAAGGGCTTCTGATGAAGAAATTTCTGCCTCATTCTGGCCTCTCCATCTGATTCGGGGGCTAGAGACGTTGATTTGTGGCCCAGTTGCTGGGCTCACGAGAATGCTCGGACAATTTTTAGACTGTTAATCTGTGGTTTCTAGTTGATGACGTTTTTGTTTGCTTGCACTGTTCTTGATCTATAAAATGTAAAGTGCTCTGATACCCTCGGTGGTCATGTTCGCGCTATATAAAACTTTCAAAATAAGTAAATAAATAAAAGCGCTACAGGCTATTTCCATACACCTGATCACTGTATCCGTCCATGCATCAGTTACGCTGACTCTAGCTTGGGATGTCGCACCACCAAAACATAGACGATGGTTCTTCCCCGCGGCACTGACACAAGATCGTCTCCTGCGCGATGAATTATGAAAATCTATCAAGGACTACCTCCTTTTGAATGATCCCAAAGACACCTCCCTGGCTACCAACTGGGACGCCTTCAAGGCAGTTTTCCGAGGCAGGTGTATATCCCTCCATGCAGCACTAAATACACAAAGGACCCGAGAATGACTAGCACTAGAAGCAGAGCTATTAGAGGATGAACAGGCTCACAAGAGGCATCCGATCCTTAGCTTACAAAGAAAGGTGACAGCACTCAGGGGAAAGCTAAACGCTATTCATATTAACAGGGATGAACTTACCCTTTTACGAGGGAAATGCACAACTTATGAGAAGGGAAACAAGGTGGGCACACATTTGGCTAAGCAACTACGACCCAAAAGGGAACGAGAATATATAGGGGACATTACGCTACCGGGGGTGGGGGGGGGGGGGTAGAGCATCTACGGAACCGGAAAAAGCCCAGGCCTTTAGCCATTTCTACAAAACTCTCTATAAGGCGGGTAGCTACGAAGAGGCAGAGCAAACTCAATACCTGAGGGAGTAGAGTATACCTGAGGGTGTCAGCAGTACAAAACAAATCTCTGGGGGAACCAATAGATGCAGAGGAGGTCATCAGGGCCATTGCAAGTCTTAAAACGCATAAATCACAGGGTCCTGATGGGCTGACATCTCACTTCTACAAAACATTCAGGGAAGAATTAATCCAGCAACTGGTGAGCCTATACAATTCCATTGCAGAATCAGGAACAGTGGCTACATCCATGGGGGAGGCCGTTATTTCAGTACTGCCCAAGCCAGGAAAGGCTCTACATTGCATTTCATAACGCCCGATAGTGCTTCTCAATCTAGACGCTAAGATATACACAAAACTCTTAGCCAGCAGACTAGAAAACCTAATGCCAGACCTGATACACTCGGATCAGTCTGGGTTTAGCCAGGGCCGACAGACACATGACAATCTATGGAGGATCTTACACCTCGTAGAGAAGGCGAATAAAAAAAATCACTTCCGACTGTCTTGTTGGCGCTAGACGCTGAGAAAGCCTTCGACCGAGTGGACTGGCCCTTCTTATTTCGCACCCTGGAGAAGTTTTGATTTTGCGACCGATTCATAGCCATGATTAGAGTCAACTACACTCGTCCTAGCACTCGGGTCCTAGTCAATCGGATGAGCTCCGACGCATTCTTATTGGAGGGAGGGACACAACAGGGTTGCACTCTCTCGCCATTATAAGTATCGAACCCCTAGCGGCGAAAATACGTATGGCACCCAACATTCAGGGTATACCGTTTGGGGCAGACGAGCACAAAATGTTCCTGTTTGCGGACGACATGCTGTTGTTAGTGACGGCTCCTGAGTCTTTGCTGGCGGCAGTGATGGAAGAATTGAGGCGCTTTGAGCAGGTTGCAGGCCTCCAGGTTAACCTAACAAAATTGTATCTGCTGAATCTAACACTGCCTCAGAGGGAAATGGAATCTCTGGTGGCCTCCACCGCCTTCCAATGGGCTAAAAAAGAAATCCCATATCTAGGCATAAAGATCACCCCTAAACTCCAGGATCTCTTTAGCGCAAACTACCCACCCTTTCTCCAACAGTTGAAGGGGGACTTTCGCAGATGGACTCCCCTGTACCTCTCATGGATAGGCCGCATCCATGCGGTCAAGATGATGGCATTACCCAAACATCTATATCTCTTTCAGGGCCTTCAGGTCGAACTAGAGCGGGGGTTCCTAGCTACAATAAAATTCATGGTCATCCGCTTCATATGGCAGGGTCGTAGGGCGAGGCTATCATATAGACAACTCTGTCTCCCTAAAAACAAGGGGGGTCAGGCCTTACCAGATAGGCATCTATACTACAAAGCTGCCCAGCTACGGGTGATTATAGAGTGGTTGGCCCGAGAGTCCGACAAGCATTGGCTACATATGGACAGGGCAGTGGCGGGAAGTGCATCTGGGACATACTATGGAAACTCAAAGCAGAGCGTCCACCCAATGTCTACTTGAGAATGCCTACCAAAACGACTTTAAAGGTATGGGATGATATCCACAGGGCTTCTACTCTAACCACCTTACCATCTCCATTCACACCCATACACTATAATCCCGCGTTTCCGCCCGCACAGACATCGGCCCCTTTGATGCATGGAGGGAAGGGGGTTGTCTTATGATCTCTGATCTGTTCCACAACTGGGCTGTCCTCACTTTCGAACACTGCCAGAAGGAGTTTAGCCTGCCAGTTACTGAACACTACCACTACACACAACTCAGGCACTGGGTTCTAGGTACGAGAATCAGGGAGGCCGCGACTAGGGATCTCACGCCAATAGAGCGGCTAGCGAAGACAGGGACTGGCACTAAGGGTACGATATCACATCTCTATATGATACTACAATCTACACTGTACACTACCCAACCTCAACACAAACTCTTCTGGGAGGGCACCTGGGGGTGGAAATCTCAGACAAATAGTGGGACAAACTATATATGGATATACATAAATTTAACCAATCGATGGGAGTGCGAGAGGCCCATTATAAAGTACTATATGATTGGTATTTGTACCCAACAAAACTAAAACTAATCTTCCCTATGACTTCAGACCTATGCTGGAGGGGATGAGAGCTCCAGGGGGATTTTAAACACATGTGGTGGGACTGCCTGACGATTAGACCATTCTGGTTAGAAATACTGGCACAAATTAAAGACATCCTGGGCTACCCCATACCGGCAGACCCAGGCTCTATATTGTTGGGCCTTAGGTCAGACATCCTCAAATACCAGACAGTCAGTGATAGACCCATCCTATGGTTATGTTTGGGGGCAGCGAAAATGGCAGTGACAGCGGCGTGGAGACAGAAAGACGCACCATCTGTGACTCAGTGGCACTAACGCTTATGGCAAGCCATCACTATGGAACAGATGGCAGGCGTGATATCGGACTCCTTTAAGAATTTTGAATATATTTGGGGCCAGCTAGTGGAATCTCTATCACAAGGGCTCCCCCTGTTTGCTTGCCCGACACAAACTTGGGCGCTTCACCTCTTCCAATTTTAGAAACTCCAAGTGAGGTGGAACTAGAAGACAAAGGCGGCCTCACAGGGTCACTCCTGGATCCACCTGGCGGCTAGCGGTCCCTATTCTCAGGGACATACCGATGAGAGTACTGTGCACCCTTAATGTTTGGGGTGGGTAGGAGGGAGGGGCGGGAGTTGGGAGGGATTTTGTGATTAATTTCATTCTAAGGCTACGCAATAGTGCTTTTTTCTTTTTTACTTCTGATTGTAATCCAGTTCACTTCCTCAGAGAGAGGCAACTGTGTTAATCTATAGACCTAACTCATTGAGCCATAGGAAGTCGCTTGTAATGCACTACGTTGTAATATGCTTGGAAAAATCCCAATAAAAACAAAGTTGACAAAAAATAAATGGTACCTCACTTGTGTGGGTAGCCCTAGTGCCCGCAACAGGAAATGGCCCAAAACGCAACATGGACACATCACATTTTTCCACTCAAAACTGACCCTTTTTTTTGCATCATGCCTAGCCGTGGAATTTGGGCCCTAGCTCAGCCGGCACCTTGGGAAACCTAGCAAACCTGTAAATTTTTGAAAACTGGACACCAGGATATCCAGGATGGGGTGACTTGTGTGCAGGGCCGGACTGGGAACCGAAACTGGCCCTGGCAGACTGCTCGACTGGCCACCCCGGTGCCGCCGAGCTATTTGCCAGGGCCGGTTTTGTCCGTTTTTGTTACAGGGGGCCGATAATGCCGACCCCGGTAACAAAAACGGACCCCCAGGGGCCCAAAACCGGCCCCCAACCTGGCGGCCCACCGGGGAAACGCCTGGTGCCCGCTACTGCCAGTCCGGCCCTGCTTGTGTGGCTCTAACCAGGGTCCGTTACCCAGAATCCCTTGCAAACCTCAAAGTTTGTCAAAAAACACACATCTTCCTCACATTTCTGTGATGGAAAGTTCTGGAATGTGCGAGGAGCCACTAACTTGAACCCACCCAGCATTACCCCAAGTCTCCCGATAAAAATGGTACCTCACTTGTGTGGGTAAGCCTAGTGTCCGTGACAGGAAACGGCCCAAAACGCAGTGTGGATACATCACATTTTTCCACTGAAAACTGACTCTTTTTTTGCAACATGACAAGCTGTGGATATTGGGCCCTAGCTCAGCCTGAACCTAGGGAATTGTAGTAAAGTAATTGCACGCCAAGTCCATAGTAAGGCTCCAAGTAGTTTATTTCGACAGAGACAGCAAAACCCCACACCTCCAGCCAGGGCCGGACTGGCCGTAGCGGGCACCGGGCGTTTCCCCGGTGGGCCGCCAGGGTGGGGGCCGGTTTTGGGCCCCTGGGGGGCTGTTTTTGTTACCGGGGGCCAGCAATATCGGCCCCCTGTAACAAAATCGTCCGAAACCGGTCTTAGCAAACAGCTCGGCCGCACCCCCTCCCCCCTGGGGGGGGGAGGGGTGCCGAGCAGTTTGCCAGGGCCGGTTTCGGTTCCCAGTCCGGCCCTGCCTCCAGCCAGGCGCAGCAGTCAGTAACAACTATCAGCTGGCTCACTCATCCATTAGAATCTCTGATGTCACTTTCAGAACAATGCGATGTCAGAGTAGCCCCAGCCTGGCTGAGACTACCTAAGTGAGGTGTAACACATCTCCTCTCTTTACATCAAGAAAACAGATAAGTTACACTCAAAACTATGCTTATCTCAGACTGAAACATGCTTGGAAGGCAGAGGGGTTGGACGTAACGGACATACCTGAATTTCCCCCCCCAGAGGGTAGGCTATTGCTGGAAGAAATCCCGAACAAAGCCATTTCATGGACATACAAAACACTACTTAATAATATACCTGACAAACTGGGACCACTTAGAGCCAAATGGGAGAACACTACAGGGCCGATGGAAGACAGTGACTGGGAGGCAGCCCTAATGCACCCACGAGAAGTAGCCATAAAACAGAGGTTGCGTCTCATACAATACAAGATCCTACATAGGGTCTATTTCAATAGAGCAAGATTACATACTATGGGAAGAGCAGAAACCCCTGATTGCCTAAGATGTCAGGCCGAGCGGGGCACATATATACATACATTATGGGAGTGCAGTAAAATAAAAGCATACTGGGTCCAGATACTTGGGGAACTGAACAAAATACTGGGAGCGCAACTCGAACTAGAAGCTAAGTATGTCCTCTTGGGTATCCCTACGGAAATTGACCTACTACGTAGCAAACTTATATTATCCAACCTGGGACTAGTGGTGGCCAAAAGAGACATAGCTCTGTACTGGGGAGCCCAAACCCCCCCTACGTTGAATGTATGGAGAGCATGCATATATCAGTACATGGTAGCAGAGAGAGTAACGTATAAAGCCAGGGGATGCCCATGCAAATTCAAAAAGATCTGTACTCCTTGGATAGAATACTATGGGTTAGAAATGGGAGGGATGAAGGACGAACTGGGTTTGATGAGGGAAGATCCAGGGAAGGAGCCAAGATAGACTCTAACACCCGTTCTCACAGACGAATACGCACTGTATAAATATAACCCTCATTGGCTGTAATCTCATGATGATTGACTCAATTGTGTTTTCTGTTAGAAGCATTATTACCACACTCTATGGTTTATGTAATCTGGCAATACTATGTACCCTGTATATCTCGTGTATCCAAGGCATTTGCGTTGTTTATGTTAATAAAAACATTTTGAAAAAAAAGAAAACAGATAAGTTGAACAACTGAAAAATGAACATTATATAAGAATGAGCAAATTCTAAACAAGTGGGAGTGGAGAACAACCTTGACTATACAACGTATACAGCACTGCATGGGGAAGGAAAAACAACAATGAACAAGGACCACCTAAAGGGAAAGACATGAGAGAAGAGAACATGTGCGACACATACTTGAAAGAAACAACTTTGGTAGGTGCATACATTACATATAGCATGGCATATTTAGTCAACCTTTGTGCATCTCAACCACAGGTGAGACACCATACTAGAAAGAAACAACTTTGGTAGGTGCATGCATTACATAAGGCATGGCCTACTTGGTAAACCTTTGTGCATCTCAACCACTGGCAATAACCTATAGACATAATCACTCAAGCATGCAGGAGTTTTCCTTGTTCTGATTCCTCGCCCTGTTTGTTGTGTACTGCCTGAGGGACACCCACCTTCGTTCACCTTCTTCTTATAGCCAGACAGTAGTTCATCAACATTCTCCTTACCCAACATTAACCCCGGTATACTGTCATCATCAGTATCCTTAGATCCATCTCCCCCTGTATCTTTCCTCTGATACAAAGCCACTCTTCTCAAATTCCAGGTTTGGCCATTTTCCAGTTTGACCCAATTACCTCCCACCCTACATACTTTGTATGGGTCTCTGAATTTTGACAAACCTCTTCCCACTCCTCCCGGCTTGACCTTCACCCAATCATCCACCTGAATGAATCTCCCTTGACTTTGTTTCCTTACAGCACTCATATCTTACTCTGCACTTCTCTCGCACATCCATGTCGGAACCATTTTAGTGCCAGGACGCCTGCCTCTCATCATCTTGAAAGGACTTTTCCCAGTTCCCACATGTATGGTGGTGCGATATGACCATAAAATTTCTTTCACCGTTTTTTGCACTTTCCCACCAGCGGTACATGCTAATTGCATGGTACCCTTCACCATTATGTTCACCCTTTCACACAAACCATTTCCTTAAGGGTTGTATAATGAAGTGCAAGCATGCCTGATTCCCAGTTATTTGAAGAAGTCTTCCATCTCCACAGACGTTAGTTGTGTCCAATTATCAGTGAGAATCATCATTGGGATGCCCTCTCATTTAAATACCTCGCTCAAGACATTTATAGTAGCTTCTGTGGCAATGGACTTCATAAAGACCATCTCCACCCACCTTTATTTTACGTCACCCAAGACTGCAGCATACTGTGCATAGTCCTGAAAGCAATTAAATGGCCCAATGAAATCAAGATACACTTTCTCCCATACCTCTTCTGCTTCAACAATGTGTTGCTCTTCTTGTGTTTTGCCAATCCCCACACGCAGCCTCTTTTCAGATTCCTTGCAACTTTCACAGTTTTCCACCCATTCTTTAATCTGTTTGTCCATAACAGGCCACCAAAAGTTTTCTTTAATTCTTCTGGTAGTCAGTGTTTGTCCTAAATGTCCCTCATGTGCCAATCTGATCAACTTGTTTCGTACAGAGAAGGGCGGTACAAAATGCTCCCCTCACATCAGTAGGCACTCATTCTGAATAGATAACTCATCCATGGCTTTGAAATAAGGCCTCAATGCCCTAGGAATGGTACTTTACCTCCTTACCACCCTTGTGATGAGTTTCACCACACCCTTAAGTGTATCATCACCCTGCATACCTCTGATCCAATCCTTCTTAGAAACCGAACTTTCCATGCCTTCCATCACGTCGTCCAAACTGGCTACCACTTCTTCACACTGAAGGTCAATATCACCCACACTGTTTTCGGGTAACCAAGATAGGCAATCTGCTACAGTGTTCCTCCAACCAGGCACATACTGCACCCTGCAATTGTATTCCTGTAACTTGACAGCCAAGCGAGCTAATCTTCCTGAACAGTTCTTGGTACCATCCACCGCCAATACTCTCAAGAGGGGTTTATGATCTGTTCTTAGGGTGAAAGCTCCAACCCATAAAAACACTGTGAAATATCTTGTCGCCCAAGCCGCAGCCAATGCCTCACGCTCGATGACTGAGTAATTCCTTTCAGTCTCAGTCAAAGACAGTGAGGCAAAAACAACTGTCTTCTCCAATTTATCATGCACCTGTGCCAATATTGCCGGAACCCCCACTGCACTGACATCAACAGTTAATACTGTCTTAACATTAGGTTGAAATGGTACCAGGACATCAGCATGAGCAATATTGTCACTGGTCATCATAAATGCCTCATGCTGCATTACTATCCAATCAAATTTCCTTCTTTTGTGTAACAGTTCTCTCAGAGGCTAAATTTTTGTTGCGAAATCCTGCACAAACTTGGAGAAATACTCCACTAGGCCCATGAAGGATCTTAATTGGTCGCTACTAGTTGGTGCCTGCTCATGCATGAGAGCACTCACTTTTTATTTCTTGCATAAGTTAATTAAAACCATTGCATTACCGTAATAAAATTAATAAAAATATGAACATTAGTGCATCATAAAATCAGCCCAAGCGAAAGGATCAAAAGTTCTAGTAGAGAGCAAGTTACTAAGTTCTTTCCTTTCACTCAAAGCTTATTTTCGTGTTTAATTTAGACTTGTGCTCTGCTCCCGGGCCCAATCGCCCAGCTGCCCCTCAAAGGACCTTGTGCTGCTGTCCTCCCGATCTCCTCCGCTTCCTCGGTGCTCCATCCATGTGATGATATCCCAGGTAGAGAGCCTGTGCATTGCGGTTTAGTTCACTTTGAAGGGGGCAGTTGATGAGGAATATTTGTTGGAGGGTTCCAGTCTCTGATCATTCCTCCAAAGTGGGGACAGCAGCCTGTCGTTGTATGGAGTACTCCAACTTGAAGCGTAGCCAAGAGTGTTCTTTTTGTCTGGTCTTATCGGAGGGTCATTCTGGCTTCCCTTTGAAATAATCCGGGATCACCTTTTGCACTATCCGAAGGCCAGATCGGAGCCCAGGGCAGGCTGGAGAGCATCCCTGATGATTTGTATGAAATGCCCTCAGCGAGCCAGGATGTGGAGATCTTTTTGAGTAAAACATATGTCCGAAGCCTCCAGGCAGGGACTTGCTTTTTCGCTCAAGCATAATTCTCTAAGAAAGATTCTTCTCTCGTTGGCGATGGTTGGGCAACAACACAGAAGATGCAGCCATGATTCACGTTTATAAGCACATAAACGGCATGCCCCCCCTGTTTTTTGTGCGCCCAGGCCATGCTAAATTCCACTATCGGCAGGGCCAGCAGTCGCATATATAGAATCTCTCTTCGGGTTTTAGAGTTGAGCGCCGCTGAGAGGGAAGGCTGTGGTTTAGATACCAGGTATGATGCGTTGAGCTGGACCAGGAAATAAGATGCTTTAATTGTTTCTTGATCTTGCTGGAATGAAATTTTTTGAACTCGCTTGTTTATGCACTTTTTCCAGGTGGCATATGTGATGTAAGGCAAGACAAGTGCAGTTTTGTTTATTTCTATGGTGGCTAGGGCTTTCTTGAGCTGAGTGTGCCACGGAGACCTGGCTTTCACGAAGATGTCTTTGAGGCAGTTCTTTAGAGATTTCTCCGGGGCTTTCAAAATCCGAAAATGTAATATTTTAAAAGGTCTGCATCAAGAGCTAAAGATTGCTTGGTTAATCCGAGCTCCAATCTCGGTCTCGCCCTGAAGAGATATTTTGGGAGTTGGAAGATCTTTTTGTAGCACAGGCACTGTGCTTGTTCCAGGATTTCTGAGCAGCCCCCCGGAAACGCATGATGTCCGTATGATAGTGCAGGTAGGAGGGATGCTTGCGTGACTTTTCCTATGCCCTCTGCTGACGGACTATTTAATTTAGTGTTTAATCTGATTAGTCCATAGGTAATTGCCATCACTTTCTTATTTAGGTCTTTTTTATGCGCAGAGGATTGAGCAGTTTCTGTGAACCAGACCCCCGAGTATTTGTATTTTGAGGCTGACGTGATAGTCATAGCGCCTATATTGCAAGTGATTTGCTTTTTGTGCTTTTGTTTTCCAAGTACCAGAATCTTTGTCTTTTTCCGAATTAATGATTAAGTGGTGGGTGATGCAATACATGTGCAGACTGGTCAGTGCACGTTGCAGTCCTACTTTTGTGTGATCCATGATAAGAATGTCGTCCGCGTATTGAAAGTCGTGTAGACAGCGGTGGCCTAACCGTGGAGAGACCAGACGGCTGTTGGAGAGGGCCTTGACCAGGTCTGCTGTGTATAGATTAAAAAGTAAAGGGGCAAGAACACATCCTTGCTTCAGTCCGCCGGACGTACAAATTTTTGCAGACAGAGATTGAGGGTCTGCTTTCACGCGCACCCAGGTGTCCGAGTACAGCGATATTATGGCCGTTAGGAGTAAGTATGGAATGCCCCAGTTTGCCAGTTTCCTCCAAAGGACTTGTCTATCCACTTTATCAAAGGCTGCTGTTAGGTCGACAAAGCAGCAAAAGAGGGGAGGTTGATTCATCTGTGTGGCTTGGTGGCTGAGAGCTGATAGGGCTATTATGTTGTCTGTAGTCGCTGCTCCTCCTTTGAACCCTGTTTGGAAAAAAGGTAACAGCTCGTTTTCTTCTGCCCAGGTTTCCAACTTTTCCAGTAAGATTCGGGCGTACGCTTTTGCCTCCAGGTGTAGCAAGGCGATTAGACGGTAGTTTTTTGGATTCAGGAGGTTGCCTTTTTTGTGGATCAGGCACAGTATTGAGCCTCTCCAGGATTCAGGTGTTTTGTCCTGCGTGTATGCGGTGTTAAACAGCGGGGTTAGGAGTTTGGCCCAGCTGTCTGGGGCTGATTGGGAAATCCCAGCAGGGAGCCCGTTTGGGCAGGGTGCTCCGCTAGCCTTCATGGATTTGATTAGTTTTACTATTTCCCTAGATGTCATTGGGGCTTGGTGCTCCTCCAACTTTGCCCTAGCTGGTTCAAAAATGGCTAAGGGATTGTGGGCTAAGAACTGACACCTCACGTAGTTTTCCCACACTGTTGCTGAGACTGCATTTGCCCTTGGTGGCCCGGACGCTTTTAGCTTATTTACGCACTGCAAGAACCGGGCTAGGGATCCTTCTTTGAGCATCATAAGTATCTTTTTCCACTCCTCCTCAAGGTTTGCACGTTTTACAGCCCAGATGTTTTTTCTGTGTGCTTTCCGTGCCTCCTTTGCTGCTGCTAAGTTTCCGGATGTTAAGTTAAATTTGAGCAGACGGATTCTCTTCCTCAAGTTCTTCAGCGTTTGATTAATACTCTGTTGCCGTTGGGAGTTATTGTGCTGGTTAAGATGTTGCCAATTTCGTTTTCGGGGGTCCTGTGTAGCTCTGGAGAGCTGCGACCAGTATTCTAATCTTTGGGTCCCAAGCTGATAGGATTTGGGGCCCTAGTTGGTCCTTCGCCCAGAGTGTCCCGTCCTCAAGCCATTTGGCCTCCTGGGGCAGTTGGTGAGGGTGCCATTTGATTCTCCTTGCTAAGTTGTGCAATTCATCTCCTGTTGAGAGACCTAGCACCTGGCCAGTGTCAGCTTTTTGGAGGTTTAGGTTCAGGTTTATAACCAGAGGGTTGTGATCACTTTCTCCACGGGTTACTATGTCGAAGCTCTGGAGATTGTTTATTAGGTAGTTTGACATGAAAATGTAATCAATTGTAGAGTGTTTTTTGAACGTATAGCGGGTCTCATTCCCCATGTTTGGCTGTATCTTGTCTGCCGATGTTAACCTGAATGCAGATAGTAGGTCGTTGAATTGGGTTTGTTCATTGGACTTTTGTACTGCATGTTTATATTGGCCCAGGTATTTGGTGTTAAAGTCTCCTGCTAACACGATTTCGTGGGTTGGATAATTTTCGATAATTTCTTTTATACTCTTGCACAGTGACCCCATGGCGCGTGCTTTGGAGGATTTGCGAGGATTCAAATAGCAGTTGATGAGAAGCAAGGAGAGGGTCTTCTGACCACATTTAAGGCCCGCTATTGATAGAGCTTGCAGGTCCCTGTGGTCTTGCGTGGGAATGGATGTTGACACTATGTCTCCTTGCTTTAGGAAGATCGAGAGGCCCCCCGAGGGCCGCCCATAAATGCTTGTGTGTGTGGCTGGGTTGAAGATTTCATGGAATCCATATATTGTCGTGGGGTCCAGCGACCATGTCTCCTGGAGACATAGGATGTTCCTGGTGTTTAAAAAATCCCGCCCCTAATTTGATTTTAACGTAGAAGCCAACCCGGCCACGTTCCAGCTGATAATTTAAAATTGATCTTTTGATGCTGGGTTACTTATTTGAGGATACGTGGATGGTGTGAGGGGGAAAGGTTCCGCTGTGCTAGGAAACAATGTCGAAATTGCTGGATAGCACTCACTAGATTTTGCTAAGGCTTGGTCCCCTCACTGGTGATGCAATGGCCTAAATAATCAACTTCCAGGGTGCCAAAACACATTTTTCTCTACTTAACGTGATACCAGCATCACCTAACTTCTATTACACTTCCACTAAGGTTCTATTGTGCTCATCTACATTGTCCCCAAAGACCAGGATATCATCCTGAAAGGATATGACTTTATCAATACCTTTTAGGATGTTCGTGATGATCCGCTGAAAGACGCTGGCAGCTGAACAAAGACCGAAGGGGAGTCTATTACATTGAAATGCCCCCTCAGATGTTATGAATGATGTATAATATATGCATTGGGGCTAAAGCTTGACCTGGTGAAAAAAGTTTTTTAAATCTAGTTTTGAAAAGTACTTCCCCCCTGACAACTTTAGGATTATTTCAATTATATTGGGTAGGGGAAAGTTGTCCGTGACCATACTCTCATTCAGACTGCTTAAATCAACTCAAAAACATAGTGTTCCATCAGCCTTCATGGTTATCACCACCGGAGACAGCCATTCTGTTGCTTCTATTGGCTCAATTATTTTTTCATTTAACATCTGTTGTATAATCTCTTTAACTTGTACCCTAGCCGCCATTGGCACTTTCCTTACTGCATGTTTGATAGGCAGAGAATTTTTCCTTAATTTAATTTCATGCGTGTAACCTTGCACTTCCCTTAACTTAGACTCAGATATCAGGCAACTGAAATCTTTGCTTCCATTTAGAAAAAGCCTAAAAACGTGGCTTTTCCCTAAGAATTAGTGTTACAAGCATATTGTATAGACTATCTTTATGCACAATGTCATCTGGGCATGTCACAGCGCCAGGATACCCGTAGGGTGACAGTTTTGCGCTATATAAATTCAAAAAATAAATAAATAAATACTCCTCAGCCACTGAGTTACAATCATAAACCACCATAAACTGATTCACTGCCCTGGGATCCACCTTGATATGCAAATCGTATTGATGCGCCCACCCCAAAATAGGCGGCCCATCAGGGGCAACGTATATCTTCCCTTTCGTGTGCCTCCCTGCAAATTTAATGGAAGTCATAGCAAACCCCCATAGCTCCTATGTCTGTGCCGTGATATCCCTTCAATACTACATCTGAAGGGATAAGCTTCCACCCCTGCCATGTTGCTTCATATAACCACTTGGGTATAATAGTGTACAGTGAACCAGTGTCTACCATCAAAGATACTACTTTTCCGTTAATTTCAAAGTGAGCCTTTGGACGATTCCTTTTCTTTTGCACCTGTTCTTCTGGTTCTTCTTGTTTGATGACCAGCACACTGTGCTCTATTTCCTCTTCCTCTACACAGGTTATTTTTCTCGAACCCTCCTTACACATACATGCATGGTGTCCTTTTCTTCCACACTTATGACACTCTTTGCTCATAGCAAAACAACTCTTGGAGTCAGCCAAATGAAATGTACTGTCACACCTGTGACACACTTGCGGCATACTCTTTCCTGAAGCATTATAGGTCACGCTGGATTTTGTAAGTTTACTTTTAGCCGAAGTGACTCCTGCTGCTTGATAGTTACTCTTCACCACCTTAACTGCCTCAGAATCATCTTGCATCACTGAGACCTCTACTCCTTTTTCTTGAGGACAGAGTTTCATTTTCCTCATACACTTTTCCGACTCTTCCACGACTTTAAAGTTGGATTTTTTGCTGCCCATAATCTTTCCTGTGCCTTTTTGCTGTGAACCTGGACAATAAAGTGGTCCCTTATCATTTCGTCAGTCATTTGCCCAAACTGACACTTCGCAGAAAGTTCATCAACCGTTTCAGAGCTGCGTTGTAGCTGCATATAAAATTTGTGTCGGCTTATTACTATATTCTCCTGTTTGGCAAATCTGACATGCAACCTCACAATGGCATCCTTGTACACATCGTCAACTTCCTCCGACGGCTGTGGGAGATATTTGAATACATGCTGACCTTCTTTGCCTAAAGCACCCAGCAACAACGCCTTTTTCCTAGCGGCTGGGAATCTTGTGTCATCCAGAACCACAAGATAATTCTCAAAACAATCTATCCATTCCTCCCACTCTATGGGTGGTTCGCCGCCTGACATGAGGAAAGATGGTGGTATAGTAATAGCATTTCCTGAATTCATTGTTCCAAAACAAGCAATGTACCAGGATTGGGGGACCTGGAAATAAATTCAGGTGTATCCTCAATGAAGACTCACAAAGAATGTTGATATAAATACAGGTGTATCCTTCAATGAAGACTCACAAAGAATGTGGAAACTGTACTTCATACAGCAACCTGTATTAACATTAAAACAAATGAAGGCTTACAAGAACCACAAATATGGTGCTAAGTGTGATTCTTAAAAATGGGCAGTAGGCGGCAGTGCCACACCCGAAGGTCTTATTTTCCCACTATCTCTTCTTGAAACAACTGAACGCCTACGTGGACGGAGCACATCAACTTAAGGAGCAGACTTCCCCTGCGAAGGAAAAGGACGACAGTGATTGTGCACTGAAGAGAACAGGTATGTTTTCACTTTTATTCGTCTTTCCTCACAGTAATGGATTGCTGTACTGCCTTGTGACGCATAACCAATTTTCCCTGCATCCTGCGCGCTTATGCAGGCCTCTCACAGATCCATATGGACTATGAGGCTTGCGCACTGATGTCGCTGCCGTCCTCACAGGCGATTCTAATATGCGACCTGATAGTAAAACGCAGTAGTTTTATATTCACTATCGTGAGGGCACCGGTACACGGTCATTAAATGGCAATGGTTAATGGTCATACAAATCACGGCAAGACCTCACCCTCCAACAGGGGAAAGTCACTGACGGTTGGCACATTACCAGTTGATACCGCTGACACCGCATTACCTGTGAATTGGGTTAACAGGACAGGACGCGTGTTCACTGGAAAAATTGTTCACAAACACAGCCTCTAGATTTTTCTCACTCAACGTATGCCATAACATCAAGGTGTTGCCACACCTTGGATATAACGTGGGTTCTACTTGGGGTCTGCAGCTCTCTGTCAATTCAATACCTGGCTTTGAAGATCATCGCCAAAAATATAGTAAAGTAATTGCTCGCTAAGTCCGTAGTAAGGCTCCAAGTAGGTTATTTCGACAGAGACTGCAAAATCCCACACCGCCAGCCAGGCGCAGCCGTCAGTAACAAGTGTCAGCTGTGTCGCTCACCCATTCGAATCGCTGATGTCACTTTCAGAACCATGCGATGTCAGAGTATCCCCAGCCTGGCAGAGACTACTGAAGTGGCGTATAAAAGGAATCCTAGCAAACCTGTACATTTTTAAACCCCTGCGCACCCGCAGAGCAAACACCGGCAGAAAAACCTTCTCCTACATCGTGGCCAAAACCTGGAACGAGCTACAGATCAACATCAGGCGTGCCCCCACCCTGCACATCTTCAGGATAACCCTCAAGAGCTGCATCTCCCCTAAGCCTCGCGATAAAAATGATACCTCATACTGGGTAGGCCTAGTGCCCACGACAGGAAACGGCCCAAAACATCACGTGGACACATCACATTTTTCCACTGAAAACTGACCCTTTTTTTCCAATGTGCAAAGCTGTGGATTTTGCACCTTAGCTCAGCCGGCACCTAGGGAAACCTAGCAACCTGTACATTTTTGAAAGTTAGATACCCAGGGAAATCCAGGCTAGGGTGACTTGCGTGGCTCTCACCAGGTTCTGTTACCCAGAATTCCTTACAAACCTCAAACTTTGTCAAAAAACACATTTTCCTCGCATTTCTGTGATGGAAAGTTCTGGAATCTTTGGGAAGCCACACACTTCCATGCAACCAGCATTTCTCCAAGTCGCTCGAAAATTATTGCTCACAAAATGACCTGGTTTTGCAAGGGGGTCACCTGCGTTTTTGGTCCCGGGCTCAGCGGCCATCTAGGGAAAAGCTACCGTACCCAAACATTTCTGAAAACTAGACACCCGGGGGAGTCCAGGGAGGTATGGCTTGCGTGGATCCCTCAACGTTTTCTTGCCCAGAATCATCTGCATACTTCAAATTTAGCTCAAAAATCACAGTGTGGGAAAGTTGTGGGATCACCGCGCAGGCACAAATTTCCTACCACCCAGCATTCCCCCAGGTCTCCCCGATAAAGATTCTACCTCACTTGTGTGGACGGGCCAAGTGCCCGCGACAGGAAAGGGCCCAAAACGTATTGTGGAGACAGCAAAATTATCTATCACAAAACGACCTGGTTTTGCAAGGAGATCATCTGTGTTTTTGTTCCCAGGCTCGGCGGCCATCTAGAGAAATCTACCAAACCCAGACATTTCTGAAAACTAGACACCCGGGGGTGCCCAGAGAGGTATGGCTTGTGTGGATCCCACAATGTTTTCTTACCGAGAATCCCCTACAAACCTCAAATTTAGCTAAAACAAATCATGTTTTCCTCACATAAGCCTAAGGGGCTGCTCCCTGACATGCCCATAAACATATCTCTGGTGCCTAGAGGGCTTTTTGCCCCCCCCCCCGGGGGCAGATCGGGGTCTTTTTCCCCCATCTGCCCCCAAGACTATGACTATTTTTATGGGGGAGGTGGCGGCATTGGCATCCCCATTCTGGGCAGCCCCCTCCCCTGAACTACTAAAAAAATTGTCTCTGGCTTCCTAGTGGGCTTTCTGCCCCACCTGGGGGTGCGATCGGGGGCTGGTGCCCCTTTATGCCTCTAGGGGGGGCAGAAAGACTGTCAATTTGTTTTTAGTGGGGTGGGGGCATTGGCATGCCCATTCTGGGCAGCCCTCATCACAACTCTGGCTAAACAAAATACTCCCTGTTGCTTAGTGAGCAGATTAGGGGCTATTGCCCCCATCTGCCCCCCGGGGGGGGGGGCAGAAAAATTGAATTTACCCAAAAACGTTGGGGGGCATCAAAAGCTCTTAACCAAGGGGGCGCTCCCCACCTCCCTGGTGTCTAGTGGTGGATTCCTGCATGGGGATCGCCCTCCTGCGGCGATCCCCAAGCAGGGATCCACTAGGAGATTCTCCCCTTTCCAATGATACCTCTCCCGTCTGCCTAGGTGCTTGGTGGGCTGAGATAGCTCCATGAGCACCCAGCTCATTTCAGTTTCACTTTCAATGTAAAGACATCTGAGAGTCATGCGCGTGATCGTCATTACATTGAAAGGAGAAAAATATGCCTCAGGAGGTTGGGGAACCTCTTCTCCAGCTCCTGAGGCTAAAAAACTAAAAAGGAAATCCCTCTGCTGATTAGATTTCTGCGTTGTGTGCATATGACGTAACTGTTATGTCCTCGGCACACCAGCGCCACAGCCAAGGACGTAACCGTTATTTCCTCGGCATAGAAAGGGTCAACAACATGGAAGGAGGGGCTATATCAGAGAATTTCCTATTGAAGAGGCAAAATAAAATTGGTCAGTGTCATCAGCTGGAGCCATATTGCCTAGCTCATAGATGGAATCCCACATCAATAACACCAATAGACAAATGCATGGCAGTACTATATTTTCTGATCACAGGATCATTCCAATCTATTATTCCAGTATCTGGTGGAATGTCACAAACATATTTCTGTGGTGTGCCACAAGTACTTTGCCCTACAATGAGGAGACACATCAATAGCTACATACACTTTAAACACAATGAGGATTTAGTCAATGTGAAGGGAGAATAGCATGATTTGGCTACACAACAACATTTTGTTGGAGCACATGATAGCACACATATTGCGTTTGGACCACCACATGACAAGGAACAAGTCCAATGGATTCCTCACAACTTCCATCCTATCACTGTGTAAGCTGTCTTGGTACAGGATTTGCACACCCAAAGTCTGTGTCTGTCATTCCCAGGAACAACCCATACCCCCTTTGTACTTCCAAACAGCAATATATTCTCGCAAATGTCACAACTCTGAAATGTCCAAATGAAGATGCCATGGTGAAAGTACCTAAAACAGACCGAAACAAATAAATTAGCAATCAAAGCATACATATAAGACAATTCACATAATCAACTTCTGGAGAACACAGTCCATGACAAAAATCAGAGCAAAACAAAGAAACACAAACAAAATGACCATGTGTCAAAACCTTGTTCAACAAACACCTTTCACCTGGATTTCCCAGAGCTTACCCTTCCTAATATTTTCCCTTAACATACTCATCTCATCATCACAACAAGAGTTTCTGTAACAGTCAAAGTAATGACATTTGACAAAATACTTACACTCATGAGAAGAAGTTGACGCAAGTCAGCTCCTTCCTCTTCACAACTATCATCATCATTTGGCATTTCAGGATCCACAGTGGGTGGCACTTCATAGTCTCCACCCTCTGTGATATAAGGGATGTTCCATTGCAGGGCGATGCTGCGGAACATGCAGCAGACCACGGTGTTTTGACACACCTTCCCGAATGAGTAGAGGAGGGCTCTCACAGTTTTGTTCAGACATCTTAATCTGGCCTTCAGGAGCCCAAAGGCCTGCTCCACTGGCCGCCTCATCCTTCCATAGGCCCCATTGAAGCGGACTTCCCCAGGCATTGTTGGATTCCTGAGCGGTACCAACAGTCATGGCAGGTTGGGATAGGCTAAGTCTCCTAGATGGAAGACAGACATAAGTGCAACAATAAGTTACACACTTTCTGATTATACAACCTGACATTACCCACATAAAGTTAGGACAGATCATACTTACCAACAAGCCAGGCCCTCTCCGGCAGTAGTTGTGACATCAGCTGGGGTATGGTGGTGTTCTGCAGTACAAAGGACTCATGGGCTGATCCGGGCAGAGACATTTGAGATGTACAAACCCGATAAGCAGAAACTTGCACGTTAATAGAATGGAAGTGCTTCCTGTTACGGTAAACTTGTTCCCTGGCTCGTGGTGGTACTAAGGCAATATGGGTGCCATCAATGGCTCCAAACACGTGTGGTAAGCGAGAAAATCCATAGAAGTCAACCTTCACATTGGCTAAATCCTCAAATATGGAGAACTGGATGCAGCTGTCAATGTGTCTCGTCATTGCCAAAAGCATGTCTTGTAGTACACCACTGAACATTGGTTGTGACATACCACCAGATATTGCCACAGTGTATTGAAAGGAACCTGTGGCCAGAAAATGTAATACTGCCATACGTTTCACAATTGATGTGATACATGTGAGATTAGAGTTGTGAGGCAGGAGATCAGGCTCCAACTGATGACATAAATCCAGTATGGTTTACCAGTTCAAACAAAACTTCTTGATGATATCCCTTTCTTCCATAGTCTGAAGGTCCGGAAATGGGTGGTACACTAGAGGCTGTCATCTCCTCCGTCTCCCCGGGTACCTATATGTGAATTGAAAACAGTTTTTGAATGCTGGTCACAATGTCCACAGTAACATATGTGAAGAGTAAGCCAAAACTATTATGACAATACATAAATGTTTCAGATTGCATATATATTACTTTAAAATAGTATTTTATGCAGCATCCATAACAAATACCCATTGTGGCCTTGACATGTGTCTTGACCATTAATGTGTAAATAATACATCTCGGAAGTATTAGTTGCACATATAATTATTTTTCTGTTACTTTTTTGGGACAAAATACTGTCACAGGCGGTGTACACTGCACCGCGCTACTATAGCCTTAATGCACAGTAACGCACTAGACAAAAGACAAGTGTAGTACATTTTAATGGCAATGGATTGACACATTTTTAAACATGTGACCCCCCACTTGGCGTGGTGGTGACTCAGTTAACAGTCACCAATACAGTACTTTCGACCGCTAAATAGGCGGCTGCCTGACCTTGCATATTGGACATTCTGAACCTGCTGGCGGAAGTCAACAGCGCGGTGTGCGTTTTTGTCCACGACGGACACAGCCATAAGCTAACGTTGGTGCTTGTGATGGTAGAAGGCCAATGGCTGTGTAAGTCTCCGCTGATTACCACGTACGTCGCCAACATGTACGCCGCAGTTTGAAAAGAAATACCTAATTTGCCTCCTGACACTGCTGGGATAAACACCTCCTCCAGTTTCACTTCTGTTTGCCACCTCTGGGAGCAATCATGCTAGGCCAAGCAAGTGAGAGGACCACTGCCTACTCTGCAGACGAACTGGATATGCTGTCTGATGAGGTCCTTTCCCTGTATGGCCAGCTCTTTGGCTCACCAGAGGAACAGGTAACTATCTGACATATATACATTACTCTGTGTAACTCCCTGTTTGCCATTACCACAGGCTATAATGTGCCTCTGAGTTCGTTCCAGAGTTAGGTCTATTTAGTGTTGTATCATTTGTTGGTCCCAACATAGGACACTCATGTTAGGGATTGTTGAGTACTATACATTGTGAATGTAACATCACCATTGGGATTTGTAGTGTGTGTAAAGCCCTAGATTCTACTTGGTGTGGATGTAGCCATCTATGCGTTCATGAATTTCAGGTACCTGTGATATTGATACAATTCTGATAATGCTAAATGTGAAGACAACTGTATAGCCTTTACAGCATGAGCTGTGTATGTACTCCGTATGGAGCAGATGAGGATGGTGTTAGCTATGTGTACAGTCCCATCTATCACTCAGCCAAAATCAGGGCTCTCCAAACAGTTGTCTGGGAGCTAGCAAAAGCTCATAGACCCCTTCAGTGTGCCACACAGCCTTGAGTTTGCTCTTGAGGTCATCTTTATTGGTAGCAGGCAGCCATTTCCAATCAACATTGAGAGTGACTCATGTCGAAAGCACTAGAAGAGTTGTTGAATGTGTAGGTCTGATAGTAGGTGTATGATGATATGCTTTGGCTATTGTCTTTTGCCCAATAACAAAGCAGAGTCCAGTCAACTACCAATTTTCTGACTTGAGCAAACGCATGGCTGACAAAACCCATATATCACCTTCCTGTCACCTGTTCAGCTCCTTGGATTGAGAGAGTCCAGTTACCACGTTTTCGTTTCGACCAGCAGCTTCAGTGAGTGAGCGGGAGGACATCTAAATGCTGCGGTCGAGCTCAGGGCTCCCAGCTCCCTTCCGACTTTAGCTCCAATGTTCCTCACCGGAGCTCTAACTAAACGCCGTCTGGCCGCGGGCCGCATCCGGCCGCATCCAGTGTCCAGCAACCAGCATCGGGCAGCCAAGTGCAACGGAGCGTGTTCAAGGCTCGGTCCGCACTCTCTAGTGCTCAGGTCGGCCTGGTTATCCCCGAGGTTCTCTTGATGGTAGCCGGGCGCCTACAGGAGGAGGGTGCTGTGGCTCTCCTGCGTGACCACTCGGGGCAAGACAGGAGGCAGGGCAGGACAGAGTACTACGAGTCACCACCAGCCAGCCTGTCCCAAGAAGCAGGTGAGCGTATTTGAGTGTACAATATGAGCACAGTCCTTCATTAGGGAGGCTGTCAAGCGTGTGCTCGGAGACCCCGCGGAGGCGGCCCGGCTAGTTCCGGGTGCGGCTTGCGGCTCGCCTGTCAGCCCTGCTCATAGAGCCACCGCTCACAGTTCTCCAATTTGCGACTTGCAGCTCGCACTTTTCAACTTTATAGCTTGACTGTGTTCATCAGTATCTGTCAGCTTCTGCTAGCTTCTGCTAGTATTTGCTAGTATTTGCCAGCAACTGCTTTTTTCAACACGGGCAACAGTCGCCAGTTTTCCTGGAGCCTACTATTACGCCAAAAGCTGGTCTTTCATCACCCTTCATCACCTCATAGGACTATACTACACTCCCACAGTAAGGACAAGAGTACAACAAGTCCAACAAGTAAGCCTGCAGTTTGCAACAAAAAAAAAAATTTAACTAAACCAATTCCAAGGCAACATAGACAAACTCAACTCAAAAAAGTAGAAAGGATAACAGGTAGGACCATGAGGTCGGGCAGAGTGAGAAAGACCCCAGTAAGATCAAGGCCGCATCCAAAAACAACAAAAAGGAAAAATGAGAGCGGGGACAACGGCCCCCTTGGCCCTGACCTGGATAGTCGCCTAACAAAACGTGAAAAGCTGGACAAAATGAGCGATATAGCGACGGTTAACAAGATCCCTCGTTTCCCCGACAGTGCTCCCCTCAAGGGCACAAATTAAAGTGAAACACAAAGCTTGGAGGATAAAAATACATCAATAGTAACAGCAACTGGAAATGTAGCCCTCTCGAAGTCGGACTTGGAAAGCCAAGAGCTAATAAATATTGGGGGGATACCCCAAAAGAGAAATCCATGCACCCTACAGCCCAAAATATATACAATATTTTCCTTCCTGAAAGACCCCGGAACAGCAATATTTTCCAAAAGTGGAACTATAAAAGGGCTGCAAACCCCACTCCAACCAGGGAGACCCGATCTAACTTTGCGGCCCACAACAAAACTAACTGACCCCCTAATCCATTTAAAGGAAAAACTCTGCGGCAATATCAGCGGTAATACCAGGGCAGATTCAACCACTACTCAACAAAACCTTGAAGTAATGCTAAAAGTTGAAGATACCAATGGGTCAGGTAAAGGCGCAGAACTGGGCAATGGCAGTCACGCCACCCATAAAAGGCACGACGGCAGCGAACGAACCAAGGAGCTGTAAGATTGCCCATTGGTCAGTTCACAAAACCTTCTAAATTCTTCACTGACTCTGCAACTTTCCAAGGCTTCAACTGAGAGCCATCTTGTGACAGACATCTCAAAATTGCTCCAACAAGGGGGATCAAATATTGGACTAGACCCCAAGCTCCATCAAGTTCCCCCCCTGGAAGAGGAGAGTCATCTTGTTACAGACATTTTAAAATCGCCACAACAAGGGGGACCAGATATTGGGCTAGACCCAAAGTTCCACCACGCCCTCTCCCCGGAAGAAGAGCACTGTGGGCAGATCATCAAAAAGCAAGGGACCAAACACCAAAATCGAAAAATAGCTCCCCTCAACAGCCGCCAATCACACAAATAGAAGACTTAGTGGCCCCAACGGCCCTAAGCGTACTCTCTGAGAATTTATCGCCGGAGCGTTGTCTACCGTTTCCCTATGAAGATTCCCACATATCAAACGGCGACATGTCTTTTTTAGCCTCCCAGGAATGGGAGGAACTTGTCGCCTCATACAGCCATAATCCCAAAGCCCCCCCAAACACCGCATGGTCTGAGAGAAGCGATGCAGGACATACAAACAAAGACTCAATCTGGGCAACAATAGTAAGTACTATGCAATATTCAGCAACAGCGCTTCAATATCAATCACACAAACTGGACCTTCAGCTTACATTTCTTCAAACCCTGGCAGATTTCACCCCAGGGATTGATAGGAAGCTAGCCGAACTGAATGGTCTAATAAAGCGTGGGCAAGAAGCGGCCTTCAAAGCCCAAACGTCGCAACAAGAATGCACCTGCGCTCCAATAGTTGATAAATTACTCACACTACCATCAATACTAGGGGACCTATTATCCGCCCTGAAACCAAATGTCAAACCTCAGATCTCCACGAGTAGTGAGTCACCTACGGAGGGAAAAACAGAATCAGCACCCCAACTCATGGAGACGACATCAATAAACCTTGATCATCCACCGCGGGGAAGTGGGTCCTTGGCAAATATTAAAGAGGGAGCACCCGAAAAAAACACTTTGCCAGCGAAAACCCACCGTAAACAAAAAAGGAAGGGAAGAAACAGGAAGTTAACCTCCCTGGACCAACATACTGACAACGAGCTCCAGGGAATCTCAGCCGAACCCGATTTCAGTCTCGAGGACACTTTAAACACCCCCATCCCCGCCATGGAAGGTAGAACTGAATGCCCGGCTACAAGATCCAATATTCCGCTGGAATTGACCGGGGGTCCACACCTTACAACAAGAGTCAATAACATCCAGGAACTGACTCACGATCCAACCAGGAGGCCGCCTATTAGTGCCCTAACCCAAAACTTACCAACTCAGGGTGACGATCAGAAGGTTACTCTAGCTAGATCAGAGCCAGCCATACCATCACAAGCTTTCAGTGCACCCACCGAAGGGGTTCAAATTTTAAGGCCGAAGCTGGGAAATGACCCGCAGGGCAGTCATAAAGAGCCATTGCAACCACAGACGAATGGCCAGAAACCGGTCCCAGGATGCTTGTTTCTGGTCCAGGGAAGACATGGCTTGGCAGTTCGGGCTGGACTGTTCCCATGAGGCACAGGGTCAGACTGATTTGCATATGGCCATGTCTGAACTGGGGTGATGGAGTGAGCTAAAGAATGATGATGGATTAAACCCAGATCAGTTGACTGGGGGTGAGTGTTTGATTAGCTCAAGCGCTCCGTCCATCATCCCCTTTGGTATCGCTTTGTTCGCCCTAAGTTGGCAGGGTATGCCCAGACGTGGGTCCCTTGTTCACTTTGCCACTGGATTCAAGCTAGCCTGGCTGATGACGGCTGAATAGCCAGAAACCGGTCCCAGGATGCTTGTTTCTGGTCCAGGGAAGACATGGCTTGGCAGTTCGGGCTGGACTGTTCCCATGAGGCACAGGGTCAGACTGATTTGCATATGGCCATGTCTGAACTGGGGTGGTGGAGTGAGCTAAAGAATGATGATGGATTAAACCCAGATCAGTTGACTGGGGGTGAGTGTTTGATTAGCTCAAGCGCTCCGTCCATCATCCCCTTTGGTATCGCTTTGTTCGCCCTAAGTTGGCAGGGTATGCCCAGACGTGGGTCCCTTGCTCACTTTGCCACTGGATTCAAGCTAGCCTGGCTGATGACGGCTGAATAGCCAGAAACCGGTCCCAGGATGCTTGTTTCTGGTCCAGGGAAGACATGGCTTGGCAGTTCGGGCTGGACTGTTCCCATGAGGCACAGGGTCAGACTGATTTGCATATGGCCATGTCTGAACTGGGGTGGTGGAGTGAGCTAAAGAATGATGATGGATTAAACCCAGATCAGTTGACTGGGGGTGAGTGTTTGATTAGCTCAAGCGCTCCGTCCATCATCCCATTTGGTATCGCTTTGTTCGCCCTAAGTTGGCAGGGTATGCCCAGACGTGGGTCCCTTGCTCACTTTGCCACTGGATTCAAGCTAGCCTGGCTGATGACGGCTGAATAGCCAGAAACCGGTCCCAGGATGCTTGTTTCTGGTCCAGGGAAGACATGGCTTGGCAGTTCGGGCTGGACTGTTCCCATGAGGCACAGGGTCAGACTGATTTGCATATGGCCATGTCTGAACTGGGGTGGTGGAGTGAGCTAAAGAATGATGATGGATTAAACCCAGATCAGTTGACTGGGGGTAAGTGTTTGATTAGCTCAAGCGCTCCGTCCATCATCCCCTTTGGTATCGCTTTGTTCGCCCTAAGTTGGCAGGGTATGCCCAGACGTGGGTCCCTTGCTCACTTTGCCACTGGATTCAAGCTAGCCTGGCTGATGACGGCTGAATAGCCAGAAACCGGTCCCAGGATGCTTGTTTCTGGTCCAGGGAAGACATGGCTCGGCAGTTCGGGCTGGACTGTTCCCATGAGGCACAGGGTCAGACTGATTTGCATATGGCCATGTCTGAACTGGGGTGGTGGAGTGAGCTAAAGAATGATGATGGATTAAACCCAGATCAGTTGACTGGGGGTGAGTGTTTGATTAGCTCAAGCGCTCCGTCCATCATCCCCTTTGGTATCGCTTTGTTCGCCCTAAGTTGGCAGGGTATGCCCAGACGTGGGTCCCTTGCTCACTTTGCCACTGGATTCAAGCTAGCCTGGCTGATGACGGCTGAATAGCCAGAAACCGGTCCCAGGATGCTTGTTTCTGGTCCAGGGAAGACATGGCTTGGCAGTTCGGGCTGGACTGTTCCCATGAGGCACAGGGTCAGACTGATTTGCATATGGCCATGACTGAACTGGGGTGGTGGAGTGAGCTAAAGAATGATGATGGATTAAACCCAGATCAGTTGACGGGGGTGAGTGTTTGATTAGCTCAAGCGCTCCGTCCATCATCCCCTTTGGTATCGCTTTGTTCGCCCTAAGTTGGCAGGGTATGCCCAGACGTGGGTCCCTTGCTCACTTTGCCACTGGATTCAAGCTAGCCTGGCTGATGACGGCTGAATAGCCAGAAACCGGTCCCAGGATGCTTGTTTCTGGTCCAGGGAAGACATGGCTTGGCAGTTCGGGCTGGACTGTTCCCATGAGGCACAGGGTCAGACTGATTTGCATATGGCCATGTCTGAACTGGGGTGGTGGAGTGAGCTAAAGAATGATGATGGATTAAACTCAGATCAGTTGACTGGGGGTGAGTGTTTGATTAGCTCAAGCGCTCCGTCCATCATCCCCTTTGGTATCGCTTTGTTCGCCCTAAGTTGGCAGGGTATGCCCAGACGTGGGTCCCTTGCTCACTTTGCCACTGGATTCAAGCTAGCCTGGCTGATGACGGCTGAATAGCCAGAACCCGGTCCCAGGATGCTTGTTTCTGGTCCAGGGAAGACATGGCTTGGCAGTTCGGGCTGGACTGTTCCCATGAGGCACAGGGTCAGACTGATTTGCATATGGCCATGTCTGAACTGGGGTGGTGGAGTGAGCTAAAGAATGATGATGGATTAAACCCAGATCAGTTGACTGGGGGTAAGTGTTTGATTAGCTCAAGCGCTCCGTCCATCATCCCCTTTGGTATCGCTTTGTTCGCCCTAAGTTGGCAGGGTATGCCCAGACGTGGGTCCCTTGCTCACTTTGCCACTGGATTCAAGCTAGCCTGGCTGATGACGGCTGAATAGCCAGAACCCGGTCCCAGGATGCTTGTTTCTGGTCCAGGGAAGACATGGCTTGGCAGTTCGGGCTGGACTGTTCCCATGAGGCACAGGGTCAGACTGATTTGCATATGGCCATGTCTGAACTGGGGTGGTGGAGTGAGCTAAAGAATGATGATGGATTAAACCCAGATCAGTTGACTGGGGGTGAGTGTTTGATTAGCTCAAGCGCTCCGTCCATCATCCCCTTTGGTATCGCATAACCACAGACGAATGTCATCGAGCAAAGAACCAATACACATGATAAAATTTGGACACCAACTGATCTATTGTCAACTCCCCAAAATAGTAATAGTGTTAATTGTGGAACAAATAACATTAACAATGCCCAACTTAGGTCTCATGCCTACACAACAACCAATAGTGACGGAATTCCGCCCCAGAATCAGGAACCATCAAAGGCAGAGGATACAGACACCATCATATTTTTCCCAGAGTACAAATCACGAGGTCGAGCGGATATATTAAATAGAGGTAATGTGCTACGGCTCTTATACTCCATCCCATGCCAAGCTAACATTAGCTCCACCGACCTACTTTCAATAGAATTCTTGCCTAACAACAACCAGCTATGCTCAGAAGTGACCAAAACAAGATGGAATACTTTTGAGATAGCAAACAGAATTATGCAGGAAAAAAATAGATTTCAAAACTGGGGGATAAAACTGAAGGCAGAGCCAAAACCACTATATCCAACACCCTTTTTTAAGTACAGATATCAACAGTCAAAACAAAAAGCCTACTTCTGTACTAAAAGGAGCAAGGACTAGCACTCCAGGTACTAGTACAATGGACAAAATTACCATCGCAATGAACGCAGGCCGTGGACAATTTAATTCAACTCATTCACCTACAACCAACAATTGGATGCACATACAGCGAACAATAACATCAGCGCAATCAAATTGACAAGGGATGCCTAGCACTCCAGCAGAGCAACATGCAATCAATATCTGAATTTGGAACATCAACGGTTTAACCACCAAAATCGATGACCAAGAGGTCCTAAATTACTTAAAAACTTTTGACATGATCCTGCTTCAGGAGAACTGGGAGGAAAAACCCTTCGAGCTCCAAGGTTACACCTCCCGCTGTATTCCAGCAACAAAGGGATCTGATTTCGGCCGCCGCTCGGGGGGGTCTAATGTTTCTAGCTTCAATAACAGTAATAGGAGACATTTCTCCAGTAAAGATCTACATTGCACCTCCAAGCTGCATCCAGGCTGTAATAGCAACGCTCAAGTTCAACCAGACCCTTCAGAAAGTAATAATAATTAATGTCTACGTGCATCCAAAACAAAAACTAAAGGCAGCAAAGGTGTTGGCCGCCGAACTAAAAAGAGTAATGGACGAAGAGGAAACACACCACATCATCTTGGCAGGCGACTTCAACATGCACCTCTTAGGGAACGATCAAGATGAAGACTCAACGCAAGATCTAACTGGCGCCTGGGGAATTCCATTACAGGGCCCTTCAAAGACTAACAAAACAACAAGATGCTCGAAGTACCTGCTTCAGGAACTAGAGCACCTAAATCTGAGAGCACTAAATGGTCATTTTGAGGGGGACAAACCACCAGTCGCCACTTACCATTCGACCAAAGCATCTTCCCATTTAGACTTTACCTTTACAACCCTAAACATGTTCAATAAAATCGCCTTCTTTAGAATAGGCAATAACGAACATAGTGACCACCTGCCCCAAGAAGTGAGACTCAAAGCAGGTTCAACCCTCTCACCAGAGATCTGTAAAACCATCATCCCAGAAGAAATTATAAACCTCCAACGAATAAGATGCAATTCCAGTAATATAGAGGTAATATCAGCAACTGCTAAAGTCCTATTCAACCAAGGGAAGGACATATCAGTCCAGCCATTGAAAACTTGGGAAAATGTTATCACGTCCCTCGGCAAAAAATTTGCAACTAGGACAGGGCCAAAATTGAGGAAAACGGTAGTCGCCCCAATAAGGACAGCGAATAGTCCGGTCTCAAAAAAACTAAAGCATTCCATAAATCAAACCTTAAGGCGACTCCGTAATTCACCACAAGACTTGAATTTGCAGCGCACCCTCCGACAATCAAAGGCACTGATAAAGCGAAGGAAATGGGAAAAAAAGAACCAAGGAAAATGAACTATGGGCGAAATTGCTCTACGATGCAAAACAAAATAATAGTGCCAAATTTTGGCGTACAGTTAACACACTACAGCGGCCTAACCATCCCGGTATAAATTCCAACATAACCGAGGCAGCCTGGGTTGATTATCTTTCCAACCATTTCAACGACAAAGAGCAAAATGTAGATGCCACCTCTAAACATCTGGGGAATGCAAGTGCTGCAGCTTTAATAGGGAAGTAACAACTCACAACCTTGCAACTACAGAGCAAAGTGATTACCCGAGGTCAACACAACAACAACAGGGGACGGAATCATCACTAGGCATAAACTGCCCATTACTTACAACAGAGGAGCAAAGCGGCCCATCAGCACCGCAGATAATGAAACAAATAGCAAGGGGCAGACCTGCAGGTGCCACAGGCCCCAATGGCATACCCCCAATGTTGTACAAACACAATCCGGAATTTTGGAGTAAGGCACTAGTTCCAGTTTTTAGGTACGTGCTTAGAATGTCCACAATACCAGAGTCCTGGAAAGGTTCAATTATTAGCCCAATCTATAAACAAGGCGAAAGGAGTGCCCCGAATAACTACCGATTGATCGCCCTTATCGACACTGAGGCTAAATACTATGCGGGGACAATCCTAGACGATTTAGCACCCATGGGCCTGCGATAATTGTATAATTCCAGCAACACAAACAGGGTTCTGCCAAGGGCTAGGCACTATAACCAATATTAAGGCACTAACCTTGCTGATGGATGCTGCGAAGGAGGGAAAATATCCCCTATTTTTATGTTTTATAGACTACACAGCAGCTTTTGACCATATAGATCGTTCCAAGCTCTGGAAGGATGGGGGATACCCAAACCTCTTTTAGACCAACTTAGGCAGCTGCACACCGATACTTGGATTAGGATAAAGCTAAGTGCTGGGACACATCTATCAAAAAGAATTCCGACCTCAAAGGGGCTAAAACAAGGATGCGTCCTAGCCCCGTTGCTTTTTAACCTTTTTCTAGTGGATCTTCCAAGGGAACTCAACAGATGCACATCCTATGCCCCGAAGCTAGGAAAAACGACATTGTCAAATTTGCTTTATGCGGATGATCTAGTGCTGATAAGCCGGACCCCTTTCGGACTCCAACACTCCTGGATGCGACTCACAGCTTTTCGCAACGGAACGCCTTGAAAATAAATTTAAAAAAACCAAAAATTATGGCAGTAAATTACCACAAGAAAAAGAACATAAATTGGTACTTGGATGGGCAGCGGTTAGACCAAACAATAAGTTATAAGTATCTTAGAATACTTTTAGATCACAATAACTCTTTTAAACCGCAGTTGGAGTCCTTGCGGAGAAAGGGAGTCATGACTTATTTAGCAATAAAGCCTTTGAAGAAGAAGTTGCCGGATTTAACTTTCGACCCTCTGCTAAAGGTCCTGCGAGCTAAACTACATCCAACAATAACCTATGGGAGTGAACCTCTGAAAGGGAAAGATGCCGCAGTCTTGGACATAGTAATAGCAAACTCCTATCGAGCAATTTTTCATCTCCCCAGATATGTTTCGCCGGCCCAAATACGGCTGGAATTTGGGCTACAAAAACAGTCGGTGGAAAGAAGGGGAGCTTTCATAAAATGTTGGCACAAAATCAGAGGAGCCGAGGAAGGATCCTTGAACTCTCACCTCTGGACTGAACTGTTTGGCCTTGGAAAATCGCCAGCCAGAGAATACCTTCTGGAATCCATCGAGCTTCTGGGTCTGACAGACCTCTGGAAAACACCAATGGCACACTTCTCATTTAAAAAAATAGTGACAAAGGCAACTCGACTGATATCAGCCCTAGAGGATAAAGAAACACTTGCTAAACGAGCGCATGGCTGGGTAGTGCTCAATAACTATGAAGCCCTCAAACCCCAACCCTACTTCAAAACGGGAATAAAAATGGGCACCAAGGAAAATTTTTTAAAGCTCCGTTTCGGAGTTGCCTTGATTAACCCGTTTCTACCACCTTGGGAAAGGAGAGGAGGCGAGCAGCTCTGTCGCTTGTGCGGACAAGGCGCTAAGGACGTTGTCTACATTATTAGTATTTGCAACAACTTAAGGGACATAAGGAAAAGTTTATTAAGACCAATATTCAGGCAGCATGGCATTAGCACCTGCAGGCAGGCAGTGAAGCTGTGCAACATTTTTTGACATTGTTGCAAAGAGACTCAAAAACTCCTCGTCACTGGTCACGAATCAACTCAACACAGAGGAATTGGGCTCTACCTGAGTCTGTCCTCTAAAACCTTTTTAGAGTGCTTTACGGCTGCACTAGCAGTCTAGCACTTTAAAACAGGCATTATTGGTAGTTTGTCCCCCTAGCTTAGAAAGAGTACCCTGTTGCAGTCCAGGCATTTTAAACTAATGTACCGAGTATAGTAATAAGCACTGCGGAGGGACAATGACAGGTTGGCAGCCCAATCTAACAACCTATTAGCACTCGAACTCTTAGCTGTTTAAGTTACCCAATGTTTTGAAGACTGTAATAATCATGAGAGTACCTTTTTATGAGGATTTATTTACTTGTCTTATTCACAGTATAAACGTGGGTTTTAACATTGTTTTAATTTACTGTATTATGAACAAGGAACTTCCATTTTTATATGTATTTAATGTAGGCAACGGTTTTAATTAATCATGCATCATAAACTTACTACTACTACATATATCACCTAAAGTTGTTTGATGTTCTGGGTTACAGTTGTCCCAAACAGCCCACTTGTCTTCATTGTGTCAGGAGTGATGCTCCCTCGCTACTGTGTCTCATGCAGTGGCGGCCGGCACCGTTCGTGGGTGGCGGGGTGGCGGCGGGAGAGTGAGGTTAAATAAAAATAAAAACAATTACTTACCTGCTTGCCGCGTCCTCCTTGCCGCTCCTCCTGATCGCGTCTCTCCTCCTCCCGCCGGCAGGAACAGGAAGTAGCCTGGATGCACCCAGGCTCCCCAGAGCCAATCACAATGCTGCAATGCAGCGTTGTGATTGGTCTGAGCGCAGTGGCTTGGCGCTCAGATGTGGCATGGGGCCTGGGCAAGTTCTCCACCCAGGCTGTAATGCAGCCTGGGTGGAGAAGAGGGAAAGTGCGCATGGCTGTTATGGTCTGCCCGAGAGGGCCGGCCAAACAGTCATTGCGCACTTGGGAGTGGGGGCAAACCACTCATCGGCAGCTCTGTCAGCCCCGCCCGCCCCACCTCGCCTCGCAAAAGCAAAAAAATAAAATGATAATAACTTAGTTATTATCATTTTATTTTTTTCTTATACGCTCCTTCGCCTTAGCTGAGGAGCCACCACTGGTCTCATGTGATGGTGGCCCTCTTACATGTGACCTAGCATACAGTGCACTTTGGATGCAGTGACTGGGCAATACTTCCCATTGGTAAGTTGGGAATCTACAGTAACATGAGAGTGCAAACATCACTGGTGCCATCAGAATTACTGCCTACATGTTGGCATGTGTACCTTTCCCTGTTGTAGTACCATCTGCACTCCTGTTTCATACCTGATCTAAGTATCTTCATTGGTTGATGTCTGATTTCATCACAAATGTGTGTGTAGGCCAATTTGTATTTGGAAATAGTTATTTGTGATAGGTATACAGTTCATGTGTGAACACAGACAGGACTGTGTACACATTGGTGGGTGGGTGACACATACCCTAAGCCATTACTCAGTGTCAGCATTTGTGGGCAGGACCGGCACCTAAAGTCTGCATTCAAATAGGAGATAACAGGGCACCATAATCTGAGAACAAGGGAGAATTTATCAGAGAGGTCATAGGCAATCTTCTCATGCCCCAGGAGATACCAAACCGTATGGAGCCAAAGATTGTAAATTGGCCTAATGGATTTTCCCCATAAGGGAAGGATGGTGTGTTTAGCCACCAACAGAAGGTGAGAGATTCGCCTACCAGATGTTGAGTGGAGTGGATAGAAACCCTCAGATGGCCTTCCAAGCAGAGCCAGCTCAGGAAGTTTATCAATCTCTTGACCTTGGATATGAGAGATGGCAAGAAATACTTAATCCCAGAAACCCCCAAAAGAGGGCAAGACCACACGATGTGTAAGAGAGTGCCTGAGTCCCTGCAAATCCGTTAGCAAGCATCAGAGCGAGTGAGATCAATTAAATGAAGCCAGGCTGGGGAAGGTGCCAGCGAAATAGTAGTTTAAACAGGCTCTCCCTGAGTTGAGCAGCACGTGCAAAGTTATTGGTGCGAAGTCAAATCTTATGCCATTCTTTGGGATCAGGTGAGATGTTGAGATATATTTCCCTTTGTGTTTGCAAGGACACTTTGCATGTGGGTGTTGGGGAATTGAGGATGTTGTAGATTTAGGAGACCAGGCACTTAGTCGATGTAGGCGTCTGAGGAATTTTTCAAAGGGTGTGAGGGTCTTAGGGGTGCCGACCTTATTCTGAGGTTGTGCAAACCAATGCCTGATTTGTAAGTACTGGAAGCTTTCAGACTCTGGGACCCTATAGTCATGCTTGATATCCTTGAAGGACTTCAGAGCACCATCTGCGTAGAAATCTCGAAGCCAGAAACAGCCCGTACATCTTCAGACTTGAAAATCACCAGTAGACATGCCAGGTGTGAAGTCTGTATTCTCTACAAAGGGCATGAGTAGGAGGGGAAAGAAGTGAGGTCTTTTTTAAATGCAGAGGAGCCCCACACAGCAAGTGCAGCCTGAGTAATGGGGGAGACTTACAATAACTGACCTTGCATACTTTTGGAGACCCATGGTACTTCACCGATAGGTTTAGAAGCCAGAATGCGGTCAATATAACAAAACTGCTTATCTGTTTCTTCTTGCATTTATTCAATCAAATAGCGTAATTGTGAGACTTGATAGTAAAGAGTGATATTTTGAACCCCCCAGCCTACCCTCCCTGGTATGCTGCATGCATATTTTTGCAGCAAGTCCTGATCACCCACCTGTCCATATGTAATTCATAGAAATTGCCCTCATTACGGGCTCATATCATCCTCGACACTGGAAGGGGTCGGAGAGAGGTTAACAGCTATGTAGACATAGCTCCAATCCCTGGTCCCCCATCCGGTCCTGAAGAGAAAGAAAAAAGGTGATTTAGGACCAGCTCCACAGTAGGGCAGGCTAACATGGATTGAAAAAAGGATAGCTTTGCCATGAAGATCCATTACTTAGTCATTGTCCTGGAAATAATCGTCGTCAGTGGAGCGACGTGAGTGTTCCAAGAGTAGAACTTTGCTCATTTCAACTGCTGCGGTGCTGGGCCTTTTCTGCCTTGATCACTCGGGGACTGTGCGCCACTCAGACTCTTGGGACCTCAGCCTTCCTCGCAACCCGGGTGAGTGAGGTCATGGAAAGATGATGCCAATTGGTGTTATGGCCACCAAGAGCTCCTGGAAGAGAAGAGGCTATACACTGTTGAAGGAGATTTTCTCTTTATTAATGTCAATATAAAATTGGTGGGCCGAGTTGATTTTCTTGGGATAAAGGATAGATACGTATTTGTCTATAACTCCATAGGAATGCATTGGCTTGAGGGTGGCACAGTGGGCACAGGTGGAAACAGTGCGTGCCTCAGACTAAATACTCATGGAACTTATAGGGGGATGTGGTGTGCTTGAAACACAGCATAAATATTTGTGAGCCAATGTGATTATCTTATAGGAAAAGTGTAATTACTTATTCTGATGCAACTGCAGGCATTGAGGTGAGGGCAACGAGTTTGGTGTCACCTATCACTACAAATTTTGCTTGACTCAGGCAATTTACATAACGTGCATTTGTAAAGCACACATTCACCCGGAGGCATCTTGGTGCTGAATAACACATGTTTATTGTTACCCAATGTTACTCATTTTATTGACCTCAGATGGATGAAAGACTTAGTGGACCCACTAGGATTTGAACCTGTGACCATGAGGTTAAACACAGGCCCCTGCACTGGATGCATTAATCCACTGAGCCACTAGACCCAGTTTATAAGTACTATGGAGGGTTGCTTCATTTATTAGAATCAATATGAAAATTGGTGAGTGGAGAAAGGAGTATTACTTATTCGTCAATAACTCCTGAGGAATGCATTGGGTTGAGGGTGGCACAGTGGGCACAGGTGGAAGCATTGCTTGGTTCAGGCTAAATCCCTATGGAGCTTGTAGGGGGATGTGGTGTGTCTGAAAAACATCATACATATTTGTGAGCCAATGTGTTTTTCCTATAGGAGAACAACAATTACCTATTCAGATGTAACTCTATAGGAATTCAAAGAGGTGAGGGCAACCAGTTTGGTGCCACCTGTTGGGACAATTTTACTCGGCTCAGGCAATTTACATACACGGAGTATAGAGGGATGCTCTCTTTATTAGGATCAATATGAAAATTGGTGAGCCAATTGTATCTTCATAGGAGAAAGGATTGGTTCTTGTTAGCCTATAGCACCATAGGAATGCATTGGCGGATGGGTGGCACTGTGGGCCCATGGTTTGGTGGAAACTTTGCTTGGCTCAGGCTAAATCCTTATGGACCTTGTAGGGGGATGTGGTTATTTTGAAAAACAAAATCCATGTTTATTAGCCAATGTGTTTTCCTATAAAAGAACCACAATTACTTATCGGATGTAACTCCATAGGAATGCATTGAGTTGAGGGCAACCAGTTTGGTGCCACCTGTTGTGACATTTTGCTTGGCTCAGGTAATTTACATATAGGTAGTATAGAGGAGTACTCTCTTTATTAGGATCAATATGAAAATTGATGAGCCAAGTTAATCTTCATGGGAGAAAGGATGGCTACTTATTTGCTTATATCGTCATAGGAGTGTATTGACTGGTGGGTGGCACACCGGGCCCATGTTTTGGTGGAAACGTTGCATGGCTCAGGCTAACTCCTGGTGGACCTTGTAGGGGGATGTGGTGTGATTGAAAACAAAATACATACTTGTAAGCCAATATGATATTCCTATAAGAGAACTACAATTACCTATTCCGATATAATTGCATAGGAATACATTGAGGTAAGGGCACCCCATTTATGACAAATGTTACTTATTTGCGTATAACTCCATAGGAATGTATTGACTTGAAGGTGGCACAGTGGAAACATCGCTTGGTTCAGGTTAAATTCTTGCAGAGCTTACAGGGGGGTGTGGTCTATTCAAATGTAACTATAGGAATACACTGAGGTGAGGGCAACCAGTTTGGTGCCACCTGTTGGGACAAATTTTGCTCGGCTCAGGCAATTTACATACTGGTAGTGTAAAGGGATGCTCTCTTTATTAGGATCAATATGAAAATTGATGAGCTAAGTTGATCTTCATGGGAGAAAGGATGGTTATTTATTTGCCTGTAACGCCATAGGAATGTATTGGCTGGTGGGTGGCACACTGGGCCCATATTTTGGTGGTACATTGCTTGGCTCAGTCTAAATCCTTATGGACCTTGTAGGGGGATGTGGTTATTTTGAAAAACAAAATACATATTTGTGAACCAATGTGTTTTTCCTCTAAAAGAACCACAATTACTTATTTGGATGCAACTCCATAGGAATGCATTGAGTTGAGGGCAACCAATTTGGTGCCACCTGTTGTGACAAATTTTGCTTGGCTCAGGCAATTTACATATAGGTAGCATAGAGGGTGCTCTCTTTATTAGGATCAATATGGACATTGGTGAGCCAAGTTGCTCTTCATGGGAGAAAGGATTGTTTCTTATTCGCCCATAGCTCCTTAGGAATGCATTGGCTTGAGTGTGGCACAGTGGACACAGGTGGGAATGTTGCTTGGCTCAGCTAAACCCTTATGGAACTTGTAGGGGGTGTGGTGTGTTTAAAAAACTTCCTTCATCTTTGTGAGCCAATGTGTTTTTCCTGTAGAGAACTAAAATTACTTTTTTGGATGTAACTCCATAGAAATGGATTGTAGTGAGGACACCCAGTTTGGTGCCACCCGCTGGCACAAATTTTGCTTGGCTCAGGCAGTTTACATACAGGTAGTGTAGAGGAGTGATCTCTTTATTAGAATCAGTACAGCGGCGGCAGGCACACGTAAACGCGGTGAGGCGGGGCAGAGTGGGAGGGTCTTAGTCGACAGAATAGGTATAATTAAATAAATAAATAATACCTATTCCGTCGTCTGGCAGCTTTCCCCCCTGCCGCGCCCTGCCCCACCCCACCGCGCTTACCTGTGCCGGCCGCTGCTGAATCAGTATGACAATTGGTGAGCCATATTGATCTTAATTTATTTATTTATTTAATGCGATTTCATATAGCGCTAACATTACCCGAAGGTGTCAGAGTGCTTTACAAAAGAACCAGTTGCGTTACATAAGGACTTTGGATTACATGAGTTACATAAGAGATATAAACAGAAAAAAATTGCAAATGTACAAGTGGAGTGAAAGGAGGGAAAAATTGCAAATGTACAAGTTGTAAACTCACTCAAGGAAGAGACAAACAGATAAACTCTAAAATCACATAGGAATGGTAGTAAGTACAAAGGTCTACTACATATACTAGTGGTTAGAGTATATATACAAGTGGAGTGAAAGGAGGGAAAAATTGCAAATGTACAAGTTGTAAAGTCACTCAAGGAAGAGATACAAACAGATAAACTCTAAAATCACATAGGAATGGTAGTAAGTACAAAGGTCTACTACATATACTAGTGGTTAGAGATATATATATATATACAAATTGCAAATTCACTCAGGATTAAATTTTAACAGCGATTAGGCTTGGACAAATATATATTACATATTTACAGAGCAGGAAATTCTTGCCATCGTTCTGCCCGGTGTTCAGGTGGTGTTGCACTCAAGGGTGGTGGTCTTGGGTCTGGAGGGATCCCCGAGTTGGAGATGTCCAGGATGGTGGTGGGGGAAGCAGCATGCTGGATCCCCGGGCTGATTTTGAGGTCATGCTGGGCTCCATCTTGTGGAAAGAGGAGGGCGCTCAAGGGCAGGAGGAACTGTGCCACGAAGTCAGGTCTCCCGCCTGGCTCAAGCACCCGCAGTGAGGCCCCGGCCATCTTGGTAGCTCCTATCTAGCACAGCCAAATTCTGGGTGTTAACTCTGCCCCATTTTTCCTCCCAGGGCAAGACACCGCTTGTGTGGAACCCCAGGATCACCCCAGCTGGCCAGTATGGTGTGCCCCCAAGCTTCGCTCACCTCCCCGTCGCGCCGACTGCGTCGGTGAGATCACACGCCGCGACCTCAATCACCGCTCGTCTTCGTCCCAGACATCATCGGTGCACTCATCCTGAGCGAGGGAGACCATCTCCGGCTCTCTGACAGCCGCTGTGGAGATAGGGGAAATGCCTCCTCTGTCGCCGCAATCAGGGCAGCCTCCACGGGTTAACGCCGCCATTGAAATCCCGCCGGACATACGGCCACGGCGCCATCTTGTCCCCGCTGCAGTCCAGGCGGCAGATACCTCGGCGATGACTCGATCGGAGGAATGCGGAGGAAAGCGAAATTGGTCCCAAGGTGAGCCGCCGGTGTTCCGGCTGCGGAATCCTGGCCAAGGGTGGGAAAACAATGCGGTGGAACGCCGCAAAGGAGGCTGGAAAGAGGACTTGCAACGGAGCATCAGCTCCGCGCGGCCATGATGGGCCATTAATGAGATGTTGCTTAATGGGAGAAAGAATGTGTTATGCTATTGATGCATGGCACAGACACAGTTCTCTTCTTGAAGTGGATTTATTAGGCAGAGTTAAACCCCTCACCACAGCTTCGCCAGGCACAGCTGGACACTAACTGACTGTCTAAGTACATTACAACAGAATGATTACTTATTTGTCTATAATTCCATAGGAATGCTTGATGGTGGCACAGTGGACACAGGTGGAAACATTGCTTGGATCAGTCTAAGTCCTTATGGAGCTTGTAGGGAGACGTAGTGTGTTTAAAATATTTGTGAGCCAGTGTGAATTTCCTATAGGAAAAGTATGTTTACTTACTCAGGGAGAACTCCTTAGGAATGCCTTGAGGTAAGGGTGACTCATATGGTGCCACAAATTATGATCGGCTCAGACAATTTACATACAGGTATTGCAAAGGGATGCTCCATTACTTAAGATGAATATGAATTTTCAGTGCGGCAAAGTTGTCCCATTGACAAGCTGGCTTGTGTCAGAATAAATCCTAGTAGGCATAATAGTGGTATGTGTAGTAAGTGAAAAACAACACATTCATAGTATGGCAATGCAAAGTCGGATAAAAATGAATTCGCTGAATTATTTAAGGTTGTATTTTATATAAAATGTTGCCTGCAAATAAAATGCTGACAGAATACGCGGTACTAACTTCCACCAGCGAATAGGATGCGATACTAACTTTCACCAGCGAATAAGATGCTGGCCGATTAAGAAGTTAACTTCAGGCTCATCTCTTACTCTTTTCATTTGTTGCTGTTTTTGGGTTATTTATAGGCGATGAGCCTTTTTATTGAGGCCCGATGAAAGGCGCGCAAACGAGTCCTATTTCAAATGAGAGTATCAGTCATGCTTGATAGGACTGTAGTGATATGTCTTTAATAGATTTTAGAGTTTAGAATGTTTCTGTTGTTCTATATTCTGAATGTGTAATTTAGAAGGGTTTGTATTGAGATGCGGTGTAGCTGTGGACGTGCTAACACCTACATGCCTGTGCTGTCCCGAGGTTGTCAATAAAGCATTAAGGAATACTTTTTATCGGATCGTGTATTCATTACAAATCTGGCGACGATGATTGGCAACCTCGAAGAACTCACGCAGAATTAATTCTTGAAGTTATTTGCTTTCAAGAGATCAAGGTCAGCCTGGCTGTTTTAAAAATTCGAAGCAACGTTTTTTTTATATATACGAATCGTCACTGAAGATTTCCTACTTCCTTCAGGGTAAGCGGACGACCGTGGGATGGAAAGCCATTATTTTTGTTTAAGGAATATGTGCTGAAATTCAACCCATCTTCAAACGCTCTACTGCCGACAGTTAAGTGCTCTCACGCGCGTTGTTTACCTTTGAGTACAACGTTGCGGAGCCTCGAGCTGTCTTCTCTGCGAGCTGCTTTCTCACCGGAGTTCTGTTTCAAGCGTCACTAGGGTACGTGGTATAGCGCTCTGACGTCACCGCGCCGGTCATGACCCCGACGTGACGCCATCTTTGAAATTTGACTTCAAATCAATTTCAGCCTTCAGCATACACGGAACTTCGCCGGAAAAGAAAACATCACTCGTATTTACAAGAGGAGTGCATCGGAAGCGTTTTTTGTTCATTTATAAAAATTTCAACCGGACAGTGAGTATTTTTTTATATTTACTCTACTTTTAATCACAAAAACATTTATAATGACCACCCCAGCAGCATCTTCTCAAGGAGAAATAGTTTCACGTAGTGAATCTGCTTTACATCTTACTACCCCCAAGGATTTTCTGTCATCTCCAGGTGAACCTATCATTCAGTGGAATGAATGGAAGGAATATTTTTAAACTACATTGCTAATCTTGAAGATTGTAGTGGGACTTATTCACCTGAAAGAAAAAAAAGACTTTTAATGTACTGTCTGGGTCCAGAAGGTCTTCGTGTTTTTGGACAGCTGCAGCAAAAGAAAGAGCCGGTGATATTGACGTGTTTAAAGCTGCCTTATTGGATTTAGATGAACATTATTCACCCACGGTGTGTGTTGCTGTTATGCGCCACGCTTTCTTCCAAAGAAAACAGGAAAAACATGAATCCATTGAGGATTATGTATCTGCCTTACGTAAACTTTCTATCACATGTAAATTTGGTAATTTTAATGAGGAACTAATAAGAGACCAAATAGTTATGTATGCAAAGAATAAGGCCATCCAACATAGATTGTGGGTAGAGGGTGATTCAAGCTTAAAAGAAATTATTACTATTGTTAAAAAGCGGAGTTATCAGAGCGTTGCGCAAAAGTTACACTATCATCTGATAAAAAAGAAAGTAGAGACTCTGTTAACAAGATTTCAGAAGGTTTTAACAAACTTTCTCAGACACACAAAAAAAAATTTGAAAAGAATGATATGAAAATAAATGATAATTCTTTTAAAAATAAGCAGCAGCATTATTCTTGTTACCGCTGTGGCAGCACTTCACATTCTGCGCAGTATTACAAGTGCGCAGCACGTACTGCCAAATGTTTAGAGTGCGGATTGATTGGTCATTTTGCCAAAGCCTGCAGGCGTAAAACATACAAGAAAAATAAGAAAGTTGCATGTGTGAGAGAGAGTGATAGTGAGGAATCTTCCTCAGTCGATAGCGACGATGAAGTCAAAGTCAAGTGTGATAAAAAAAAGAAAGTTGTCCTGAAAATCTCAGGTGAGATGGGCGACAGTAAACCTTTGTGTTGGGTTTCCTTTGGGGGTGTGTCCTTACAGGTCGCAGCAGATTCTGGCTCGCCCTATACAATTATTGCCGAGAATGTGTGGGTACGCCATTTTTGTTCCACCATTGGAAACCATTTGGATTCACCGGATATCAATCCGGAAAGCTACACTGGTGAGAAAATTTACATTATTGGCTTCAGACAGTTGGTTTTCAGATTCAAAGGCAGATCTGCCTTGTGCAAATTATATGTAGCCAAGGATGGACCATCCGTCCTTGGATGGAAAGATCAACGCAAATTGAATATTATCTTGAATCCCAATAGTACTGAACAAGTCTTAGTAGCTTGTGAATCTGAGGACACTAAGAAATGGGTGTTGGAAGAATTTCCCAATGTTTTCAACGGCAAAGTGGGAAAGTTAAAAGGTTTTTCCCATTACATTAAATTGAAACAAAATGCTATCCCCAAAATTCACAAAACACGGAATATTCCATTTATTGTGCGAGGCGAAGTAAAACAAGAATTGGATAAACTGTTAAGTTCACATATCATTGAACCTATAGAATCATCCGAATGGATATCTCCGTTGGTCGTCGCGAGACGTGCCAATGGCAAAGTCCGATTATGTGTGGACTTAAGAGGGCTGAACAATAGTATTATTGTTGATCAGTTTCCGTTACCTCGCATTGATGAAATGTTATCCTTAACCAGGGATGCAAAGTGGTTTTCCACACTAGATTTGTCATCGGCGTATCACCAAATCATGTTAGATCCTGATTGCAAACACTTGACAGCTTTTTGTACACCTTTTGGTTGTTTTCAATTCTGCCGAATGCCGTTTGAATTGGCATCGGCGGCAGCTGTGTTTCAAAGGCTCATGACACAGTTATTAGGTAACATCCAAGATGTGGTATTTTTTCAGGACGATATATTAATCATGGGTAAATCAAAAAAACACCATGATGAGATTTTAAGGAAAGTTCTACAAGTGCTTGACAAAAAGGGTCTAACGGGCGAGATTAACAAATGCAAATTTGCAGAATCCAACGTGCCCTTTTTGGGTCATGTGATATGTCGGGATGGCATTAAACCTAAAGACAAACTCATTGAGGCAATATCCAAAGCTCCCCCACCATGTAACAAAGATGAACTTCGCTCATTTTTAGGTTTAGCGGAATATTATTCAAAGTTTGTGGAAAAGTTTGCGGACAAAACACATGATATGCGTTCTCTACTTAAGAATAAGAGTAAATTTGAGTGGTCAGACAAATGTCAGTCTTCTTTTTTAAGTATTAAATCTGCTATTGTTAAAGCTCCCACACTAAAAGGGTTTAACCCTTCTGCTTCTACCTTCATAACTACAGACGCCAGTGGGAAGGGTTTGGGTGCAGTTCTTACCCAAAGCAATGAGAAGGGGAGTGAGGTTGTCATAGCCTTTGCTTCTAGATCTTTATCTCCCACTGAGGAGAAATACTCGGTTATAGAAAGGGAGACCTTAGCATGTGTATGGGCCCTTGAGCACTTTAGGAAGTTCATTTGGGGAAGAGAATTCACATTGAGAACGGATCATAAACCGTTGACCAAAGTATTAACAACAGAAGGATTATCAAGAGCCTCAGCCAGAATCGCCAGACTTTCCATGCGATTACAAGATTTTATTTACATTGTGCAGTACGTCCCTGGCAGAATGAATGTCACTGCTGATTTTCTAAGTAGAATGTCATTACCCCTTACAGAAATCGATTTCAGTCCTTGGAATGACGTATGTGTAGCTGGTATTTTTGTGGATGAAAAGTGTCAGGGATTGCAAGAAAAAGAATGGATTGAGGCACAAGCTGAAAGACACTAATTTAGAAAAAGTAAAAGATTGTGTGGAACATGGTTGGGAAGGATGTAACAAACCTGACCTTGTTGGCGAACTCAAAGCATTTTGGGAAGTAAGAAATGAGCTAGGCATTGAAGGTATATTTTTAGTAAGAGGAGAAAAATCATCCCACCTTCTGCTTTAAGAAACAAAATAATTGCTCTTTGTCATGAAGGTCATCCAGGTATTGCCCGTACCAAACGGAGTATTAAGTCACTGTATTGGTGGCCCAAAGTTGACATTGAAACAGAACGTTTTGTTAGATCATGTGTGGAGTGTGTGTCAGCTGATAAGTCTCAGAAAACCTTGAATCCTCCATTAAGTCCTTTAGCTTGTCCTGATTTACCGTGGGAAGATGTAGCACTAGATATAATGGGGCCTGTATTATGGACTGATGGATCTCAAAAATATATCATCGTTTTAATGGATCTGTTTTCAAAATGGCTTGAACTTGAAATAGTTACTAAAATAGACACTTGTTCAGTTATCAAATTCCTTGAAAATATTTTCTTGAGAGAAGGTTTTCCAAAATCCTTACTTACGGACAATGGTGTTCAGTTTAAGTCTTTAGAAATGAGAATGTTTATGGAATATGCGGGTATTGAGCAAAGGTTCACTGCACTATACCATCCTAGGGGAAATGCTGTTGTTGAGAGGATAAACAGAGTTATTAAAGGTATTTTACAGCTGGCCATGAGGAATAAGAAAGATCTAAAAGTGGAATTAATGAAAATGATGTGGAGTCATAGAGTCACTGTACATGATTCTATTGGTAATAGTCCTTTTGCCATTATGAGAGGCAGGGTTCCCCATTCCAAAGTAAATCCAGGTTGGATGAACAAAGGTTGTAAAATTGATTGGGACGTCAGTGACATTAAAGAATGCATGACTAAATCTCAACAGAAGAACAAAATATATTTTGACAGTAAATATGGAGTCAAGGACGTCAAGATTCATGTAGGACAATGGGTAAAAGTGAAATCCAGTAGAAAAGTTGTGAAAGGTGAAAATAGATATAGCGAACCAATAAAAATTGTCAAAGTTAATAAAAACACTGTGCAACTAGAAGATGGATCTATTTACCATATGAGCAAATTAGCCATAGTTAAAACTTGTGATGTTAAGGAAAAAACTCAGGGTACTAAGGCTGACTCCCAAATTGACAAGTATTGGTGGATTACCATTGACCACGCTAACACTGTTAATGTACCTGTCCCTTATGAAGAAGTACCTGTATCCACTGACATTGAATCCAATCATACATTGGATTCATGTGAGGAAAATACAATTTCCAACTTACCAGCAAACCAAAATTCTTCTTCTTGCTCTGACAAAGTTAGCGGTTTTGGCAGGAAGATTATTAAACCCAAAAAACTTGAAGATTATGTTTGTACCACTTATATTTGAATATTTTTGTTTTTTTTGTTTTTTTGTTTTTGGGTTTCTTTATATATGGAGAGGATAAGAGTATTGTTTAAATAAAGAAGAGGGATGTGTAGTGATATGTCTTTAATAGATTTTAGAGTTTAGAATGTTTCTGTTGTTCTATATTCTGAATGTGTAATTTAGAAGGGTTTGTATTGAGATGCGGTGTAGCTGTGGACGTGCTAACACCTACATGCCTGTGCTGTCCCGAGGTTGTCAATAAAGCATCAAGGAATACTTTTTTATCGGATCGTGTATTCATTACAAGGATTAACACTTAATAAAATTTTAGACAAATGGAATGTAAATTGTGCTAAAGGCTTACCATGCTACTTATAGTTTACATTTTAATAACACAATAGAAAGGCGCATCTCGGTCACAACGAAAAGTCTGTGACTATCCTTCAGTTGTATATAAATAAATGTAAGTTAAAACCCTTCTGTGATGGCGACTCTCTTTATTCAAACACGAGCACTGTCGTGAGAGTTTGGTTAGGTAACGGAGTCCTCCTTCAGCCTTAGTAGACTAACTTTTGCAGCGCCTCCACGTTGTTAGGGGGCTGTTCTTGTTTGCGATTTGTTTTTTTCACGTCGTCGGGCCTTTTTATTTCCAAACTGCCTCTGGTAGACTAGGAGGATCGCGCGCAGTGAGTTACTGCCTCACTGCGGATGCTGTAGCTGTCTGTGCAGGATATTTTACCTGTCATACTCACACTGGTGCTTTTGTCACGGTTTACTATGGGGGATCAAGACGAATCAGACGTGGCTGCGACTATGGGCTTCTCTGGATTCGGTTTGTTGCACTTCCTTGCCTGCTTTTTGCCCATCACGCTGCTGCTGCTGCTCCTTCAGGTGTCCAGAGCAGCATTGTAAAGTTATGATAAATTCGAAGCTATTGAGCTGTTTCGTTTATGAGCTGTTCACCCAGTCCCTGATATTTAGCTTGCTTCATTTTAGGTGATGCTGGTTGGATTTCTACATTTGACATTATAAGCTTTGGAGTGCAAACAGTGTTCGAAGTTAATTTATGTATTTTTGTGATTGTATATAGCTCTGACTTGGCCCGGGGATATCAGAGCGCTTTACTGGACATCCGTTACCAATCACATTGAGAATACAGTAGAGATGCAACCTAGGAGGAAGGTAAATCCGGAAATCATGAGTAAATTGAGCTAAGCTGTACATACGTGAAGTTCCCAGACAATCGGTTACTTTGACATGCAGCATCAGACAAGTTAAAGCATACGAAGGTGCGAGTGAAAGGCAGAACAATTATTAAACCCATACGTGTTTCACAGATCAGAGCTTTAAGATCTTTTTTGAAGGTAGCATGGCATGTGGTCAAGAGGAGGGTCGAAGGGAGGGAGTTCCAAATTCATGTGATGCTTCTGGAGAATAATTGGTTCATGAGTTGCTCTTTAAGATGGGCAGCTCAATGAGAAGGAAGTGAGCATTTCTTGACCCCCATTTGGTGCTGAAGATGGCCAGCTTTTCTGATGGGTACGTGGGTGAAGATGAGTGCAGTGCTTTGTGAAAGGTGCAGGTTTTTGAAATTAGAAAATCGTCTCTATAGGAAGCCACTGTAGGGTTAGGAGGATAGGAGATATGGTCAATGTAGGCTGCAACATGTAGAACTGCTCTGAGCAGATTTAGGTTAACTTTCGGGATGCCTGCGAGGGGTACGATCCCGTAGTAAAGTCTGAAAAGATTCCACACTTGTACATAGATTTTAGGTCATGTTGTGGGATGAGTTGTCTGATTCCCCCATAGCAGTCTTAGCTGGAACCGGGCATTCTTGGCCATGGCAGCGATATGACTGGAGGTTGAGTTGGCTGTTTAGGGTGAATTCCAGTGACTTGTCATTCGAAATAATGGAGAGAGCACCCTCCAAGGCAGGGAAGAAATCCATCCAGTTTTGAATGGGAGGATTAGCTTGTTTCGGAGATATAAGAAGAAATACTGTTTTCACAGGGTTAGTTTGAGGTGGTGATTTGAGATCTACAATTGAATTCTGGTCAAGGTGTTGGATAGGAGGGTGATATCAGCTGGGGATGCGAACTTCAAGTAGATTTTGGTATTGTCAGCATACAGGTGGAAGAGGATGCCGGAGTTCCTAAGTCTCAAACAGAGGGGCACGGGGTAGAGATTGAAAATGGTTGAGGAGAGGATCAAATCTTGGGATACACCTTGCTGCAGGCTAACTGGTTTTGAAACAGTTCCCAATTTTCACTATTTGAGAGCGTTTTTTTAGGAGGTGAACCAGTTAAGGGCTACACCTTAAAATCCCATTAGATTTTGATTCGGTATTTATCATAGTCAACCACCAGGCTATGTCAAATGCAGAGAGGTCGAGGAGAACAAGAAGACATGAGTTTCCTGAGTCGAGGATGCAAAGGGTGTCATCCATAATCTGCAGAATTACAGTCTCTTGGTTGTGGTCCCTACGGAAACCTGATTGGGGGATGTTAATGAGATTGTTTGCGTGGATATGAGACAACAATTTAGAGGCTATGCAGCTCTTGATTACCTTACCTAGGAAGGGGAGGGTGGAGACACAGGGAAATTGTTTGTTATCAGGATCCGATTATTGTTTTGTAAGAAGTGGAGAGATTTGACTCACTTGTAGACAGTTTGAGAACAGACCCTGTTTGAGGGAGAAGTTGGTCCACACAGAGAGTAGCTGTTTGATAAGGGATTTACTTATGGAACCAGAATGGCGTTAAGAAGTTTGAAGGTTTCACCTTGGATATAGTTAACAGTAGATCTGCCTCTGAGATTGGAGATAACGAGGACCATGGCTGCAGAGCCTTGAAGGGTAGATTCTCCTCAGCTTTATTGTCAACAGTGTCCATCAGGGAGAGGTTAATATCTGTGACTTTCTTGTCCAAGAACTCCTCAAAGTTGTTGCTCAAGGCCTCCGAGGACTTGGGTGAGGTATTGGGAGGAGGGTTGTTAGTCTGTTTGATTACATCAAATAGAAGTTTAGCTCTGTTCTTAGCAGTGTCCAGGAGGGATCAGGTATGTGATGACTTGTCTCTAAATATGTGGTCTTTGTAGTTTTTCCTTGCAGATCATAGCTTAGTCAGAATGGGGAAGGTGTTTGTCTCCATTCTGTCTCAAGCTTTCTGAGATGCTCCTTTCTTCATAGAGGTTTTTTGAGTAATAAGGTAGCAAAGGTTGGATCTGCTCCATTTGCTCTTGAGGGATGTGGATTGCCCAATCCCGTATTCCATGCAGATGTTGAATCTCTTTGTGGCCTCGTTGATGTTGAGTTGAGACATTATGGAGGTGAGGTTTAGGAGGGCAAAGTTAGTAAGGGCGTTGATGTTGAGGTTACTTGTGTTCCTGAGCCAAATTTTCTCCTTCTTTGGCTGACTGGAGGTTTTAGTGTAGGTAAATGATACTTTGAAGGGGACTTGCAGGCGGTCAGACCAGTCTACCGGGTTGAAGGTCATTGGTCATTAGGTGGGGCATGTTCTAGAAATGATCAGATCCAGAGTGGATCCCTTGCAATGTGTGGGTTTCTGGCAGTGTTGTCGGAGGTCATGGTTGTTGAGAAAGGAGCAGAAGGTGTCCATAAGTTTGATGTCCTCGGTGCCCGGTAAAGATTGAAGTCACCATGGAGGATAATGTTGTCTAAGACGATTAATTGGAATGTGACAAATTTCATGCTTTCTCCAATTAAACTGTTGGTTTGTCTTGGGGGATAATAAATCACTTTCACCCTGAAGTTGGGAGCAGCGTGTGAGTAGATCGCCAGTGACATGCACTGGAAGCATTGGAAGCGGTTGATGAGGAGGCGCCTGCAGCTTAGCAAGTTTTTCTGAATGACCACTAGACCCCTGCCTGTCTTCTTGGTTGCAGTGCAAAATGGAGTAGAGATAGAGTAGTAGAAGGGGCAGAACATTGCTTGAGATGTCGTTGAGCCAGGTTTCAGTGAGTACAATGATGTGAAGATTGAAGTTCTTGATTCTTTCTGAGATCTCATGGCAGTGTTTGACTGCAGATCGGCAATTATGCAGAATGCAACTAAGGGAAGATCTGGTGAGCAGGGGTGTGGAATTTAATAAAATATCTACTTATCCATGGGGCAGATTGCTTCATAAATCTACTTGTCCTGTAACAAAATACACTTGTCCCTTTTGTGCCATGTAATGCGGCGACAAATTATGGCATCAATCTCATTATATAAGAGCTCTGATATAGCCTCTCTGATTATGCCAGGGCTCATATCATAGTAGGGTTTGAATACTAGCAGTTCCATTATTTTGCCACGTTCCCGCAGATCTACATACTGGGGCTGAAGGTAGTGGCAAGCAATAGTTCCAGGGTTGGAATGCCCTTTTGAGTATGTGCAAACCTACTAACTTCCATGTTTTAAGGGTTTTCACCAACTCCCCTCTAATCTTTTTCCATTCTGAGAAAAGTTGGAAATTTACTCGTGACAATGGCAGACGTAAAACTTCTTCCAGGGCTGGGAAAAGAGTGTTTGGAGGGAAAATGAATTTGCAAACACAACAGATTTTCGCATGAGCATATCTATACATGCATATTTGCTATTCTAAAATGCAGTACACAAATATTTTCTAGGAGTACTATTTCTTGGCCTACTTCTGTAAATACTTGTGAATTCACAAAAGCTGTAAAACTGCAATAAATGCAAGGACATGTACCATAGGACTTTCTTTAATAATTGGGACCCAAATTAGTTCTGGCGTTAACCATGACCTTTTGTGTTTATTAAGTTCTCTCTCTGTCTATTGGCTGAGTTCACTGTGAGTGACTGTATCCTGCTCTTTCACAAGTAAAAATATCGGCACACAAAGTAGTTTTGTTCAGTGCCAGGAATTACTGTGGCAGTGTGTGCTTTTCGAGACTAAAAACAATTTTTGCTTTTGGCAATGTTTGGTATAATGGTGAGGGCCCGGTAGCTCCCACACCAATAAGGTTTTATAAAAACAATGCGAAAACAAGACATGCGTTGACAAAACCAGAAGGCTGACCACCAATTTCAGTCCTATTGGCTTTGCCAATGCTTGTTTATTTTTATGTTTCCCATAATCTTATTGAAACTGGTTACACTGATTTTCCTATATGAATATTTTTGGGAAATACTAGCATACATCAACACATTTTACTAAATGATGCTGCAAAGAAATGGTACCTAAAACTTTACAGTAGTTAGCAAAATGTTTTTTTTCCTTCTTGCATTTTTTAGTGAACATTTTATTTTGAAAGCAAAGAAGCGTCAATCTTGCTTTCAAGCTTCTGCAAATATTTACATCTAATCAGAGAGCATTCTGGGAGAATTATACATAGCCTCATATTGCTTAACTTTGAACACGTGTGTACACATTTTTATACTGGAACCACTGTTAGTAGTGCAGTCCGAGCTTACAACATTTAGTTAGAGTGTTCACCCTAATACAAGTTTGAACAGCATTAACTCATGGACATAAATATTACCTTAACTGCAGACAATGCCATTCCCTGATCCATAATGTAGTACTGTAAACTGGCAGCCAAATGTTTTGTGCTGTAGCGGGCTGGGCTTACTTGTCCCAAGGACAAAATACACATGCAAACTTGTTGCCCTTGACCCTAAACAATATGTCCTGGGTGTCCTGCTATAGGAATTCCACAACCCTAGATATGATGGTGGTTCAGATTAGCTTATGGAGGGGCAACAGATGAGGTCAGATGTGGAGAGCTCTGATTATTGTGTTTTAGAAGTGGGGGAATCTATTGGGAGCGACGTTCCATTTTTAAAAAAATTACAGAAACAATTCTGCCTCCTTTTTGTTAGAGAAAATCCTACAGTTTCTGAATGGTCAATACCAACCTTGAAGTGCTTCTGACTAAAAGGCAAGGAAATGGTTCTCCTGTACTGTGAAGCCAAGGAATAGCATGTGGCAATAGGGCCAGAGCTGCCGACATAGGAACTGGGAAACTAGGTTTGAGTCCCGGCGTGGGCTCACCAGCCTGTGATTCTGGGCAAATCACTTAATATCCCTGTGCCCTAAAATTAATCTGACATTGTGTAATGTAACTGGTGCTCATGTAAAGTGCTCCAATGCCTTTGGGCCGAGCATGTGCTATATAAACCTGCAAAAAATAATTTAAAAAAGAGGCAGGGTGCAGAAGAAGAGACAAGCCTTCTGAATAGGTTATGTGCAAACTGAAATAAATTTAAATCTGTGCTACTGGTTAATCAGCAAATCTAAAGGCAGCTTGGGTTCTAGTATGGCTTCAATTGATGGAGTTACTTGAGGCTTCATGATAAAGATGTATTCTTTTTATGAGGTAACTTAATGGTATTATCAACTGATATCTAATGGTATCTTACAAAATAAGACTGCACTGAGTGCAAACCATTTTTATATTCGTAAAAATATAGATGTTTTGAAATTACTTGTTTTAAACATTAAATCTCTATGCATGTTTTGCAGCAACCTATCTTATATTGCATGCAATACAATTTGAAAATAATGACTTTAGTACTCACAGTGCTTTAATTTACAGGCTGAGACATTGTAGTACTATAAATACACATGCATACTACAACAGTTAGGATTCAGTTCTGTGACTGTCTGGTGTTACACCCAGAGACTTGTACTGCGATCACATTCAATAATTGAGCTTTCATAACGTAAAAACCTGGATTTATTTTTCATAAAAGGTTTGTGTGCTATATTTTATATGTATTTACTCAAAAGAGAAAGGCCATCAAAATAGTTGCAGAATATTTTGTTCTATTTAGTCATGACTCTGCCACCACCCTCCCTGATGCCACTCTTGTTTCACTCTGGATGCAATTCTCATACTTTTTTCTCATGCACTTATACTGCTGAGTGCAAGCACCATTACACTACGATGTAAACGCATGCGATGTAATGTGGCCCATTCTAACACTATTAATAGGCCATTTTACATCGCATGCGTTTACAACGCATGCCAATACAGCGCGGTCGTTACATCGCATACCATTACAATGCAAGTCATTACAACGACTTGCTGTAGGGGAGGCACTGGATTTTGGAATAGTATAATTTACTATTCCAACTCCAGTCTTTGCAACAGTAGGGAAGTTGTTGGATTTTAAATCCAACACCTTCTGTCCCCTATAGCAAGTCGTTGTAACGACTTGCGTTGTAATGGTATGCGATGTAACAGCGCGGTCGTTGTCATGGCATGCGTTGTATCGCATGCGTGGTAAACGATGTTTACCATATGGGATGAAACAGTTTGCGACTGGTTTGACAACTTGGACCTCTGGGCAACTTGAAATAGTCTTGTGAGAAGCTGGGAGAAATGTTAATGCTGGACGGAAGGTTGTCATAGCCTCTTTTCTAAAGCTTCACTACACATGTTGCAGCATTGTTTTGTATAGTAATATTTATAGAGAACTTATGGCTTCCATGCGGTATGCTGAATCTCTTGCCTTCATGGGTAGCATGTTACACTATCTAGAGTGTGTGGTTTGAAGTGTGTTTCTTTGTTTTGTGATCCTCTGCAGGAAGTGTTTCCATGTTGTCCATGATGACCACCGAGGTGCAGATACTGTGTTATGGGATGTAGGGCTTACCAGTATAATGGATGAAGAAGTGTGTGAGACTGGCGCACAGTTTATGGGTTTCAATGTGCTGTCAGCTTTGAACAGCATTACAGGTTCCTTTATAGTATTTCTTATAAGCACAGTTCACTAAGCTGGTTACCGCACTGGCTTGTCCATTCTGAGATTTGTATTTTTAAAGTTTATGGTCCAGAGAAGGTTTAGGTTAGAGGAGAGATGGTGGGCAGATCTGAAGTGATGGACTTTTTACTGTTAATCTGTAATTGATCGTCACTGTGAGATGTCAAGAAGTGGTCATAGCATATAGCTAGTTGGGATCTGCAGTGGTAGACCGAATGAGCCCTTTGTTGGCCAATGGTATGTGACTAAAGAGTTATGTCATTCCATGTCTGTTCAGTTAGTCATGGGTGATTTATTGCTGTGGCCTGCTATATTACTGGGTGATGGGCATGGCCTGTAGGGTTTCTTTCATATGCGAGTGTAAGAAGGTCCAGTATGCAGCCTTTTTGATTTCTAATCAGCTGCCTGGCCTCCGAGTGTAAGGGCCAGGAGGGTTATTTTGTTGACATTAATGTATAATAGCCAGGCTAAACATGACCGCGTTGTAATTCCCTGCGGGGAAAAGTTTTCGTGGTAAACTATGTTTACCCGTCTGGGCAGGTCTATGTCCAAAGCAACACATATTTGCCGTCATTCGGTAACTAAAACCCCAATATCTCACATAACTCTCTTATTATTTTGGCCCAGTATTTTGGTATGTGCATGCATTCCCATAGGGTATGTATGAACGTGCTGCTTTCTATCATGCAGCGGAGGCAGCCCGGAGATTCCGCCCGTCCCATTTTGTGCAATCGGGACGGTGTCACATATGTCCTGTGAAGGACTTTGAGTTGAATTAAGCGCAGCCTTAATTTGATTGCCACCTCCCTTGGGTACATTAGGGCAGCCTCCCAATCTATGTCTTCTAATTCACCCATTGTAGTCTCCCAGCGTCTCCTCAGGGCCTCGAGGTTGTCTGGGACATTATTGATGAGGGTCTTATAGGTCTAGGAAATGGCCTTTTCTGGTATCTTCCCTTGCAGGAGTCTGCCCTCTAACGGCGCAAACTTGGGGGTGCTTGCAATATCTATTCCCTCTGCAATCCACGCGTGCTTCACTTGTATATGCTTATTTCTCTGTCTGTCCCCCATCTGGAATTCTTGCCGCAGGGCTTCGAACTAAATCAGGGTGCCTTCCTTTACTAAGTCTCCGACTTTGGAGATTCCAATCGTGTCCCAGTCTTTAAACCCCTTCAGTTCCCCTATTTCCGGGAGTCGCGTACCTTCCCGTAGTGGGGTCTGCCTTGTTATCTTCTTATTCCAAACCATTTGCTTCTCTGCGCCCTTCCATGCCTCTATTGCCCTCTGGGTTGCCGGTAGCAAGTATTTAGCACCTTTCCCCCCGTATATGTAATGTAGATGTGAGTGTATCTCAAATTGGCTACGCTCTAGTGCGTATGTTGGGTGTGATCTCGTCGGGTGTTCCCACTCATTTATTGCTACCAGATGTGCAGCCCTATAATATGATCTGATATCCGGGAGGGCGATCCCCCCCCGGTTGTACTGATTGCGCTGTAATGTACGAAGTGTGATCCGTGGCTGCCCTCCATCCCACAGGAGTGTACGCACCCCTTTGTCTATTGCTCCGAAAATGTCCTCCTGGATCTTGTAGTGTGTGTTTTGTAAGATGTATAAAAGTTTGGGAAGCGTAATCATCTTGTACATCGCCGCTCTACCCAATAATGTTAGGGGCAGCTGTCTCCACCTTTCCACATCTGCATTAAAGTCCGCCACTACCCTTCAGATGTTACGGGTGAGGCAGCGCGGGATGTCCGTAGATATGTAGATCCCCAAATACTTAAACCCTTCCGTGGTCACTTGCAATTCTCTGGGCAGATCTTGCACCTCCAGGGGTCCTCCCACCGAGTATAGAATTGACTTACCCCAGTTAATCTTATAGCCTGTGTGTTCACCGTATGTCCCTAGCACTTGAAAAAGGGTCGGAATCTTGGACGAGGGATCAGTGACATATAGAAGGACATCATCTGCATAAAGCGAGATGCGTTCTTCCTCTCCGCCTGCCGTGAACCCGGAAACCCCCGGGTGTGATCTTATAAGGCACGCTAGCGGCTCTAGGGTCAACGCAAAGAGCATTGGGGACAAGGGGCACCCCTGTCTTGTACCTCTTTCTATCGCAAACTCTTCCGACACCTCCCCGTTAACTCGGACTCTGGCCGTCGGTGACCTATAAAGCAGCTCGATCCATGCCCTAAATTTGGGACCAAACCTCTTTAATGTCTGCCACATGTAAGGCTAGTGAACAGCGTCAAAGGCCTTTTCTGCATCCAACGAGAGCAGCATGTGTGACTCCGTTCTGTTTTGATAGACGCCGTAAGTTGAACCTTGTCGCCCTCCCCGGCATGAACCCCGACTGGTCGGTGTGAATAAGGGAGGTGACCACTGAGGCCAGTCTATTCGCTAGGATGGAAGCTAATATCTTCACCTCCACGTTAAGGAGAGAGATCGGCCGGTATGCCCCGCAATCCGTTGCCGGTTTTCCCGGGCTTGTGAATCACCACCACTGTTGCTTTCTGGAAATCAGGGGGGGGGGGTAGGGTGCCCTCTTCTTGAGCCACCTGAAACATCTCAAGGAGATGTGGTCCCAGCAATGCGGAGTTCGCCCTGTAGAATTCCGCAGGCAAACCATTAGGTCCTGGGGATTTCTCTGTTTTTTGTTTGTGTATAGCCCCCGTCACCACCTCCTTCTTCTTTTTTTAATTTTTTTTTAACACATGGTTTTATTGATTTTATTTTTAAAAATAGTTGAAACATCTTACATCATTAATCGTTCGGTGTTGTAGATTTTGATACATGTTACACGTATGTCCAAAGCTTACAGTGTAAAAACCTTAGCATGAGACTCGGTTACATACAACAATTCGTGTCGATGAGAGATGCGTAAAATCAGAAACACATTGTTGAAAGAGTATTCTTGAGAAATCGGTACATTATCTCTTTATCTCCCCAAACTCCCACCCTAAATATCCCACCCACAACTATTCCCTCCCGACAAACAGTAAACTATGAAAATAGCCGCCTATGACCGTTCCGTTCTGCCAGGGTAAGTACCCCAGTGATGTTACCAAAGAGGGGAAACCTAGGGCCTTTATCTAGGTCCACCATACAGGCCCGTAACTAAGTTTAAACCAAAGTGGTATGAAGTTCCTATTGAGAGTTGCAGGTCGTTGTATATGTTTGAAAGTACACACAATGGTGTTCAATAAAAGAACAGGAGGATGATTTCCTCCTTTCGGAAAAAGACCCTCACACACCCAGCCAGCTAGGTGTCTTGCTTCAACATCGGGTCTGCTCCTTATCGGGTCGGCGCTGCAATACCCGATCGGCACCCGAGATGGGGCCTTCTTGGCGGAGATCTTTATTCCTTTACGCCGTTGGGTGTAGTGCATGTGAGGGCCCTATATCAGTGTAGGTGTAGTGTGAAGGGGTGTGAAATAAAACAGGAAATAGTGGTCCACTCAAGACAATTTTAATGAAAATGTGGCCACTAACCTGGTTAAAAATGGAAAAGCGCGCATCCCCGCTCTAAGGTTGCGGGATTATGCGCTTGTGATTCGGGTCAACATGTTTCTTGCCTGTTATCAATTTGATGGCAATTCCTCAGGACCTAAGTGAGATCTACCTACACTTTTTGGTGGTGGTCCGAACTACGTGTAGAAGAAGTCGTGACCACCCATACAGCACCCTAAAAAGTGGTACCTGTAGATCTACAACATAGCCTGCAACAAGAGAGATTCATAAAAGTTAATTGGTCATAGTATAACAGTTTTTAACATTGATGTTTGTGCACCAATTATCCTAAGGTGCAGTAAACGCATGCTTCACACACAAGTGATTGTGATCATGCGTCAGAAATGAAACAGTTACATTAAAAAGCAGCATTAAAAAGCAGCAGCAGTGATAAAAAGTACCTTGAAAATCAGGCACAAAAGTGTAACTCACCCTATTTGGGTCACTATGCGCGGCATCGTGTACCGGCAGGTGTAAACACTAAAGGTGTAGTGTCCTAGTGAATGGCAAAATTCAGAAGAGTTAAAATATGGACATACAGGCACAGTTTCCTGTAGACAGTTATCTGGTCAGTGGTTCAATCACAGCAATGATGGCCCCCAAGGTGAAGGTCATCACACAAAAGGCTGTTTCATTTCTGACGCATGATCACAATCACTTGTGTGTGAAGCATGCGTTTACTGCACCTTAGGATAATTGGTGCACAAACATCAATGTTAAAAAACTGTTATACTATGACCAATTAACTTTTATGAATCTCTCTTGTTGCAGGTTATGTTGTAGATCTACAGCGGGTACATGTGACTCGAACAACCCTTGTGGGTTGACGGCGCTTTTACAAACGGTGATCAATCATTGTGGGCACTTTTCTGTTGTTTTGGGGACGTGCCTCGGGTTTTCAACCTCGGCGCTAGCCTGTGGCAACCGGATACCATCCTCTGGTTGGCCTCCTTGGAGCCATCGGTTCGCGCTGTAGGGAGTTGCCTGGGGCATGTCTGTTCTTACAGCGGATCGGTATACGCAAAGTTCCTTTTCTAGGCGTGGGAGCCTTTTGTGTGATGACCTTCACCTTGGGGGCCATCATTGCTGTGATTGAACCACTGACCAGATAACTGTCTACAGGAAACTGTGCCTGTATGTCCATATTTTAACTCTTCTGAATTTTGCCATTCACTAGGACACTACACCTTTAGTGTTTACACCTGCCGGTACACGATGCCGCGCATAGTGACCCAAATAGGGTGAGTTACACTTTTGTGCCTGATTTTCAAGGTACTTTTTTATCACTGCTGCTGCTTTTTAATGCTGCTTTTTAATGTAACTGTTTCATTTCTGACGCATGATCACAATCACTTGTGTGTGAAGCATGCGTTTACTGCACCTTAGGATAATTGGTGCACAAACATCAATGTTAAAAAACTGTTATACTATGACCAATTAACTTTTATGAATCTCTCTTGTTGCAGGCTATGTTGTAGATCTACAGGTACCACTTTTTAGGGTGCTGTATGGGTGGTCACGACTTCTTCTACACGTAGTTCGGACCACCACCAAAAAGTGTAGGTAGATCTCACTTAGGTCCTGAGGAATTGCCATCAAATTGATAACAGGCAAGAAACATGTTGACCCGAATCACAAGCGCATAATCCCGCAACCTTAGAGCGGGGATGCACGCTTTTCCATTTTTAACCAGGTTAGTGGCCACATTTTCATTAAAATTGTCTTGAGTGTACCACTATTTCCTGTTTTATTTCACACCCCTTCACACTACACCTACACTGATATAGGGCCCTCACATGCACTACACCCAACGGCGTAAAGGAATAAAGATCTCCGCCAAGAAGGCCCCATCTCGGGTGCCGATCGGGTATTGCAGCGCCGACCCGATAAGGAGCAGACCCGATGATGAAGCAAGACACCTAGCTGGCTGGGTGTGTGAGGGTCTTTTTCCGAAAGGAGGAAATCGTCCTCCTGTTCTTTGATTGAACACCATTGTGTGTACTTTCAAACATATACAACGACCTGCAACTCTCAATAGGAACTGCATACCACTTTGGTTTAAACTTAAGTACCCCAGTGAATCAAACATAATGGTGCGATAGTCTCCGGGGGAACGGAGAAGGGAAAGAAAGGGGGGGGTTGGGGGGGTAGGGGGAAAAGGGGGGGAATGTTCAGCGAGGGGGAGAAAAGAGACTGAGCAGGAGTCATGAGCTAGCAAGAAGGGGGGGAGGAGGGTCAAGGGCGGAAGGGAGGAAACTGAAGATGGAGGGGAGAGAAAGCCAGCCCCTGCCGACCCCAGCACCCGTCAGGTGCCAGACATAGTTAAGCTTCTTCAGCTATGGTGCAATGGGTTCCAGTACGTCGTCGGCTGTTAGTATCTTATCCTGCTCTATCAATTGAGCCCATTCAAGGGAAATCGGCCTTTTCCGCAACCCGAGGTATTCTTCACGTCGAAGCGCTTCCCCTTCTGCTACTGTCCATCTAACAACCTCATCCTTCCACTTACCCTCCCTTGGTGACATATGAGCCTTCCAGCATTGGGTTATTAACCGCTTGGCGAGCATCAAAGCCAGGCCCGCAAAGCGACGCAATAATTTTGCCTTCTTGGGCAGTGGGAAAAGTCCCAGTAAACATACCTCCATTTTGTCCCACGGGGAGCACTCTGTTAGTCGGGACAATCCCTGAGTGACCTCCGTCCAGAACTTCTCTAATGCAGTGCATGACCATAACGTGTGTAAGATCAGCGGGTTGATGGGAGCATCTGGGGCATAGAGCGGATGCCGTGGGATACATCCTTTGAATAGCCAAAGGTGTAAGGTAGGCCCTGTGGAATATTAATAATTGAATTGTCTTCAGGCGGAAGTTCCGGGACACCAGCCGGGGATGCTCCACTGCAGAGGTCCATTCCCTGTCTGATAAGTCTCTCATTAGAGCCCCTTCCCACTTCTGTCGGAGCGGTGCTAATGAAATGTGTAAGTGCTCTCGTAGCCCTCGATATAACCAGCGAACCATGTGGCGCCCCTGTCCCATCACGTGCAAGGACTGAAGTAATTGAAACGTAGGAGCTTCCTTCTGTTCTAGTAGCCAGTACTGTCTGACATATTGTGAGACCGATGCGTGCGTGAGGAATAGGGAGTCCGCTACTGCATTTGTTTGCACGAACTCCCAATTGGGCATTAACGTTCCATCCAAGAACAAGTCGCCCACAGTGGTCGTCCCCGCCTGTATCCAATCCCGTACCCGAGCTGTGGATAAAACGCCTCGGCGGGTGGGCAAGCCGTAGAGGGGAATATTTGGGGCATATGGGTTTTGCACTTTCGTATATTTCAGAGCTAGTCTCCAGTAGTGTAATGCAATCGATAAGAGATAGGGGGGATCTCTTACTCTGACGGCTCCAGGACACAACAATTTATGTAGGAGCCCGTTCTGTAAACGCGAGGGTATAACCTATTTCAAATAAGTTATGGCCCGCCAATCAATACGCTAACCATTGTAGCTACCCAACAATGCAATAGGCTTTAAAGTCGGGTGCTCCCATTCTGCCGGCAGTGGGTGTAAGTTGCATCTTTGACAGAGCCAGTCTATGTCTACCTGTTCCCCTCAATAGTGCTGTCAGCATAGTGTCAAGCGTCTGAAAAATCCAGGCAGGCCCAGCGACGGGAATATTCACGAAGTGGTACAAGAGTCTGGGTAGCATTACCATCTTGGAGACTGCTAAGCGGCCCGCTATTGTCAGCGGCAAGGAGTTCTAAAACGTCACTTTGGAGCGGAGTGAATTTATAGTCCTCACTAAATTGCCATCTATGGTATCAGTCGTGGATCTGTAAATTTGTATCCCGAGGTATTTAAATGTAGTGGGTTCCACCCTGAAGTGTAACTGACCGAATTGCAGGGGAGTTCTGTCGTATGTGTCAGAAAAAGAGTATGCCACAGATTTCATGGCATTAAGGTGGAGCCCGGATATGTCGCCAAATCGCAAGAATATCGAAGCTATGGGGTGCATATCCATGCCAAGATCTTTAAAATACAGCAGCATGTCATCTGCATAAAGTGAAACTGAATAGATGACTGCTTGGAGCGGGATGCCATAGGGGGACATGATATCACGTAACTGTTGCGCCAGGGGTTTCAGCTCCAGCACAAATAATAGGGGTGACAAGGGGCAACCCTGGCGAGTCCCTCGTTCAATACGATATGTAGGCCAGATAGTCACCCCTGTCTTGGCGCGGGTGGTGGGATTCGTATATAATAATTGAATCCATTTACAATATTCAGGGGGTATTCCAAACTTTGTGAGGACTGTGAGCATATAGGACCAACTCAGCGTGTCAAATGCTTGCCGTATATCCAAAGACAAACATCCTGCTAGTGGTAGTGCCTCTGTTGCAGAATGCATTAGAGCGTGCAGCCCACGGGTATTGAGAGATGTGCTACGCTTGCGAATAAAACCACATTGGTCTGCGTGTACCAAGTGCGGTAACAGGGGAAGTAATCTGTTCGACAAAATTTTACTTAGGATTTTATATTATGTGTTGAGTATCGACAACGGTCGATAAGATGTCATGTCAAAAGGAGCCTTAACGGGCTTCAACAGGGAGGTAACTATTGCTTCTCTGGTAGTAGGGGGTAGCGTGCCTTCTGTCAGCGAAGTGGCATATAATTGTGACAACTTCGGGGCCAAAACGTCTATATATGTAGAGTAAAATTCATTAGGCTGACCATCTGATCCCGGGGTCTTGTTTCGCGCTAATGCTTTTATCGCAACCCGGATTTCTGCAATAGTAATTGGAGCCGCCAGTAGTTTGGCGGTCGAGTCCGGGACTGTGGGAAGAGTAATTCCGTCAAGGAATTGCGTGACCGCAGTGGGGTCGTCGAGGGGAGGAGCCCTGTAAAGAGCTGCATAATGTTCCTGAAAGGCTTTGTTTATATCAATTTGAGAGGTAACCAGTGTATGGTGTGTATTATATATTGCAAGAGTAGGAGTAGGAATCAATGGAGGTGCAATCAGTCACGCCAGCAGCGTCCCTGCTCTGTCTGCCTTGGCATGTGTACGTAATGTGTAAACCTAGAAGTCAATGGATCGCAATCGTTCCAGTAATTCAGCGTACCGGATTCTAGCATCCTGCAAGCGTTCCGCCTCCGACACCCCCACCCGGGCTGCTGTTTCCAAGGCCTGTAATTTACCTTCTAATTCGGTCAAATCTCTCACCACTTCTCGTCTGACCCCAACTAAATGACCCATGGAGACTCCCCTTATTGTTATCTTGAAGGCCTCCCACTCAATTGATCTAGTCGTGGCCGTGCCCTCATTTTCAGCAAAGTATGTTACAATGGTATCGGCTAATTTGGCACGGAATACCTGGTCTTCTAAAGTCAAAGGTTGTAGTCGCCACGTAGGTATGGGCGTAGGAACCCGTCCCCAATGTAACGTCAGCTCAATGGGACAGTGATCAGAGATGGTTTTTCCCAAGAAAGTGCTCTGATGAACAGCAGAAGAGATATCCGGGGTACACAGAAAATGATCTAATCGGGTGTGTAGGTTGTGTGGATGAGAAAAGGAGGAGTATTCCCGCATATTCATGTGTTGGGATCGCCAAACATCTAAAAGATTCCACCTGTGTGCCCATCGAGTTAGTGCAGCAGCTTGAGTTACCGCACCTGTATTCAGCAAGGGAGGATGTGAACGGTCCCAATGTACCACAAATACTGCATTAAAGTCCCCTCCCAACAACCGTGGGTACTGTACCCAATCAGAAAGTGCCTGAGATAATTCTGTTAAAAATGCCTCCTGGTCAACATTTGGGGCATATATAGAGCCCAACACTACTTGCCTTCCATCCAGCGTCCCACGAACCAAAACATATCTACCCTGGTCATCAATTCGAGACTCAGTTAGAGCAAAAGGGATTCCCGCCCGTACCCATATTGCAGCCCCTCTAGAAAAGCCGGAGTATGCAGTTGCGAAAAATTGACCCCTCCACCTCCTTTGTACTTTACTCGACTCAGCCGGCATAAGATGCGTCTCTTGAAGACATACTATTTGGGCCTTGCGCCGATGAAGTTGGGCAACTATTCTATTTTTCTTTTGGACTGACCCCATCCCCCGAACATTCCAGGATATGACAGTATACAAGTTAGCGACTGACATCTTCAAGCATCAAGTAAAAAGATACCCCCCCCCCGCATCCCCAAAGACCATCAGAATATGCGGCAGAAATCGGAACAATACAAACAAACCCCAATACTGGGTCCAATGATTGAACTTCGCTCGACCAAACTGTGCATAGCAGAATTAACATGTTACACTAGAAACTCTTGCTTTCGCTTGTGGGGCAAGCTGCGCGTCCAGTACCATAGCTTCTGAGAATACTAGACAGGTACGAACCTAGGCCGAGCCAGGCCGATATGCTTCCGGTTGAAAACCCTTTTCTTTAACATGGATGCATAATAGTAAAGCATTAAACATTGTGTAATAGAGGCTGCTTAATTATACAGCAATGTGTGACTCAGTACAAGTATGAAAGTGGATATGTGCAATCCCGGTGTTAAACGACAGTGCTCCGTTCAATGTTTTACGAGGTCAGCCCAAAGGGTCATGGCTATGCTGTGTGGATACAGATGGGAACAATGCTACACTACCCTCAGACTCAGAATCCGTGTGTGCCTCAACGGAGGGGCTGGTACTGATCGGCGATCGTTGAACACGCAGCGCGTCAGCAATGCGTAGGGCTTCTTGCCTGCCCGCCAGTACTTGCTGTGGAGGCGGGGAGGAGACCTCCGTGCTTTGCGTAATCATCCCCTTTCTGTGGAGACGGGGTGTTCGTCGAGGCCGCGGTCGCGTGGAGTCCAAGTGCCTCTCCGCCGCCGCATCGGGAAATGTCTGTCCAGCCATTCCCACGCACCCTCAGGGGTATCAAAGAACATGGAGCGTTGGTTATGATTAATCTTGAGCTTTGCCGGGAAAAGTAATGCAAATGTCAAACCTGCTGCTTGAACTCTGGCCTTGACGTCCATAAAGGAAAAACGCTTCCGTTGAACTGCCAATATGTAGTCCGGAAATATAGAGACTCTTGCGTTGTCGACCTGTAACGGGCCATGCTCCCTCGCAGCCTGTAGCACGTGGTCCCGATCCCTATAATTCAATATTCTAGCAAACATTGGATGGGGGTTGGACCCAGGTATAGGTCGGCGCGTGGGTACTCTGTGGGCGCGTTCCACGGTAAAATGCGGGGACAGGCCCGCGGAGGCTACCACCGACCTCAGCCATTCCTCAATGTAGATCGTCGGGTTGGCTCCTTCCGTCCCCTCCGGCAGACCCACTATACGGAGGTTGTTGCGCCTCGCCCGCCCCTCCGCATCGTCAGCTCGGGCTTGCAGGGATTCGATCTGCTGACTGATCCGTTTCAACTGATCATCATGCTCTTTTACTTGGGGCCCCAACGTATCTAGTAGCTGTTCCGAGTTCTTGACTTTATCGGACAATTTTCGGTGGTCATCTTTAAGTAGGTTCAGTTCCATGGAGATTGTGCCCAATTGACTTTCAATAGCAGCACGTGAGTCTCGAATTTCTTTCAAAATTATGTCCAGTTTATCCCCAGTGGGGGCGGACGACGTCTCGGGCTCCATCTGCCGAGTGCCAGTAGATGAGGATTCCGAGTGTGCGGAACGAGAGCCACCTCTGCCTGTCCTCAAGGTAGTCCGTGATTTTCCCCTGACCATGACCACGATAGACCAGGATACCAAACAGGCTCCGCCAGTAGCACTGCAAACCACTACCACCAGGCACCCTAGTCTGCCGGTTGCTTCAGCTATAGGGGAAGGCCTGGTAGTCTCAGAGGAGGGGCCGTACTCGTTAATGTGCAATCAGCTGTCCGTGCCACTCTCATCAAAGAGAAGCTGACCAGTGCCTATGTGTGTGGCTGGCTTAGTAGATCACTCCTTGAGCTCCGGGTCAGGGGTCTAGCTTCCTCTGGATACGAGAGCAGGCTCTTCAGTCGGTAACCCAAACGCCTCCGCTGCCTCTTCAAAGCTTTTACCTGTGGCACCCAGTCTCTTCAGTATTGCATTAAGGGGGGGGCCTCCACTCTCATCCACCACCCGCCCCCACAGATCCAGCCTGCTCAGTGGCAAATGTCCTCAAACCAGGCGATGCAGCGGCGATTCACCAGGTACTCCACTACAGGCCCACAGTGTGAACCGGGCCCAACGGGTGGTCCGCGTCGGTGTCAGGCAATTACCCTTGCTCTCCTGGGTAATATTGGCCTGTAGAAGAGTGGGGAAGAATGATCTATTCCCAGTTTTTCTCAAACTTTTGCTGAATACTGTGAGTACACGATGTCTGAATCTTCAAAGAAAGGATTATTCTTGCCTTGTGGTTCCTGTGGGAAAAAGAGATTACATTTTGAGGATCCCCACAAGGAGTGTATATATTGTTTGTATCCTTCTCATAAGGTCAAGGACTGCAGGATTTGTAGAACATTTTCTTCAAAGACCTTAAAGGATAGAGAAGGCAGATTATTGATCTGGCTGGAGAAATTGAAGGTGAGATCTGAGGTGGTGTCTGAAGAGGATGATAGTGAGAGCCTCCCAGCGTCTAAGAAGAGAGATGGATCTGAAGATCCACCTGAAAGAGCTGGCAAAACATCTAAAAAGTCTCACCATGAGGCTAGCCACTCTGCCTCTAAAAAAGAGAAGCTTTCTTTCTCTTCTGAAGGAAAATCTGTGGAAACACCAAAAATGCCACTTAACGGCATTGAAACAGTCCAGGACTCAGTCAGAGTCTGTCAGATCTTCGTCGTTGTCAAAAAAGACTCCGTCAACGACGAAGCCACCTCAGAGTTCATCGACGCTATCTCCGTCGACGGAAGAACCAGTAAGATCTGTACCTTCGACGACGAAGACAAAATCGCCTCCGACGACGACACCGTCGACGATACCACCTACTGTTACAGTCTCTTCTCCGCCGACGTCCCACTCGTCGATGGCGTCATCGACGACGGTCCCATTCTCGTCGACGCTCCCACCGTCGACGACGGTCCCACTCTCGTCGACGCTCCCACCGTCGACGACCTCCACTTCGACGACGACCTCCACTTCGACGACATCATCTTCTACGACGGGTCTTCCGTCGACGACAACGTCGACACTAACAACAGTGAAGGCAGCTTCAGCTGTCCCTATGTCTCCTTCCATGGTCATCTCGTCGACGATCATGCGGAAAAGGCCTACCTCATTACAAGTAACTCCTATTTTATCATCTAAATTATCGTCTACGCTCCCGTCTACGAGGGGCTACTACCACGACCCTTCATACATTTCTCCCTTGCCTCCGAGCCATTTTTTGGAGGAGTCCGAGGATGATGGTCTGTCCAGCCCTGCACGCAGCCCCTCTCAGCTTCATGTTGAATACAAAGAAGATGATGAGGAAGAAGAGTATTATGAGCCTTATCAAACAGTACAAAGGCCTCAAGTTTTATTGCCTCGTCAGGAACCTGTGGTTCAGATGCCCGTGACTTTGGTACAGGACTTGGCAGCTATGCTGCAAGATTACCATACTCGTTTCCCAACTGCGACTGATCCCGTTCAAAGACAGCCTTCTCCTCCATCTGTCTTGCATACTTCAGGTTCATCTGTTCCCGCTGCTGGGTCTCCGTATATTGCACCTATGCCACAAGACCAAGGGGTACAAGACGATGACGAGGGTGCAGTCGCCGAAGAGGGCGAACTCCCTAAATCACCAACCACCGTGGATGAATGGGAGGATTATGTAATCCCTACACCATCATCGCCAGTTCCTCAGGCAATTGATTCCCCTCCGGAGGACATTGGAGGTTTTCATGCCATCATGGAGAGGGAAGCGACACGATTCCACCTGCATATGCCCGTTAGGCAGTCCGACTGCTTTCTCTATGATGCTAAAGATCAGAGCAGAAAATCGGTCCGCGCCATTCCCATAATCGACCATATTTGGGAAGAGGGCGTCAAGATTATGAGGAACCCTCTCTCTGTACCTGCAATTCTTCCCAGGATTGATAAGAAATATAAGGCCCCGGATGATGCCCCTGCTTGCCTATCCGGTCATCCTAGGTCTGACTCTGTCATCTCTCAGGCTGCTTAGCGCAGATCGAGAAATCCATCGGTACCGATTACTGCACCTCCTGACAAGGATGGTAGGAGGCTCAATAATATAGGAAAGAGGTTCACCACCAAGGCAGGTGCTTCCGTTCGTGCCGCTAACTCCTTGGCAATCCTAGGGAGATATGACCGCCAAATGTGGTCAGATATTGCTCCATTCCTCGAATTTTTGCCAGATGATAAGAAGCAGGAGGCGAGGAAAATTCTCTTAGAGGGGAAAAGAGCAGCATCGGAAACGATTGACATTTCCATGGATCTAGCCTCCCTAGGGTTCCGACAACTGGCTGGAGCAGCGGTCCTCCGTCGCCAGGGTTGGCTTAAATCTACCACTTTCCACCCAGAGATACAAAGCAAAATCCTCGATATGCCATTTGATGGGGATGTGCTCTTTGGCAAGCACATCGATGATGCCCTGCAAGAGATTAAAAAGGACACCGACACAGCCAAAGCCCTGGGTACGCTTCAGTACAGGAGGATTCCTTTTCGAGGCGCCCGTGGCAGAGGGTCTTTTTCCTTTCGTGGAGGTTACCAAAAGTACCAACCCCAGTATTATTAGGGCAGATATGGTTTTCAACAGCAACAACAATCTTACAGCGCCCCCCCTGCTGCCGCTTACAGACAACAGAACATGAGGAAACAGCCCCAACAGGGCAGAGATAATGGTAGGAAACAGTGACTTCTCCCCAGCGCCTGCAACAGTTCGGCCACATTTCAACCCCAAGACGCCGAACATTTCTCGTCATTTCAGTCAATGGGAAAAACTGACCTCGGACAAGTGGGTTTTGGACATAATCAAATTCGGACACACTCTAGAATTTGTAAACCTCTCTCCACCCCATCCACCTTTAAAAAAGCATCCACGACATCTAGCTCTTCTCAAGAAAGAGGCAAGGAGTATGCTACAAAAAGGAGCTATAGAGAAAGTGCCTCGCTCTCATGTGGGAAGAGGTTTTTACTCCCGTTTCTTTTTAGTCAAGAAAAAGTCGGGAGAATGGAGACCAATCCTGGATCTGAGGAAGCTGAACAAATACCTGCAAAAGAAATCCTTTCGCATGGTTACTCTTCAAGAGATCCTGCAACTCCTAGACCATGCAGACTTCATGACATTAGATCTGCAGGATGCATACTTCCACATCCCGATCCACCCCAAACATCGAAAGTTCCTCCGTTTTACTGTGGCAGGTGCGCATTTTCAATTCAGGGTTCTCCCTTTTGGCCTGCGTTCAGCTCCAAGAGTTTTTACAAAATGCCTTGCTCCGGTTGCGGCTCAAATCAGGCTGCAGGGCCTGCAGCTTTTCCCATATCTGGACGATTGGCTAATAAAAGCTCCTTCTTTCCGGCAGGCCTCAGAAGCATGTTTCAATCTCTGGGGCTGTCTCTCAACTTCCAAAAGTCAGTTCTTCTTCCATCTCAAAGGATTCAGTTTCTGGGAGCAGTTTTGGACACTATCCAGGACAAAGCATCCTTGTCCACAGAAAGACGATCACATCTGGTTTCTCTAGCATCAGACCTACGAAAAAGAAGGTTCGCTTCTGTGAGGAAGATAAAATCCTTTCTCTGGATGTTGTCCTCTGCAATCCTTTTGGTTCCTCACTCCCGTCTCAGAATGAGACCTATCCAAGAAGAACTGGACAGTCAATGGCTTCAAATAACAGGGTCGTTCGACCTGGTGAGGATAACCCCGGCTATGCGGGTGGCTCTGCTTTGGTGGCAGCGCTCCAGCAATGTCTCGACCGGGCTTACCTTTCTTTCTCCCCCACCAGAATTCATCTTGACTACAGACGCGTCTCTCGAAGGATGGGGTGCGCACCTCCAAGATCTCTGCATAAGAGGGAAATGGTCCAAAGCATTGTCAAGAATGCACATCAACTTCCTGGAGCTTCGAGCTATTTTTCTGGCTTTGCAGTCTTTTCTCCCAAGACTTCAAGGGTCATCAGTTCTCATAAGAACCGACAACACCACTTGCATGCATTACCTAAACAAGCAAGGGGGGACTCGCTCTCACATCCTATCTCAGGAGGTGCAAAACATATGGAAGTGCCTCATTTCTCATCACATTACTATAAAGGTGGAGCACCTGCCAGGAGTAAACAACACTCTGGCGGACACTTTGAGCAGAACATCAAATTCTTGCCACGAATGGGAGTTGGACCAGTCAGTCGTGGAACACATTTTCCAGATGTGGGGCAGACCCAACTTGAATCTCTTTGCCTCCAAGACAAATCGGAGATGCCCATTCTATGCCAGCTGGGATCCAGAGAAGGGCTCTTGGGGAAACGCCTTCATGATGAGATGGACGGGGATTTTCGCTTACGCTTTCCCCCCTTTCCGTTGCTCCCGAGGCTTCTAGGAAAACTAAAAATGGAACCGTGCCGAATGATTCTCATTGCCCCACGATGGCCACGTCGGCACTGGTTCACAGTGCTTCTCCTACACTCAGAATGCAACCCATTTCGCCTCCCAGTGTCTCCAACTCTATTGACAATGAGCAAGGGCCAGATTCTCCACCCACATCCAGCCCCTCTGCAGCTGCATGCCTGGCTTCTGAGTTCACTGAATTCAAGGAGCTAGATTTACTGCAAGACTGTAGGGACATACTTGCAAAAGCAAGAGCTCCTTTTACTCTAAAAACCTATTCTCTGAAATGGAAACGTTTCTGTTCTTGGTGCCGTGATAATAATACACATTCCCCTGGACTGTTCTCCGGAGAAGATTCTCCCTTATCTTCTCTCACAAGCTAAGTCTGGACTAATGTTCGCATCGGTTAAGCTGCATCTGGCCGCAATCTCGACTTACAGGCGCTCTGCTGGCAGCTCAGCTCTCTGCTCTAACCGTTTTTATTCAAGCAATTTTTGAAAGGTCTCTTCAGAGCTTTTCCGCCCATCAGAGCTCCTCCCCCTGAATGGAGGCTTAACCTGGTTCTATCACAGCTCATGAAGCACCCATTTGAACCTGTGCACAAAGCTGAGCTTAAATATCTCTCCTGGAAAACTGCTCTTTTGTTGGCGCTTACCTCCGCTAGGAGAGTCAGCGAAATTCAGCCATTTACTATCAAACAACTATACCTAAGGTTTACCAATGACTATGTTCTCCTAAGAACGAATCCTACCTTCATTCCAAAGGTTCCATCTTCTTTTCATCTTAATGAGCCCATTATTCTACGTACTTTCTTTCCCAGTCCTTCCACCCCGGTTGAGAAGGCTCTACACACTTTGGATATTAAAAGGTGCCTCAAATTCTATTTATCACCAACTGTATCCATCCGGAAGTCGGATCAATTGTTTGTATCTTATGGTGGTCAGAAACCAGGTACAGCAGTAACGAAATCAACAATTGCAAGATGGATTGCATCAGTGATTCAATTTTGCATTCTAAAGCTGGAAATCCTCTGTCCGTGCAGCCTAGAGCTCATTCCACAAGGGCTGTGTCCTCATCGGCAGCGCTTTTTGCCGGAGTGCCGTTGGAGAAGATTTGCCGTGCTGCAACTTGGAAGAATGTGCACACATTTACACGGCATTACTGTCAGGATCCGGCTACAGAAGCTGAGTCAGCAGTTGGTCAAGCGGTGTTACGCAACCTTTTCAAATAAGGTAAGCCTCCGTTGAGAGGTGAATATCTTATTTCATGCTTTTGAATGTTATCTCTTTTAATTGTTAATGTTATTGTTGTTTCTCTCATTGTGCCTGAATGTCTCTCTCATGTGGTATGGCATATGTTATAAGTATATTTACAACTATATTTTACGAGGTATCTATGTGGTCTGTATGATACCCACCATCCGCTAAGGAACTAAGGGTTTTACTGCTAGCTATTCTGATTCAAGCATGTGAATCTATGAAAGATACCCCAATACTGGATAAGAAAACGAGTTACTTACTTGTAACTTCAGTTATCCAGTATTGGCATTTTTCATAGATTCACATGCGACCCACCCTCCTCCCCGGAGAGGCTTCCCTTATTACTATGTTATACTTACTGTCACTTGTGCTACGAAAATCTGAGGGACTTGCCTCTCTGTGGAGTGTTCTAGAGGGTGCTAGAGCCTGATTGGCTGTGTTCCAGAGTTGGTTCTTTTTACAAAAGGACAAGGATAGGCTAGTGTAGTGACTTTATTGTCCATTATAACCTATTGTATGATATTTTATAACTGTTATGTATATATATTTTATTTGTACCGTGAGACTCCCACCTCGACGGTGGGGATGATTCAAGCATGTGAATCTATGAAAGATACCAATACTGGATAACTGAAGTTACAGGTAAGTAACTCGTTTTCTTTCTACTTAATGATGTGGACTTGCAGTGTGGGAGGAAGGGAGGGAGGGGCACACTGAAGTTACAACTGTTACTAGGGGATTTTCTAGATAGTGATGGGAACATTACCAGTAGACACACCTACAGAACTTATGTTAGGAATGTATATCAACTGATGACCTGCCGTGATATCATAAATGACCAGTAAAAACTGTTTAAAAAACAACAACAAAAAACTATCCCTTGTTAGGCTTTTCAGCCTCCAGCAATTTGTTGGTTTTTCAGCCTCCAGCACTATGCCTGGTGGGATTAGTAGTTTAATTTACTACATTATAAACATGCACCCGTTTGAAAGTTCCAGAGCAGAATGCCTACTTAGTGTTGTTGACGGAATTGCCACAACTACCTTGCCAAGATGACCTCTACAAACTCAATACAGACTTATTTATTTTACCCCATGTATTAACCCATATCAAGAAAGTTGGTAGTCATTGTATTAGTTATATGACCTTAGTTAATTTGTGTAGTTCTTCTCTGAGAGGTTATATGTAATATGTCAGTTTCAAGAAGATGTAATATTATGATCTGCAAAAATCAGGTGCTGTAAGTAGTATACAACTTTCAGTTGCTTTCTAATACAGTTCCTCATGAATAATCTTGTTACTTCTGTTGTGTATATATGAAGCCGACCATCAATAACTGCAAAGGGATAATGGACTTAACAAAGATGTTATTACGATCTGAAAGAAACACGTTAGTGATCGATTCCTTACCTTAGAATTACCCCCAGGCGTCAGACTGGATCCGGAAAGTTTTCGTTAGCAGTACCTTTGCGCGTCGGAAGGTGGCGTCGGTCGGCTCCGCGACCGTCGTCGGCGTCGTGGTCGCCGGGATGACGTCGCGGCAGCTACTTAGACGCCGCCCTCGCGCTCTGACGTCAGTTCTTTCTTTATCCGCGCCATCCAGCGCAGATCCGGGAAGAGCGGTACCTCAGTCATTTTTTGACTACGTTTTTCTTGACTTTTGTCGACGTCTTTTTCGAGTCTCACGACTCCGTAAGGTGCACGAGGGATGCCAGGTTTCACGGCCTGCAGTTCCTGTAGCCGACTGATCTCGGTGACTGATCCGCACCGCGTGGGCCTTTTCTGCTTGGAACACGACCACGACCCCAAGTCGTGCTCCGACTGCCGGTTGTTGACGCCGAAAGCTTTGCGGGAGCGGTCCCGAAAGCTGCTTGAACGCCGACAGTCGGTTCCGCGCCATTCGAGGTCCCGGTCCAGAGGGAGGTCGAGGGACCGGTCGCAAAGCCACCATCAGTCAGGATCGAAGTCTTCGCACTCGGGGTCAGGTAAGTTGAAGCACAAAAAGAAGTCGAAGAAGCATCGTCGCTCTTCGACTTCTCCTCGTCGGTCGGCTGACCCGACGAGGCCCCGGGCGGGGTTTTTGTGCCCCTGTTCACTCCTGGAGTCCCTTTTAGGCCAGATTGGCACCCAGAGGACGAGGAGGAGGAGGATTGGGATGGGTCAGGTGACCCTTTAACGGAACAGCTGCAACAGGACTGGAGAGAGGACCTGGGGGATGCCAGTGGTTTGGACACCTCGCCAGACCTTGGCATGCTGTCTCCTCCTACCGTGGCTACGGAGGAGGGAGCGTCTTACGCAGTGGTGTTGCGTAGGGCGACCGAGGCTCTTAACCTCGAGCTTCCTACGGTGGCAGTCAGGACTAACCTCCTGACAGAGGTACTTCAACCGGCAGCGAGCTCTTCGGAGCCCCTACTGCCTTTTAATGAAGCTATCTCAGATACCCTTTTGGGCACTTGGTCCAAGCCCACCACAGGGGCTCCTGTGGATAGGATGATTGCCCGACGCCACCGCCCGGCTCCGGGCGACCCCTTGTTCCTTTCCCAACACCCTTCCCCTGAGAGCTTGGTGGTCCAAGCCTCAACGTCCCAGAGCTTCTTCCCTACCGCACCCCCGGATAGGGAATCCAAGAAGCTGGATCACCTTGGGAAGAAGTTGTTTTCTTCCTCCAGCTTAGGGCTGCGGTCGGTGAACACCGCATGGCTCTTGGGCCGTTATTCCCACTCTGTGTGGGACTCAGTGGCGCAAGTGCTGCCTGTGTCTGGAGGAGGCCCGGACCGTGCTCTCCCGTGCTGTTGCTGAGGGGAGAGACGCAGCCAAGTTCGCCATTCGGTGTGGGCTGGATACCGCCGACTCACTGGGCAGAACGATTTCCACGTCGGTGGCAATCAGACGCCACGCCTGGTTGAGGACGACTGGCTTTTCGGGGGATTTCCAGAACACCCTGATGGACATGCCTTTTGATGGCCGTCGCCTGTTCGGCGACAAGGCGGACAGTGCATTGACCCGTTTCAAGGACTCGCGGGCTACGGCCAAGTCCTTGGGTCTTTCCACCCTGCGTCCTGCACAGTCTGCTTTTCGCCCCTTTCGTGGCAACGGAAGGGGTGCCCCACCATGTTCCCTTCAGGGCCACAGGCCGGCGCAAAACTTTCCATCCTAGCGCGGCCGGGGACGTGGGAACCAACGCCGTGGTTCTGGGGGCCAGCGGGCGGGCCAGTCCACCTCCACCCCCTCCGCCGCAGCCTCCAAACCCTCCTAGTCCGACATTTCAGGGCCACCAAACACCAGTGGGCGGCAGGATTCGCCATCACCTCCCCCACTGGTGCAACATCACGTCGGACAGGTGGGTTTTGCAAATCGTCCGAAGGGGCTACTCCCTCCCCTTCGAGACTACGCCTCCCTCCATGCCACCAAAGTACCATCGCATATCGGAGGATCACCTGTCCCTTCTCCAGCAGGAAGTTACGGCTCTTGGCCAAGGGAGCCATCGAGCGCGTTCCTGTCCCAGAAGTAGGTCGTGGTTGTTATTCCCACTACTTTCTGGTGCCCAAGAAGGACAAAGGCCTGCGTCCTATCTTGGATCTCAGGAACGTCAACCGCTTCCTCCGGAAGGAGAAGTTCAAGATGTTGACCCTGGCTCAGGTCTTGTCTGCCCTCGACCCTGGAGACTGGATGGTAGCGTTGGACCTGCAGGACGCTTATTTTCACATCTCCGTCCTGCTGGCCCACCGGCGTTACCTGCGGTTCACGGTAGGCCGCGAGCATTTTCAGTTCACCGTGCTCCCCTTTGGCCTTACCAGCGCCCCTCGGGTGTTCACGAAAGTGATGGCGGTGGTTGCAGCTCATCTGCGCAGATCAGGGGTTCCAGACTTCCCCTATCTCGACGACTGGCTGTTGAAGGCGGGCTCGCCCCAGGCTGTCGTCTCCCACCTCCAGACTACGGCCGATCTCCTGCACTTGCTGGGGTTCTCCATCAATGCGCCGAAGTCTCACTTGATTCCCTCTCAGAAGCTCCTCTTCATCAGAGCGGTTCTGGACACAACGCAGTTTCGGGTTTATCCTCCCGAACAGCGAGTCCGGGATATTCAGGCTATGATTCCGATCTTTCAGCCTCTATCCCGGGTGTCAGTCAGGAAGACCTTGAGGCTGTTGGGACTCATGGCCTCCTGCATCCTGCTGGTCGATCATGCCAGATGGCATATGCGGGCTCTGCAGTGGGACCTGAAGTTCCAGTGGGCGCAGCATCAGGGGAACCTGTCCAATTGCGTCCAGATCTCGGAGGGCACTGCACGACAATTGCAGTGGTGGCTCACGAACCAGGATTGGGTCAACGGCAGATCCCTCTCCCTTTCCCAACCAGAACACACTGTGGTGACAGATGCATCCCTTCTGGGATGGGGTGGCCACATGGGAGCGGCGGAGATCAGAGGCCTCTGGTCGAGTCCGAGCTCCACATCAACCTCCTGGAGCTTCGGGCGATCCGTCTTGCACTCAAGGCATTCCTTCCCTCTGTCCAGGGAAGAGTAGTGCAGGTGTTCACAGACAACACCACCGCCATGTGGTACTGCAACAAACAGGGCGGGGTGGGGTCGTGGACCCTATGTCAAGAGGCTCTGCGTCTCTGGACATGGCTGGAACATCAGGGCTTCTCTCTGGTGGTTCAACACCTGGCAGGTTCCCTGAACGCCAGGGCGGACGAGCTCAGCCGCAGGTGCATGATGGATCACGAATGGCGTCTTCACTCGGAGGTGGCGCAAGGACTCTTTCAACAGTGGGGAGAGCCTTGATTAGATCTGTTTGCCACCGAAGAGAACGCGCAATGTCAGTAATTCTGTGCGTTGGAATTTCCAAGGCGGCACTCGCTAGGCGACGCTTTTCGTCGCGAGTGGAGTTACGGTTTTCTGTACGCCTTTCCACCTATTCCACTTCTGCCCAGAGTGCTGAAGATCGGGCGCGACCAGGCCCATGTCATTCTTGTGGCTCCGGATTGGGCACGAAGAGTATGGTATCCCGAGCTACTCAGTATGGCCATCGATCCTCCGATTCGTCTGCCTCTTCGGGAGGATCTTTTGTTGCTGCAGCAGCGGACGGTCCTCCACCTGAACTTGTCCAGCCTCCACCTTCTTGCGTGGAGATTGAGCGGCGGCAACTGATGTTATTTGACCTGCCTCCCTAAGTCTGTGATGTCATCTTGGCAGCCAGGCGTCCCTCCACTAAGACGGTATACGCCTGTAGATGGAACAAATTTGTGGCATGGTGCACAGCAAAGGCTGTGGATCCCCTTTCTGCCTCTCTTTCTGAGGTTCTTTTGTTCCTTCTTTCTTTGGCCCAGCAGGGCTCTGCTCTGGGCACTCTAAAGGGCTATCTTTCAGCCATTTCTGCCTTTCTCAGGCTTCCTGATCAACCTTCTCTTTTTAAGTCCCCTGTTGTTAATCGTTTTCTGAAAGGCATAACGCATCTCTTTCCTCCGGTTCCTTTCGTTATGCCTCAGTGGGACTTGAACCTGGTCTTGACTTTTTTAATGTGTGCTCCCTTTGAGCCACTTCACAACTGTCCTCTTCGTCTCTTGACGCTTAAGACTGCTTTCCTGGTGGCCCTCACTTCTGCTAGGAGAGTGAGTGAGCTCCAGGCTCTTTCTTCTAAGCCTCCATTTCTGGCTATGCATCCGGACAAAGTGGTCCTACGCACTTGTCCATCCTTTCTTCCAAAGGTGGTTACATCTTTTCATATTGGCCAAACCATCACTTTGCCCACCTTCTTTCCGCCTCCGCATCCTTCGAGAGAGGAAGAGAGGCTCCACCGTCTGGACCCAAAACGTGCGCTCTCCTTCTACCTAGACCGCACAAAACAGTTCCGGGTGGATGACCAACTCTTTGTTGGCTACGTGGGCGCCAAGAAAGGTCGGGCTGTACACAAGCGGACCATCTCCAGGTGGGTCGTCTTGTGTATCAAGGCCTGTTACTCTTTGGCTAAAAGGAGCCTCCAGTTGGGTTGCGCGCCCATTCCACCAGGCGACGGCAGTAACCACTGCTTTGGGACGGGGGAGTTCCTCTAAGCGACATCTGTCGGGCAGCTACGTGGGCATCGCTGCACACGTTCACCAAGCACTACTGCCTGGACAGCCAAGTCCGGAGAGATGGCTTCTTTGGCCGTTCTGTTCTCCAGGACTTTCTGGTGTGATCTTGGTACGCAGACCCACCACCGGGGTTGGTATTGCTGTGGTATCTATTCTAAGGTAAGGAATCTATCATTAACGTGTTTCTTTCAGATGCACAAGTTACTTACCTTCGGTAACGATATATCTGTAAGAAACATTAGTTAGTAATAGATTCCTTACCGCCCCACCCATCCTCCCCGTTCTGCGAACTGATTTCTAGGGTTAAGGACATCCCTTCAGGGCCCTAGTTGTGTGCACCAGTGGTCAGTATCTTGCATGGCTCTGCGTTTCTGGCGCGGAAAGTCGTGTACAGAACTGACGTCAGCGCGCGAGGGCGGCGTCTAAGTAGCTGCCGCAACGTCATCCCGGTGACCACGACACCGACGACGGATGCGGAGCCGACCGACGCCACCTTCTGACGCGCAGAAGTACTGCTAACGAAAACTTTCCGGATCCAGTCTGACGCCTGGGGGTAATTCTAAGGTAAGGAATCTATCACTAACTAATGTTTCTTACAGATATATCGTTACCGAAGGTAAGTAACTTCTGCTTCAGGAACACATCTCAACATATGAGATTAGTGGTTCATGAGGCAAAGAATGCAATTATAGATCTACAAGCTACTATTATGAAAAAGTATATTACTAACCTTAAGCATTTACGTCTATCTAGCCATTACATGTCATATGTGGGGATAGTTCTATGACGAAGTACTTTGTATGACAGTAAAAGATCATTTGTTTCTGATATCAGTGAACCCCCATGTTAAAGGATGTAATTGACGCAGTCCTGATGACTGTTAAGAAATTCAGCAAACAGTAGAAGCATGTTGATGCTGTGCTGAATGTAGGCCTTTATTGCATTAAAACAAAAAACACAAAGCAACCAAATGAAAACATGAAATTATATTGGTAATGCCTGCCTCTCTATTACCTCGTTCTTTCTTATTTGCTGTTCATGTGTGCTGATAGGATGAAATGGGTGCATCTGTCAAGTAGGGACAGGAATTGATTTTACAGGTAAGCTACTAGACATTGTCAAATTGGGGGTATACAGCAAGTTGTGAATTTCACCCTTTCAGGCATCAAAGAACCAAGTAGAGAATGGCATGTAAGAAGTCACTTCTACAGGGTACCGTTAAAAAAACAAAGTACCTTTTTAATATTTGGCAAAAGTGTACTGATGCCTTGGTGAAAACTGATCATGTTATGATTTAACATCTGAATCATTTCATAACATGGTGGTACACATTTGAATTGAAAGTTATACTTTTGAGAAATAACTAATTGTAAGAAATCTGGCTTTTTCAGTGTAGTCTCCTTCCCCTTTGGCTGGACCCTGTATTTTTGTTGACTTTAAAACTCTGCACTTTACACCTGCTAACCAATAGTTAAGTGCCTATGCTCCCCTTGAAAATTTTTCGAATTGACATACTCCTCATTGGTGTATTCAACTTACGTGGAAGTCCCTAGTATGAAGTGCAAAGCATACCCAGAGTCTGGAAATTTAGTGCCACTTGTGGACTGCAGCACCTATTGTGCCGTCCGCTACAGTGGCAGTACAAACATGGCTTTAGGCCTAGCATTGTAGCCTGACTTTAGCAATGTAAAAACTGCATTTTGATTTGTCAAAATAAACACTTTTGACAGGTCAAAACCTCTCTTGTAAATATTAATCGCTCACCCCTATGCTATGTATGTCTTGTAAATGATACCAAAGGGGATGATGGACGGAGTGTTAGAGCAAATCAAACACTCACCCCCAGTCAACTGATCTGGGTTTAATCCATCATCATTCTTTAGCTCACTCCACCAACCCAGTTCAGACTTGGCCATATGCAAATCAGTCTGACCCTGTGCCTCATGGGAACAGTCCAGCCCGAACTGCCAAGCCATGTCTTCCCTGGACCGGAAACAAGCATCCTGGGACCGGTTTCGGGTTCAAAACCCTCATCAGCCAGGCTATCTTGATTCCAGTGGCAAAGTGAGCAAGGGACCCACGTCTGGGCATACCCTGCCAACTTAGGGCGAACAAAGCGATACCAAAGGGGATGATGGACGGAGCGTTAGAGCAAATCAAACACTCACCCCCAGTCAACTGATCTGGGTTTAATCCATCATCATTCTTTAGCTCACTCCACCACCCCAGTTCAGACATGGCCATATGCAAATCAGTCTGACCCTGTGCCTCATGGGAACAGTCCAGCCCGAACTGCCAAGCCATGGGTATGCCCAGACATGGGTCCCTTGCTCACTTTGCCACTGGATTCAAGATAGCCTGGCTGATGACGGCTGTAAGCCAGAAACCGGTCCCAGGATGCTTGTTTCCGGTCCAGGGAAGACATGGCTTGGCAGTTCGGGCTGGACTGTTCCCATGAGGCACAGGGTCAGACTGATTTGCATATGGCCATGTCTGAACTGGGGTGGTGGAGTGAGCTAAAGAATGATGATGGATTAAACCCAGATCAGTTGACTGGGGGTGAGTGCTTGCAATGTTCAACACTCCGTCCATCATCCCCTTTGGTTTTGCTATGTATGTCTTGTAGCCTACATGGCAGGGTGTAGGGTATTTAAAAGTAGGACATTTTAGAAATGTAATGTTAACATGTCCTTACAGTGACTAGCACCCAAAAGACATTTTACAGTGCGGCAGGCCTAACTGTCTTGTGTAGAAAACCAGAATGCAGCTTAAAATACTAATACTGTATCTTGGCAATGGGAGTAGCTAGAAAATAATTAAACAACAATTTGTAAGTTATTACAAATCCAATTCAATTGTGAAGCCTTATTTTTAATACATTCTAGGGAAGAGTAACTTCTAGAAAGTTACCTTTTCTCTGCTTGAGGTTCCTGGAGGTTAATTTGCATTTGCTTTCTAATTTCACCCAGCCAGTGAGCAGCATTTGAATGTGTGTGAAATTCCTCCCAAGAGCTACATAGTAAGTCACTGTGATTGATTATCGACCTGAATGGGTAGCGATGACTGCTCTGAACCTACAGAATATGCAGGGTAGAGGATGTAGGCATCCTTTTTGACATTACAGTGTCAAATCCTGCTGGAGTGTCATCCTGCTTAACTGGTATGCTCGGGTTTGCATATAAGACTGGGGGCGCACTTGAAAGGATTATAAAAGGATGCCAAGACAGTTCTTTTGTATCCACTGTCTGGTTCTTGGAAAACCCAGCTTTTTTCCTACTAAACTTCTGTCTCTGGGTTTTACATATAACACTTGGAGTGCCCTTGAAAGGAAGGAAACGGGCTACAAGACAATACTAATGTGGTTGCTGAAAAACCCTGCTTTTGTCCTATGAGACATATGTCTATGGGCTTATTGGGGGGTACAGTGGCTATCTCAAACTAGATTTTAGTGTTGGATGTAGGAGGACACTAGTATTACCTTAATATGCTCCCCACGTACACCTCTAGCAGTCAGAGCCCAAGTTTTGTGTGGCTGAGGACTTTTATCACCTTGATAATGGTCAAGGTGGGTAGGGTTGCTTCCGGGAACTTTTACCCCATTGGTCAGAGTGTGTCCAGGAGTCATTCCCACCCACTAGATAGTGGCACGCATAAATGTGACACCTTCAGGCACCCACTTCAGAACACTGCTGGACCTGGGAAAGAATAGAAAGGGACTGGACCTGATGTCAGTGACCTGAGAGGAGCCCGGGACAACTGGACCTGTTCCCTCTTGTTCGCAGGACAAGAAAGTATACTTCAAGGGTCATTAGGATGACCTCGTGTTCAAGCTAAAGACACAATAAGCTACAAGAAGCCTTTTCCTGCAGTCTCCGAGCTGACCAGTGCCAACTGCACCCTGCTGTTGGCCTCTGCCTGACACCCTGTGAGTCTTAATGTCTCCCCTGAGGTCCTGAGGGTCTATAGATGTGTACTGTGGTAGATTGGGAGTTGAAGGAGTAAGCCAGAAGGTAAAATCTTTGACCAGGATGAACCTGGTTGATATATCCGACCCCCACACAATCACAGTCGTCCTCAAATTGTCCTTAGGTCCCTGTCTACCGCGACTAGTGACCATCTTTGTGCTTTTTGGCACTATTTCTACCTAAAACTTAAAAAATTATCTCCTGTTCCCCTTATTGAATATTTGTAATTTTGGTATAATTATGTTTATTAAATTCTACTCTGTTTCTAATTCGGTTTGTGATTTTTATTGTTTTGCATCTTGACTTTATCCCTGTTTTGCTACTGCATAAATACTTTACACGTTGCCCTAAGTTAAGCCTGTCTGCCCTACACCATATCTACCAGGGGGTTGAGCTCTAGTTAATTTAGTATCTTTAAGGGTTCATCCTGACCAGGGATGTGGTTATTCCTTGAGGTGGGTAGTCCCCCTCCCCCAAATAATAGTCCAATTTTTTACACTGATAAGTTGACTTGCCGACCCATGCAGCTTATTCTCGAACAGTGACAATTTCAGTGGAGCGGGACGTATGTGACCCAAGTTAAATTGCTAAAAATGATTTGCACACATACAGAATCTGTTGTACAGACGGTGACATGTTAAACTTTAAATACCTAAGCACAATTCAGTGATTTTATGACTATGTACCATAGTTCGAGGCAACGTAGCTCCATAATCAATTCAATCCGCAGTTGCAAGCGTAAACATGTAAAACTATTTTTTTCTGACTTTGAAGTCTCCTCTGATAAAATTAACTTTTTTAACATTTACATATTGGATTATTGATTGTGAATAGCTTTTAAAATATTAGCAGCTACGTTCATGTGATTTTGTAGTACTCTAGGCGCCAAATTTAGAGGAGAACGTTAGCAGTACCTTCGCCCCTCAAAGGTTTTTCAGATAGAATATTTGTGTTAGGAGAAAAATAAGTTCCGAGTTAGTTTTGCCAGTCAAAAGCTATTTCACCGTTCTAACCCTGCTGGGCTTGTTACTGATTTAACTGTGAATTGGTAGTTAACCTGCTCTAACTTAAGAAGAAAAACACTCTTTGCCCAAAAAATATCTGGTTTGGAACATGGCACAAAGTGAATGGGAAGGGGGAATATGGATACTGACAGAGCACGTCTTCACTAGAGGAAAACTTGAAGTGTTCACAAATAATGCAGAAATTTTGCTGCCAACATTTTCCAGAAATATAAATGCTGGATTTGCCATTACACTGGCATAAGTATTTGAATATAACAGATTTTCCTCTGCTAGCACTGTAGATGTGCAAAATCAATCAATTGTGGAAATACCCAAACAGAAGACTGGGTAAAGCAAAATATAAATGATGTACCTTGGTTTTGTAACAGACTTAAACAACTCTTGGCAATATCACCTAACTGCATGGTGGCCCCAGAATTTCTGCCTTCTTCTGGATCCTATTTTTGCTGGTATTAGGACTCGACTCTGTGCACTGTAAAACCACTGTTCAGTGGCACAGCATGTGTGCTCTGGCCCTAAAATGGTAGTGGTAAAATTGGTTTCACCTAATTTGCATGTTTAACTTTCCTGTGGGAACTCAGTATTCGGAGGAGCTAGCACAACAGGGAGGGATTAGCAAACAGGAAGGAGCTCAGGAGATGGTTGATGTGGGAATTGCGAGAGCTACAATTAGCAGCAACCAGGCACAGGCTCGCACTGGCCACTTATCGCCCCATATACCCCAACATGATTCACGGGTGTCCAAGACCATGTCATTACTAACGGCAACAGCCCTGCCTAATACAGCTAGCAATTCAAACTTGGCTAATGTTTATAGTCAGTAGGAAAGGGAGGGGACAATTGACCCGCAACAGGCCTACACGGTCATGCGATTATTATCCTGGAACATAGCAGGACTTGCCTCGAAACTGGATGATCCAGATTGGGGGCTATTCATAGACCAACATGAGCTGTGCATATTCCAGGAAACATGGGCTAGGGCGGATATACATAGAGAGGGCTATGCGACCTACAGTACCCCAGCCACCCAGGGGGTCAGGGGAAGACCTTTTGGGGGATTATGTATCTGGGTTGGCGTGCACCTCGGTTGTGAGGTCAAACAGATAGAGACCTCATCACCAGACATCCTCTGTATTTTTCTATCCTTTGCTAAAAAAACTAGAATCGCTTTAATTAACGTCTATTCGCGGCCGGTTTCCTATGGTCAGGTCTCCCCCACTCTCGATTGTCTGACCACCTTCCTTCCAACAATCCCGGAGAATTATTGGGTTATTATAGGTGGGGATTTTAATTGCCAATTCGAACCTCTGAATGGCCTGCACACAAGCATCTCAAGTGAGGAGGATTCCGTCTGGGCTATCCCAGACCCCAATATCTCGCCAATTCGGGCTTGGACTCCCCAGGCCCTACAAATGCATGCACTCGTACTGAGTTCCTCATTGAGGGCATGCAATGGCCGTCTAGCTTCTGATAGCCCCGGGAAGCCCACCTTCAATAGACCAGGGCAGGCTTCGATCATAGATTACATCTTGGTCGATATTAGATCATGGCATAGGGTGCTTGATTTTAAGATCTCCCCTCGCCACGAGAGCGATCATAACGCTCTAGTGTCAGATGTCATTTTGATGTATGACGTTGGCTCCCAGATTATACCTCCACAACTTGACCCTGGTCTACAACTGGCCACTGGAGGGAGGAGAGTCCGCTGGGGGGAGTTTTCGCAATCGCAGGATAAGCTGGCCTCCTTATACCAACAAATCACCCCCTTCTTAACTGTTGCATATCAATCCTTTTTGACCAGCGGCACTATAAATGCCCAAATTAGAATCGCAAATAATCATCAAGATTTGATCTCTGTCCTGGCATTCCTCTTTCACACCAACAAAAAGACTAGATCGAACAACAAACCTCGGCATCCATGGTATAACGATCATTGCAAGGCAGCAAAGTTAGCTCTCTTAGCTGCCATTAGACCAAATGACAGGCCACAAATCAAGGAAGCCAGGGCGATTTATAAAATTGCAGTAGTTAAAGCTAAAAGTAGTCGGGAAAGCGAAAAATGGGACGCCATCAAAATTGCGCTGGTTAACCGCGATATGAGGGCATTTTGGAATTTGATCAATACTGGCACACCTGAAGGCAATTCTGCTATATCGCCAAATTTAGGGGAAGAAACCTGGAGAGCCCACTTTAATTCCTTGTATGCTGGGACCAATGAGGAAGCCGGGCGGATGGCAATACCCCTTCCTTATCCAGAGCCCTCTCACTGCGATACACCTCTGTTCTCCTTAAAGGAGATCAGAGGCCTTAGGCAAGATCTTACCAGCAAAGGCACCAGGGCTGGATAAGATCCCTGGCGACCTCTTCCTCTCGGAGCCTCTGGTTTGGGCCCCCTATTTGTGGTCCCTGTTCAATGCCATCCTGCAGGGCATGGCACCTCCCCCCACCTGTGCTGGGGTTGAAATCATTCCAGTATTTAAAAAGGGCTCACCGCTTAATCCTGCCAACTATCGCCCCATTAGTCTTCTAGACGTTAGCCAAAAAATATTTGCACGTGTACTTCTGGGGCGTTTTCAGGCCTGGATTGAAGAGAGTAATGTACTTACGCCCCTCCAAGCTGGGTTTAGGGCGAAGACCTCCACAACTGATCAAATTTTCAGATTACAACTTCTCCATTGGAAAACCGTGATATTAGAGGGTGGCAGCCTCTATCTCACATTCGTGGATCTCAAATCTGCATTTGATTTAGTTCCAAGGGATAAGCTGTGGGCTATACTATTGGATATGGGAGTTCCGGAGTATCTTTGTTATCAGCTGAGACGCCTACACCAAGACAACTTCGCTCAAATAAGATATGGGAAAAATGAGAACTTTCGGCCCCTTTCCCTGTAGAAAAAGGGGTACGCCAAAGTTGCGTCTTGGCTCTGACTCTTTTTTCCCTCTTCATAAATGGCCTAATAGAGTCCCTGCTGGCTGGAAAAGATATAGATGCCCCCAAGTTAGCGAATCGCAGAATAACTGCTTTAATGTTCGCGGATGATACCCTCTGACTATCGAAATCCCCTATGGGTATGCAAAGGGTTCTCGATGCATTTAGTGTCTTCTGCAGGAGTAGGGGCTTGGAGATCAATATTCAGAAAACTAAGTATATGGTCTTCAATGCAAATACCACCAATCGCCCAAACCCTTGCTTAGACAGTAGGACCCTAGAGAGGGTGTCTATCTTCGAATATTTGGGGATTACTTTAACTGAAAAAATTGATTGGGGGGCACAAATAAAGAAAGCTAGCTTAAAGTTGGCCCAGTTCAAGGGGGCCATTGCTAAGGTAAATAAGAGCTGCACGCATTAAGTGCTTGGCCCTGTGGCTGAACTCTACAAGGTACAGGCCAGGGGTGCCGCTTTGTATGGAGCAGAACTATGGGGTCATTGTTCAACTACTCCTCTATCGCTCATAGAGAACTCGTTTGAAAGGCAACTCTTGGGCCTTCCCTCTAGCTCTCCCTTAACACCCCTCAGAATGGATTTAGGGATCAGCTCCATTGCAGGTTTAATCTCCTCTAGACCCCTCTTATACTGGAGACGCCTTTGGTGCACACCCGAACTAGTCTCATATAGAGATGAGCTGAGAGAAGTCATGAGTCTACAAGGAGCAGGGAAACTCCCTTGCCTGGCCTACATTAGGAACATCTGCCAGGCCCTGGGGAGGCCGAACTTGTGGACTTCCCTTGAAGTAATTTGTCCTACGATCCCTAGAAAGGTACTCCTTGAGACCCATAGAGAACATAAACTGGCTCAGCTGTGGAGGGTGTCTAAGTCTGGGTGCCTAACTCTTAGGTTTATGGAAGTAAAATCCCAATACAGACTAGAACCGGCGCTAGACTATATCCAGCCGCTCCTAGCGAAGAAGCTTTTCCTCCAATTCAGACACGGGGTGCTCCCGCTTCGATCTTTTACCAATAAGTGGTCGGGCACCCGTAGCCTGGATTGCCCAGCGTGTGAGCACGTAGAGTAAACGGAAATGCCTGTGCTTTTCTTCTGTCCCGCATATAGGAGGTCAAGGTCTCGCTGGTTGCTACAGCTGTGTAGGAATATGGGTTCTAGACACTGCTCTGAGGCCTTTAGGCTCCTCAAGTACGACACTGATACACCCACCGTATTTTCCATCTCGCGCTTTCTGTATTCAATGTGGTGCATACGCAGAGCTATTCTAAAGAAGACACCATAGGTCAACCACAGGCTAACAATAACTACTAGGTACCCTGATATAGGTACCCGCTTTTTAAATTGATTGAATGCAACTATAGTCTCGCTGATGTATCTGTTTTCTTAAATTATTTATTGGCAAAGGTATTTTATAACATAATGAATTTTTACTTTATTTTTATCTTGGCATAGCCACCACATTTTAAAAGAGTCACTCTTTTTTATTTTATGTTTGGATGGCTATTATAAAATGTGTTATCTATGCGCCCTTGCAAATACTTGAATGAAATTGTCCTTTTCTCACATGCACTCCTTGCCTCTTTTTGTGTGGTTAATATAATGGACAAGTTTTGTATGGACAGTGTACCACTCTTGTCCTGAGTGCGTTCAGAAGAGTTGGACCTGCTTTTCAAGATCTTAGACGCGAATGTATGCAAAAAGTTCCACTCAAGATTTATACTCCACACGCTGCTGCTACATTTTGTATATTTTGTACACAATGTGTTTTTATCTTTTGTTCTTTTATGGCCCTAGTGGCCGAAATAAAGATTATTGACTGACTGACTTTCCTGTAAGGCCATAGTAGATGGTGCTGAAAATGCACCAATGGCACAAGCGTTAAATGCATAAGTGGGTTCCAGTATATTTACAACACCTACAAACATGATAAAAATATATGGCTGCAAGGAGCACCGCTGTGCTCTGCCTGGACTGTAATTTAAAGGCACTGCAGTAATACATTGCATAGAGACGTGCCCTGTCATATAAAAAAACCTGTTTTCATATGTTCAGTCACACTTAAAGTCTGCCTTACTAGCCCACAAGGTAGAGTGCCTAGTATATAAAACTGTAGAACACTATATATTTAAAACGTGTTCAATCACAGTCACTGAAGACTTGCAAACTTAAGAGGGATGGTGGCCTGCTGGGGTCTGCAGACCATCAGGTCTGTGATTATTTTTTAATAAATCAAACTGTGTGATTGATTTTTTAAATTTTTTTAAATGCAGACCTTTTTCCTTAAAGGAAATGTGACTGTTTAAAAAAAGAAATGCTTACTTTTGCTTTTTATTTGTTTAAGAGGTGGCAGTGGTCCTCCTAACTGCTGCGACTCTTCAACAAAGGTTTTTTTTATTTTTATTTCACAGATGTCTCAAGAGAGCCCCTTTCCTTTTCTGATTGCATTCCCTCCTCCTTTGGAGTGTCAGTAAAATAACAATGTTTTGTGACCAGATTCCAATCGGAAAATATTGATACCCAAGATACTGATTCGATATTTGGAAGGGTCATCTACAACATGCTCCTTCCATTCGGAATTCCATTATAGGAGTCAGAAAACTTCTCCAACTCCTAAAATGGGATTAGAACATAAGAAAAGGCATTTTTATAGCCTCTAACGCTGAATTGGAGATTTTGCAATTGGTAAAGTGCTTTGTACATCTGGCCCATAATTAGGATTGGATGGCACAATTTGCCCAATCACTGTGTACAGGATCAGTCTTGAAACTACTTTAACCCCCACCTCCTCAGAACTTGCCTGGACCCAGGAAGACCCCACCTGAAAAAGAAAGCCCTTCTGGAAGAAAGAAGATTTCTGTCTGTTGCTGATTTCAAGGGCTCCTTCTGCCACACCATGATGGCAGAGCTCTCCAACGGCCAAGTGGTTGACCTCCTGTTTGCCTGCTTTAGGGACACAAAAAGTAGAAGGACTCTTTACTACAAGATGTCCCAGCTTACCACAGCAGAGTGACCCCGCAGTACACTTGGTGGGACGGAGACCTGGTGCCTACAAATCTGCCCTGAGGAGCGTGGAACTGCAGGACTGGTCAAAAGGAACATACCCAGCAGTTGGAGCAAAGTGTGTCTTACTCATTTTTTCCATTTTTGAAGAACCGAGACAAGGTGCTGTGGCTTGCCCAGGGAGGTTGCAACTAAGCTAGACAAGAAAAACTTGCAGCGGCTACAAAATCCAGGTTTATCTTGCACTGAGCTTTTGGTGCCAAATCCAATGGCTTCAACATGAACTTGACCCAAGAGGGAATCTTGCCGATCTCCGCTTTGGACCTTGTCCTGCTGGAAGACTTTGGCTTTCATTATAGAGACTAAGCCCGAAGGTATAAACTTCGAAGAGGATAACCTGCTTGGTGTATGTGGTCTCCACATCAATGCTTATCTCCAGTTCCATTTTTGTAAATGGTTTGGGAATTTTTTGTGTTGTTTGTACTAAAATTGTTGGTACTGCTTGAACTTAACACCCAGTTCTCTGGGGATTGCCTGCTGCTTGTGCCATAGCCACCAGGAGTTGAGCTGAGATTCTCTCAGATCTTGTGCTTTGAGCTAACCAAGTTATGTTTATTAGTTTGTTAGAGGTCACCCCTCCCAAGTGAATAACACACTTTCTAACATATATACGTTGGAATCTCCAGGATTAAAAAGAAAATAGCGAGCTTACAACAGTTTCAGTCCAGCATTTAGCACTTACATGAATAGAATTTAGTTAAATAGTTTATTTCTATTTTGTGTCTGTATATTCTTGTTTGTCAGCCTAAATGGTTGGGTCCCTGTTTCTAGTTGTAAAGAACCTATTAAGGTTATCGCATCCTGCACCCATGTAGCAAAAGTTCTCATGTGTCAACTAAAGGCAAATGAAAGGATTCAAGATCTCTTTTCTGTAGAAGCACTAGCCTTTGCAGTGGATCAGGACCCACCTTTTTGATCCTGTACAGAATTTAAATTCCATTATATATTCATGCCATCTTGTGAAAAACTGGGTTGTTGATCACTGACTGCCTCTAAAAGCTTTCATTAACTTTAAAATTGCCTGCATTACCCAAAGGTTATTCATGCCGGCCGGCCTTGCGTCTTATGTCCGAGATCGACTCTACTCAGTTGTCAGCGAAAGATTCAAATGAGGAAAAACCAACCACCTTCTGGAAATTCCTGAATTAAAGAAAAGTAAAACCCCCAACTAAGCTTTCTTCTACGTGGCCTCCAGACTTTGGAACTCCATCCCTGATGCCCTCCGAATGAATTCAAACCTCATTTCGTTTAAGAAAGACCTCAAGACAGATCTCTTTACCTACGAAAAATGAAGGGAAATAGGAAATGGGATCTTATAGGCATATCCAAAATTGGGGATGTCTGGAGGTACAGGGCCATGATACCATTCCCAGAACTACAGGCATAATGAGATATGGCAGGAAGCCAACTTCTCTGCTACATGAAGTTGAAACATGTACTGAGTCGCTACATGGATAGATTGCGTCACATAGCAGAGGAAACACCATTAGAGATGAGTCTTTTGTTGCTCCCTTTCACAAACCCGCTGTGTCCCAGTCCTATGCCACATTACTTAATACCTTACTGCACTCATGGACAAGTGGGAACGGGACCTGGGGAGGCTTGAAGAGGATGATTGGTGAGAAGCCTGTGGCTACCCATCTGGGCAGCCTTCTGGCTGGTGCAACTGAAAATCCTACATAGGCCATACTATACAAGGACGAGGCTATTGGTGATGGGCAAGGTGAAAAACGACCAATGTTTTAGAGGTTGTAAGCAGCAGGGCGCACTGATACATACCTTATGGAGTTGTCCATGGTTGTGGAAATACTGGGATGCAGTGGATAACATAGTATAGAGAGTTATGGGAAACTCATTGATCCTCACTCCAACCTTGGTGGTACTGGGGATCTGTGGAGAACAATCCCTAGACAAATACACATGACTGTTCTGCAACGTCGCATTAATGGTGGTCAGGAGGGACATTGTCGGCTGCTAGGGGGGCAGAGATGGCCCCAATGGCAGCCGAATGGAGATCTGGTTTATGCGGCCTGAAGAATTGGTGTATCAATCCCGAGGATCCCTCCCTAAATTTGAAAAGGTATGGGCCCCCTGGAAGCAGTTTGGTGATGGGAGTGTCAGGGAGACAAATGCAGTGATCTACTAAAAAATGTTTCACATGGTGGAACAGGAGGGTGGAGCATCAGGTGGACACCCGAACAGTGGTAGATCTTGGGGTGGTTGCCGAAGGAGCTTATAAGCATAGGGTATATAATCTTGTATGGATGTACTTGTAAACTTACTTGGTGTGTAATATACTGTTGCAAAAATAATGAAAATATTTTTTTTTTAAAGAGAGATCTCTTCCACCTCTTCGGATCAACTGCCCCCTCCCACTTCTGTCTTAATCCTATGTTCCATTTGCATTCCCTAATCTTCTGTTAACTTAATGTTATTTCTATTTTTAACATCTTCTCTCTAAAGCAGTCCATTGCCCTTGAAGTCAGATCTGTGCTATATAAATACTTCAAATAAAATAAATAAGTGAATTATATAATTGGGTTTGAGTGGGAGTAAGTAGCCTGGTAGCTTAACCTGATCGACCAGGAATTGTGTATAGGGACAGTGCTTCAATGTGCACATCATGTTTAAGTAAAGAATTATAATAGTCAATGATGAAAATCCTTTACATTTTTCAAAGTTATGGCTAAAAAAATGAGAAAAACTAGGACTTGGAGAGCAAACTGGAAATGAACCATAAGAAAATAGTTCCTCGGATAAATATCCCTGAAACCATTGGCTCTGAATGAGTAAAATAGAAAGGAAAAATGTTGAAAGCCAAATAAAAACAATAATAAGTCCCTTTATAGTATGAATTCTGTACCAGGATCTAAAGAAAATATATTCAAATATTCAGGACCAAAAATATAGTCTTATAAAACCAAACATTTGAGATAGGAGTGCGACTTACATTTTCATTGAGCAAACTTTGCCCAAGGCTGCTCATAAATGCCAGTTCTGCTGTTTGTCTTTGATGAGTTTGCAGGCATCTCTAGTTGTTTTGCTTTCAGGATTCCTCAGAACCAGTAAGGTTTGTAAGTTTCTGACACAGGAATCCCATATGACCAGGTCACCTAAAAGAACTGAACAAAGGCCACATCAGGATTCCACCACTGCCGGTTTACTAGACACTTAGTACCGATCAGCAGTTTCCTTTTCAATACATGAGGTCATTCCAAGTACCTTCATCATAGAACCAATGTTTTTCAGCAGGTAAACAAAGTCTCCTAGCAGATTTGATCATACTGTGCCTAGATATCTGTCTGGAGATTGGCAAATTCCAATCCTGGTGTAAAGTTAAATCAAGATATTGCCCATCACAAGCTAAACCTCTTCCAAGAAACCAAAAGCTTCTCTCCTAGATCAGGGTTCTCCAAAGTCTGTTCTGGAGGGCAGGATCCATGCCAGATTTTTAAGATAACTACATTTATCTAAATCAAGATATTCTAAAAATCTGGCATGGATCCGGCCCTCCAGGACTGACTTGGGAGAACCTGTCCTAGACTATCAAATGCATTCATGATGTGTCTGTCGTCCACTCTGTTTGGCATAGAGGTAATCCCTTAATGACTCATTGCTTGTTCCTATCATTTTGTAAATGAACTGTTATTTTCTGATGTCAAATTTCACACTTCCTACCATCCACACATTATCACATGCTCATGGGCCTCCTCCCTGTTCCAGACAATTCATTATTCTATGCAGTTTACTCCTCTGAAACCACAGTCAACATTAAAATCAATTTGAAAATGTGTTCACTTATGTGAACTAAAGTTTTGAATTTGAATTCATTGGCTTGCACCATTAGTACATGTGACTGATATCTTGTACAGGCAAATCACAATTATCAGTGTACTTTATTAAATTACAAAAGCATCACTTTGAACTAAGGATATAAAATTCATCATCCTGATCTCATAACAGGACATGCTTGTAACTGGGGTAGACTTTATGTACCATTGACTGTTAACCTACAGTGTTTCTGCATGAATCAGATACTTACTTTTTTAAATAAAATGTTAAAAGAAAGACGAGTGGCTATATATAGCTTGTGAGGAATATGTGAATACATGTGGAAGTGTAGAATCCATATTTTTGCATTCATTTTTTAAGAAGTTCACCTAATAGTTTGTATTTTAAAATTAATCAATTCCTCTGTGTTTTGTTTAAGGTAAGAAAGCCCGGACATTTGATTTGGAAGCAATGTTTGAGCAAACTCGTAGGACTGCAATAGAAAGAAGTAGAAAAGCTGTTGGTAAGAACCCTTGTTACTTTTTTCTTTGTGCAATGTTAGTTTTTGTCTACTGACAAACACAATGTAAGTAATATGTGTATCTATGTGTGTATATATAAGTAGGAAATTCATCCAAGGTATAGAATTTCCATCTAATAACAATACAACCAGGGTTGCATCTGTTGTAAAGCATTCGTGTATTAACTGTGGTCTACTGAGATTTTCTTGCCAGTCATTTTGCACAAAATCAGAAAAAGGAGCCCACGTATTATGTGTGATATTTGTTTAGTGCATAATCTGTGGTATGCTTCTATTGCAAGCTTGCTTCATACTAAATTCCAGAATTCATTTCTTGCCAATGTGTTGCAGATTCTATCAAAGTTCTTCCAAATATGAAACATTGTTCCCTTAGGCAAGATCTGATCAAGCTCATCTGTTCCATCTACAATTCAGAATTTGGTCTTGTTTCTGGAATTGTTTTGCCATTTTGATTCTTCCACGGACGCACCCTTGTCCCCTTCATATTGCATGTAGGTGGAAGCCGGAAAAATTGGAACTATTGCCAGCCACATGCAAAAGTGCATATTAGTGTTGAAACAAATATAGTGCTCTTTTTACTATTAAAAAAAGATAACCAGCTACATGATGGCCTGTCTGGGCAGATTGATAGCTAAACTGTATGAGTGCACCTTTTTACGTATTGTATTGTAGTCTTTATATAGCACTTACCCCATCCCCTCGCATGGGGATGCTGAAGCGCTTGCCTACATGGGCATTAATCTATGCCATGTAGGGTGTATGGTTGGAAGATTGTCTTTTATACGTGATCCTATGTGGGAAGTATTTTCATGTCTTGTGTGACAACCACCGAGGTATGGTTATCATGTTTTAAGATGCAGCGATTAGCAGTGTGGTGGTAACTTTGACCTTTTCTGCAGGACCTGTTGTGTTATTTCTTATGATCATAGTCTACTTAGCTAGTTATTGCACTGGGTTGTCCATCCTAAAATATTGCTTGTGGTTTTGGTCCTTAGCTGGCATGGTTGGAGAGGAGAAAAGGTGGAGAGATCGGCTAGGATGGCTTTTGTTACTACCATCCCATATCTGAGTGTTATTGTGAGATGTAGAGAAGCAGTCATAGTGTATGGTTATTTGTGTCATGCAGTGGTAAACTAGGTCAAAGCCCTTCAATTGACCAGCAATATGTGACAGATCTCTTCAGTTATTTTATGCCTGTTCATTTGGTCATGGCTGGTTTATTGGCTAACACATTACTGATGATGGACAAGCATCATAGCAGATGTCTTATATGAGAGTAAGAGGGGTAAGTCAGTCTGCTGTCGACCGTTGAGTGTTATGGTATTAGTATTAGTGTGGGCCAGAAATGTTATATATGAATTGACATAACTATATAATACCCAGCTGAACCATGGGTGAGCCCGTCTTAGTTTACCCCCATATAGAAAGTAGTTTGCTGGTTGGCTTGTTCCCTATCTGTTGATTGAAAGCTGAAGACTAAACTTAAAGGAGCAAGTGTATTTTCGGGTGCTGTGCCTGGGATGATGCATTTATCTTGAAAAATACTTATGTTTTCAAATGTCTTCTGAAGTGTATATGCTTCTGGATGCTTTGAATGTTGCCTGTTATTGAGTTCCAAAGCTTGGCGGCTTGTGCTGAGAAATCAGCGATCGCTATGGATTTCTTATGGCAAGATGATAAGATGATATAAGGTGCAAGCCGGGAGTACAGTGTCCTGTTATTTGGATTGTATTGCTTGAATTTTACTTGTAGGTATAGTGGTCCTTCTCCTTGGGAGGCTCTGTGGACAACAAAGGGTGCCTTAAATATTGTCCTATTGTAGTTCATATACTTGGAAAAAAGATTACCTCTACTAGTTGTGAATGTGGGAAATTAAGGATGACAATTAATATATTTTGGCTGCTGTGGAAGCTTTAAAGGATATAATGGATGCTTTGACTTGGTAGAATGGGAGGCTGCTGCCAATGACATTTGGTTTTGCAACAAGTGGGCCACTGCATTGATGAAGGATAGCTAGAGAGACGTTTTTAGAATTAGATCTGCAGGGATTTTGGAACGTGATAGTGAATTTATCTTTAGTGATTAATTTATCCCTGTGTAGTGATAAATTATTTCCAACAATTTGGTAGAAATTAAATATATATTTCATAGTGTATTTGAATGATTTCTCAAAGCCGATTTCTTATGGGTCTGTGGGAGTCTAACTAAGATTATAGCTAAATAAAGACTCACTTTATTGCCATGTATATAGTTAATAGTTTGCAAGCGAAACAAGGACATTTCTGCTTCATTTGTAGATGTGGTATTGAGTTTCCTCCTCAAGGCTGTCATTTCTCTGCCTAGCCGATATGAACCAGAATCTCTATTTATTTTCCAGTTTAAGCAGATCTTTTCTGGTTATTCCTTTTCTAAACTAATTACCCCTTTATCCACAGACCTAATAGTTCTGCACACTCCTTGAATAACTGCCTTGAAGGCCTCCCTTTCTTCTGCTGCTGAGACCTCCTAAGTATTTTTTTTTTTACTGAAAGTATTCTTTAATGTGTGCTAGCATTATCTTTTTTAGTACTGAGTCGCAGAGTAGTGTCATATGGGTTATGTTATGTTATATACTCTTATAATGCGCACAGCTACTCTGAGGAGTGTCCCGGCGCGAGTCCAAGAGGAGTCACCGAACTGTACCACCATCATTAAGGAAAAAGGTGAGTTTTTAAAAGTTTCTTGAAGGCTAACGGGTCTTGAGTATTACGCAATAGAAACAAAAGGTCATTCCAAGCCTGGGCAGCCTTAACGGCCAATGAACAGCCGCCCATCTTGTGGGGCACTTTAGCTAGGAGAAGAGCTGATGAGCGCAGTTGTCTCAGCGGGAAATAAAAGGAAAACCGCTTCTGTAAATAGGCGGGGCCAAGACCGTAAAGGGCTCGATGGGCAATTACCAGGGATTTAAATTTGACCCGATCCGCCACGAGAAGCCAGTGGAGTAGGTGGAGATGATCGCGCACGCTGCTCCTCTTAGCGATTCCCAATAGCAGCCTGGCGGCCGCATTCTGAATGACCTGGATTCTATTCAAGGAGTATCCAGGGATGCCCACATACAACGCATTAGCGTAGTCCAATCGAGAAAGGATCAAGGCACGGATAACCGTCTCTTTGGCAGGCCTAGGGAATAGAGGGAGAAAACTCCTTAGCGTTTTGAGAAGGCCAAAGCAGCTACCTGAGAGCTTTTTTACCTGAGCAGAGAAGGAGAGGTTATCCTCAAACCACACACCCAGGTTCTTTGCGGATTTTCCATTAGAGGTTGGTAGGGGGAACCCAGGAGGCCAGATCGTATCTCTGAAGCCCGTAGCGAATTTACCGTAGAGTAGGATCTCTGACTTGTCTTCGTTGCATTTGAGTTGAGCGGCCGCAAGCCACTCAAAAACCGAAGACAAGCAGTGCTGAAAAAAGGATACAGAATCCTCATCCTTTTCCCAGGTAAAGAGAAGCTGGGTGTCGTCTGCGTAGGCTATCACCTTAGCCCCCAAGTCCTCGGCTAGATAGACCAGAGGAGTAACGTAGATGTTAAAAAGAAGGGGGCTAAGGGAAGACCCCTGCGGGACACCAGTGGTGACCGGCTGCGGGGTTGATGCGGCCGGCGGCAGCCAGACCTGTTGAGCCCGCCCCTCAAGGAAGGACCTCAGCCAGCCCCAGGCGGCGCCTGAGACACCAATCTCAGTGAGTCGTGCGAGTAGCAGTGAGTGCGGGACCGTGTCGAATGCCGCCGATAGGTCGAGCATTACCAATGCTGCTCTCCCACCGGCATCTAAACACTTGCGAATGGCCTCGGAAATCTCCACCAGCGCTGTCTCTGTGCTGTAGGAGGAGCAAAACCCAGACTGTGCTGGATGAAGAACATCAGACCCTTTAACAAACTCCGTAAGTTGTCTGGTCACCACCTTCTCACAGACTTTTGCTAAACTGGGCAGGAGGGAAATAGGGCAATAGTTCTCCCCCCCCCCCCCCGACACCCCCTTGCGATCTTGGCTGACCAGTTATTGAGAAGTGTGACAGGGCATGATCCAATACAACTAAGGGGTGAATTTCATAGTGGTCTACAAGCAGTAGGAGATTAGAGCTTAATAGTACATAGTCAATCCTTGAATAGAACGTAAATTCATGTTGATCCCATGCGCATCTTGCCACACATCATGCAGCACTAGCTCCCAAGGATATTGTTCGTTTTCTGGAGAAAGAGTGTGCTATGTAAAGGCTATTCTCCATCCTATCCTTGACCTGATCATAAACCAGATTAATGCGCCCCCCCCCAGCAGTGAAGTCTGCCAGTTTGTGGAGGAAGTTTGTCACGTAAGCGTTTTATCCCATTATTGGGGGCGTCAACATTGACGTTGGTAATCTGATTTCCTTGAGCATTCCCTACGCCATGAGATATCTACCTTCCTTGTCTTATTTTCTAAATAGTGGGTTTAAAGTGGAGAGACTTATGTATTATTATCCCTACTCCGTTAGGCTTTGTTTGGATAAGGAGTAATATGCTTGTGGCAGATGCTTATATCGGAGTTGAATTGATTTGTAAGCTTAGTTTTCTTTAAGTGCTACTGTGTCATATCTCCCCTTCCTTAATAAGACGTCAAACCTTGCGACTTTTGTTTGGGGAGTTAAGACCTTTTGTGTTAAGTGATACAATGTTAAGCACGTGTCAGACTGTCTGTGGTATGTTTTTCTGTTTTCAGATAACTGTGTTACAAATCCTGCCCTATTTAAACTTTCTGTAATGATCTTCCCCTGCCTCCCTTTGCAACTTTAGCCCCCCAACATAACTCTAACGTAATGTAAGCAAAACTCACAAAGTTTAAATCTGTACCAGATACACAAGGGTGTTCCCAACAGTTGAGGGCTCCTCACAGCCCCTGTTGGGCTGCGTAATTAAGTGCACTATCACGGCAGATGAGATAATCTTCTCTTTCCTGGACCCTCTTACAAGCTTTTTATTTATCTAGAATAATGCTGTTTGATTCCGTAAATTATTTTAACTCCCCCTCACTTTCCTGCCACTTTTTAATGAAGGTCTTGCGTGTGTGTTTAGTACGGCTGTGGATTGTCTATCTTTGAGGCCTCGGGCAGAGCTGCTCTTCATCCAGTTGAAACTTTCAAACATATGGTGCTTCTGCTTTATCAGATGTTTCATGTAATTTGTTTCTGTTGTCAAATGCTATTCTGAAGCTTTACTGCCAGCGATATTGTGTTTTTTCAGATATTGTTTTTCTGTGATTAGGTGATTTTGCTTCACTAAAGTTGTGGTTACCACATCGTGATATAAGGAACACTCGAAGTCTTGAATTTGTATTTGATCTTCCTGTCTTACTACTCTCCTAACTCATTCCTTTATCTTAGGTATGAAATATGCCTAGGGCATCTTTAGGTCCTTTCATGTCTCCAGGTCGCCTGTGACCTACTCTGAGGGCTCGATCGAGGAGGATCTGGGTTTCGTTGTCACCTAACTGGCCATCAATAAAAATGGCCAAGTAGGGTCTTTCTGCACTTTCCTGTAAGCCCCACCTCCTTTTGCTCTTCCAGGTAGAGCAATTATCAAAATATTGGCATTTCATCATGAGGTATGGGTGACAGGTTAAATATGTCTTTGTGGATTTCAGCGCTTGAACCTAATGTTCCATATCTAAATTCCTGGTACCACGGAGTCTGTTCTTCCTGAGAGTGGCAGTTTTCCCCCAGACTCACTTGCAGTTCAGCTAGCTCTTTAGTGAGAGCTTCTAAATTCTCATAATTCTGATTTCAGGGAATACAGACTCGTAAACAGTTCTTTTTTTGTTAAGGCCATTGTAGGTTTTGTGACAGAAGTTTAAGTGGGGCGTGGGATAAAAGCTCCACCAGGCTGGGAGTATGAAACGAAGAAGCTAGTGACCTTACATTGCATTTTTGTTTTTTTCGAGGCATGTACAGCTAGTAGGAATCTGGTTCAATGTAACTTTTGGCTGCCCATTCTCTAGTATCTATTTATGTCATAATCCACAGAGCATATTGACCTTCCCTGAGTTGCATCTGGTTATGTGATCTGTCGCTTCACAGATTTTTTTGAAGGAGTTACACAGTTCTCTTTTATTGCAATTTGGTTATGCTTAATAGTTTAGTTGTTATTATCAAGCAGTGCAGCATCCCCTTTTATGCATAGGTCCTCTATTCACCTTGTAGTGCCTAGCGCAGTTAGTTCATTAGGTCTTTTCCTCCCATCACCTCTTTGGTAAGTGTAGGTAGCATTTCTCCTACAGGCTGCAGCAAGTGGGGGGCCCACATGCTTCTTTGTTAGCCCCCAGGGAGACCCTATGCTCACCCGGCTATGGCTGTTCATCTAACCTGTTGCTGCAGCTCCCCGCTCCAGGCCTGACTCGCCATGATATTTCCCATTAGACCCTAGGCTGCCTGGTTTTCACTAATCTCTTCTGGCTGTGGATCCTCTTTTGTTGGACTGAATAAACAGGTCTCTCCTTCCTTGGGGTGCTCGTTTCATTGTGTCCACCTCTGCCGTTTACCCACATTTCCATGGAGTGGCCACCATGTTAGCTACGTATCTGGTGCGGATGGTGTAAAGTGGGTACTGGTGATTTTTTTTTTCTTCATGCCACTCTGTGCTTATCTGGGGTTCTCTTGATCTACACTGACCCTTGTCCACCATTGGGGCCTCAGGAATTGCCATGTATCCACTGCAGTTAGCTCGACAGTCGAGGGTCTTGGAGTAGCATTAGCAGAGCTTGGCCTTATTTTGGTCGACTCTGAGGCCCTGATCTCCCCCCCCCCCCCTCATCCCCATCAACTGTCGGTGTTTTTACATTTTTATTATATTTACTTATGGTAATGGTGTTGATTGTGCATCTTTTGACTCTTGGAGCCTTATGGTTCATTCGTTTTTATTGACATTTTCAAAGAAACATGACAAGCGATACAACCCCATCCCCCACCCTAACACCCACGCGGTGCCCTCTAGCAAATTCATTAGCATCAATTCACCCTTTATTTCAGCTTGTCAGTAGACACAACTGTCTGCAAGAACACCTGTATTTGGAGTATGTGTGAAGCTGTTTGTCTTCTGGGACATGTTGCATCCCTATGTCTTGGGAATGGAGGGGGGGAAAATCCAAAAGTCTACGTCATATCACTGAAAAACTCTACTCTGAGCTCTGTAGATTAAGAACTCTTTTCCCCATGAGTAATATATACCATACTTCATAATACTAATCCAACAAAGATTTGTATTTATTATAGGGTGAAGGATAAACCCCAAAATAGCTTTCTGGATCTTTAGAATAATCTTTAAAATCTGCTGGCTGTCTTACTCACAAGCCCTTAATGGGGAAAAGCCCCAGCTGCCTAAATCTGAACCTCAAACAATATTGTCCAGTCAGGCTTTTGAGATCCAGTGATAAAGCTTTGCTCACTGTTCTGCGTATCAGAAGGTGAAGAGCGGGTGGTAGGTTTTTCTCTTATTTAGCCCCCTTTTATTGGAACGAGTTGCCACATCGCATTTGAACGTGTACTGACATATCAAATTCAGGAAACTGCTCAAGACAGTGATGTTTTAACTCGGCGTTTCTTCTTTGCCTGCGATCTGCCCTAGCGCCGAGATACCACTTTTTAAATTAACATAACATAGAAGTGGTTGCTTTACGTCCCTTCTTTTCCCCCATTTAATTCAGGCATCCATTCTAGCAGAGTGCTTGTGGATGTGGGGATTTCCTTGACTGTAATGTGGGTAATCTACTGAAGTACCCTATCTCGAGATATTTTGAGCTTGACACATGCCAACACAACATTAGGTGAGTGTTTTCTTTCTCCCTGCATCTATTGTCAATAGTACTATCACAATAATGTTTTTTAACACCGTTCCACTCCACATTCACTTGGGGCCAGATGTAGGAAGCCAATTTGCGCTTGCAAACGCTGAAATTCGCAGAATTTCAGCGTTTGCGATCGCAAATTAGCAGTGTGCAATGTAGCACACAATGAGCCCCTCGCAAAATAAGGAATCGCATAATTTGCGATTCCCTATTTGCGATTGCATTTAAGGAATCGCAAATTGCAATTCCTTAAATGCAATGTAAGTAGCACAAAAGAAAGTGCACGTTAGCCTTAGGAATCGTAATTACCACCAACTTCAAGTTGGTGGTAATTAGCGATTTCCTTTAAAAAGCACTTTTTGCTTTTTTTAAAAGTGCCATGTGGCACACATTCATGCCCTTAGGGCATGTATGTGCGCCACATGTGCACACATGCACATTTCAGGGGTGCACCAGGGTGTCCCTCTGGAACCCTTGCACCCTTGAAATTGCACACGCAATTTGCGAGTACCTATTGGGTACTCGCAAATTGCGTGCGCAATTCCCATTCATTCCTATGGGCAACTAGGCCCATAGGAATGAATGGGAAGGTATTCCTTGATTGCGAATCGCAATTTGCGATTCGCAATTAAGGAATATTAAGGAATCGCAATAAATATTACGATTCCTACCTACATGGCATTTTGCGAGTCCTTAATAGCGATTCCCTAAAAATGGCAACTCGGGAATCGCAAAAATGCTTTTACATACATCTGGCCCTTAGTGCTTATTTTGTTTAATCCCTTAAAATTATTTCCCGTTTTGTACTGCTGTAGTTTATCACCTTTTCCCAGGCATTTTGAGAATTTTATTTTCAAGGGAGAGCAGTATTTGTTAGTACCTTATCATAGCTCTGGGAAATCAAGCAATTTGTAAAAGTTTCTCAAAGGACTTTTGCTCTCTGGAACTTCCCTGCTTGTTCGAGGGATGCATAACTAAGTGTTGTAGCTGGAGGTAGCGAAACTTCTCAGATTTTCCTAGCCATGATCGTGTTTAACCTGCTTAGATGGTTTTTATCACTCCCCCTTGAAGGATATTGCCCATTTTAGTAAACCTCTTGACTTTCCACTGCTTGAATGTGGCCCTGCCAAGGTTAGGGGAGAAATCTGAATTTACCCACAGCGGGTTGAATATGTACATGCACCTAGAAATCTTTTTCCTAGTGCGAACTCTATTCTAGACTCTCAGGGTTACGGACATAACTGCAGATTCATCCATTGAGAGGGTTCGGTCTTACTTACAAAACCGAACGATTTCAAATATCGGGCACCTCGCTAAAGATTGGTAGAGGAAACGCCCCTTTGTTTCTGTCTTTAGACCATTCTCGCTAATAGTGTAGCTGTGCTGCCTTATAATGAGTTACTCTCTGGGTGGAGATGGCTCTGCTTGAGGCTCGATAAGCAACTTCCTCCCACTCCCAATAAAGTTACAACATAAAGATTGAATCTTATCTAGTGTCTCCTGTACTAAATCTATTGTAAGAGACTGAAAAAGAAAGAGAATACTTAGCAGAATCGCCATTGTTATCATGGTTACGCATCTTGATGACGAGAAGTGACCTTTATGGCATCACTGCAAATCTGCTGCTGTCCTTTTCTTTCTAGTCTGATACACATTGGGGTGAGGTATACCTCCCAAATATTTTATAGAAGTACCATTCCACCGAAACAATAGCGTACTTTACAAGTGCGATGATGTAGGGCCTTTCAGTGTTAAATTTAAGGCCTTGGATTTATATATATATATATATATATATATATTTTTTTTTTTTAACACCCCCACCTCTCAGAACCATTGTAGTTTTTCAAGCACCGCTAGAACAGATCGAGAGGGGTCCAAGAGAGGCAGCAACACAGTTTGTGAAAGTATCCAATTTAAATTCATCTGATTCCATCTTGATTCCCTTTATGTCGTTGTTGTGCATCCTCTGGACCAGCGGTTCCATGTCAAGGGCAAACATCAGGGTTCCCCTCCTTGTCTGTATGCTTGAAGACTCGAGTATGTTAATTCTAATGCATGCTGCTGGTGTTGCATAGCTAGACTACACTAGTGACGTGTCACAGCTGCTAAGGCAAGAATACAGCACATCCAAATCCATCCCTAATAGTCAGTAGGTGTACACCCTGAGCAGCATCAGTGACAAAAGATGTTGCGCTTGACGCAGAGAGATCAGTAAAAATGAATCCGGAGCCATTCAAACAAACGTCCATTTCAGCAAATTTTCAAACATGAGAATCGTAGCTTGATTCATAAGTTTTCTTTATTGAGGTTTTTCTTTAAAAGCGATACTGCCACAGCCAACTCGTTTCGTTCTAATTAACTTATTCAGGGCTGTAGATAACAAAATACATATATGTACATAAATATACAAATATCTACACAAGATTATAAAACACAAACAAATTATACAAATATCTACACACGATTATAAAACGTGAACAACTTATAGCATATTGCAATAAACAAAATTAACAAAAATAAACAAAATTGTAAGTCACAACAATCCACAATAAAGACTTATCAAAATGTGGATTATAGAGAACGCCAAGCAAATTTCAAAACAATATGTTTCATAGAGAAAGATGAGTTCATTGTTCATTCAGAATTAATAGGGGGCAGAGCTGCAGGAATTACAAAGATTTAATTGTTATATAACAATCTACTACCATATTTAATATTAAGAGTGTCGTGTAATACCATAAAGGTCATCAAGACTATCATTCCTGAAAAGAAATAGATTAAGATGCATTAATAACAAGCATTGGCATAGCCAATAGGTCTCGCCTTTGGGACCTTATGTGTTTAGCCAGAACTTTTGGCTATGTTGTAGAGCATTGTGGCTGCTGTGCATTATGTTGAAAAGTTATAATAAAAAGTGTTAAGCATTTTTGTTACCTTTATACAAACGAAGACGACATTATATACAACTGAAAAACCTGATTAAAAAAAGATTTTAACATAAAAAATGTCTTCAAGTTTTTTTGTACTTGCACTGCTGGCAACTTCTTCCTGCCTGTTCTCATGCTTGTTTGTTATAAATTTTTTTGTTATGGGGTAGCGGGACATAAATAACGGGGGAGTGGAGGTTGGAAAACAGTAATTTAATTAGAACACGAGCAGCGGACGGACACTAGGGGAGAATCAACAGATGCCAGATTCCAAGGGCAGACTGACGTGATGCTTAGGTGGTGCGCTGATGCAAAATGGTGGTGGTGAATGAGGTTTGGTGCTCAGGTGGTGACACTATATGGTGTGGATTGGAGGTACGTTGTGGATTGTGGAGTTGAAATATGTTGTTTGGTGTGTAATTATGCGGTGTGTATTGGAAATGTGTGGAGTTGAATTGTGTGGCCTGGAACTGTGGTGTTGAGTGAAATTATGCTTACTGAAATTGTCATGGTGTGGAGTGCATTTTTGTTGATTGGTGGTATGTGGTATAGAGTGCATTTATGTGGAGTGTATTTATGTTGCATTGAGTAGAGTGTAATTATGTGGCGTGTAACTATGTCGCACTGAGTGGTATTTTGTGGAGTGTATTTATGTTGCATTGAATAGAGTGTAATTATGTGACGTGTAATTATGTGGCACTGAGTGGTATTATATGGAGTGTATTTATGTTGCATTGAGTAGAGTGTTATGTGGCGTGTAATTATGTGGCACTGAGTGGTAATATGTGGAGTGTATTTATGTTGCATTGAGTAGAGTGTAATTATGTGGCTTGTAATTATGTGGTACTGAGTGGTATGTGGGGTGTATTTGTTGCATTGAGTAGAGTGTAATTATGTGGCGTGTAACTATGTCACACTGAGTGGTATTATGTGCAGTGTATTTATGTTGCATTGAGTAGAGTGTAATTATGTGGTGTGTAATTATGTGGCACTGAGTGGTATTATGTGGAGTGTATTTATGTTGCATTGAATAGAGTGTAATTGTGACGTGTGATTATGTGGTACTGAGTGGTATTATGTGGAGTGTATATTGTATTCAGTAGAGTGTAATTATGTGGCTTGTAATTATGTGGCAGTGAGTGGTATGTGGAGTGTATTTATGTTGCATTGAGTGGAGTGTAATTATGTGGCATGTAACTATGTCACACTGAGTGGTATTATGTGAAGTGCATTTATGTTGCATAGAGTACAGTAATTATGTGGCATGTAATTATGTGGCACAGTGTTATTATGTGGAGTGTATTTATGTTGCATTGAATAGAGTGTAATTATGTGGTGTGTAATTATGTGGCACTGAGTGGTATGTGGAGTGTATTTATGTTGCATTGAATAGAGTGCAATTATGTGACGTGTAATTATGTGGCACTGAGTGGTATGGGGAGTGTATGTTGTATTCAGTAGAGTGTAATTATGCGGCGTGTAATTATGTGGCACTGAGTGGTATTATTCAATCAATCAATCAGGGGTTTGTTAAAGCGTGACTACTCACCCGTAAGGGTCTCAAGGCGCTAGGGGTGGGGGGGGGTGCAGGTTCCATCCATCAAGGAGGGGGTCTGTCGAAGAGCCAGGTTTTGAGGTTTCTTGCGAAGATGGGGAGCGATGTTGTCTGTCTGAGGTGGAGCGGAAGGGCGTTCCATGCTTTGGCCGCGAGGAAGGAGAAGGAGCGGCCTCCCGATCTGGTCTTTCATTGAGTGCAGTGTAATTTATGTAGCATATAATTATGTGGCACTGTGTGGTATTATGTGGAGTGTATTTATGTTGCATTGAGTAGAGTGTAATTATGTGGCTGTTAGTTACTAAGTGCTGATTGCCCATACCAAACTAGACACACATCTGCATTACACTATCTGTTGGCACACAAACGCATCAAATACGGAACAGCTCAGTTATGGTGCGACAGCCTTTTACCCCAACCCCACCCACCACATGTATGGGCTTACACTTAATGCCAATAACAACACTGCATGTGCCAGATTGTCATACTATGGTCACATTAATTACGCATCTTTGCCACAACAGCACGAGTTTATGGCATATATTCTTATTCACACCAATATACACTTCTTCATTTTAAATAACAAATGTACATATAGAATAATGTGGCATATTTGTAGCTGCTTGAGCCAGCCGCGATGGCCCCCTGCCTGAAAATAGTAGTAAACTGCGTCGACAAAGACTACATACATGGTTTAAGCCATGCTGTTTCTTTCCCGCCCATCATTCCGAAACCAGGGTGTTCAGTGAGAAGGGGCTATGTCTGTGAACTTTTTAGGCCTTCTGAGTATAGGCCCAGTTGTTTTGCTATGTGCAGTGAGCTTTACTCATAAATCCACATTTCTTTGTACAGTGTAAAGCTAAAAGTGAACCCTGTGACCATGCTAGAGCACGGCTGCAGAAAATCACGCTCGGACTCCATACTGTAATCACTTCCCACATACAGATATAGTACAGATGGACAGAGTGGACATTCAATGCTATGTATTGCCATTGTTGGGTGTGGTAAGTGGCTACGAATAGAAGAGGAGAGACGCAGCCTCCCGTGAGTAATGATAGCCCCCGCCCCCCCACCAATACTGGTAATAAATGCACATTCTGTGAGACAGCAGGCCATGTTTCCTACTGTCGGCAAAGTTGTACCATGGGAAGAATAACATATTTTATATTTTCACCGTAGTAACAGGTGCATGAATACAAGTGTTTGCACTCCAGCTCTAAATAACAGGTGTTATTAGGACACGTTCATTTTCACTGCATAGTACATATGTATGCACGCTATGTAGCGAAGAGAAAAGTGGCACAGTATAAGATGCTAATAAACAGATTCACACATTATACCACTGTGTAAAAGTCCAATTCCATGTTATCACCACAGCATACACAAGCAAAGTTTTCCATGAGAAAGGAAATAGTCCCACCTTCACGTGGCCTTGTGTTAAGGGTCTGGTAGAATATCTTTTGATTGTAATTTAGACAAATTAAAAAGACAGCAGGGCACAAAGAATGTACACAGATATACTGTCTATTACCACAGGTGAGCAGGGGTCATAGTGACCAGCCCACCCCCCCCTTGTTACTGGCCCAGCACACAACTAACAGTGGCAATGAAAAGATTACCCTGCACGTGTGTGGAAGAAAGTACAATAGAATGTGGCTGCAGTCTGATAGTCGTGTGTGGTTTCTACAGCGGCCCTCGCCTTGGCAGATACAGAGAAACGCCAATGTGCCTTTGGGTGAACTCACCAACGACAGACAGGCACAGCTGACAACACTGCGAGTTAAAAAGGAGTTTGTGGGCAGAAAGCAGACAGTTCGCAGCCAATTTCTAATTTGCAGCAGTAACTGTAACTTGCGCGGTTAACAATAAAATACATGTATGTTGGACAGCCAGTGTCACATCCCTGTCGGATACAGTCGTAAAACCTGTAAACAGACGTGGCTTACAAAGACTAACAACACACCGTCTAGCTCGGAGGCTCCAGGGCGGCTGTGATAACCCCGAGCGACGACCCTGGGGCATCTACTGTTTAAGTGACCAATGTTCCGGCCGTGCATTGCAGGCTGCACCTTTCTCTGTCCGGAAGAGATCAAACGGACCTTTTCCATTGAAGTTCTTAATAAATTAAAAACATGCCCAGTGTCAATGCAGCAAGCGTCTGGAGTGGTCGAATGGGCACCACAGCAAGTAACCCTCCTTGAGACGTAAACAGCAAACTATTGGCACCTTTTCGTTTGGAGGCAGCAGCAAGGGTGAGCTCTGGCTTGGCACAGAAAGCTTGCAGCGAGCGGCTGTGCGCGCTGAGGCCCCGACTCCCCCGCACATGGCCCCGCGCTGACACAATTGTTCCTGAGCTGAAAGTGGCTGGAGGCACACGGCAGAGCCGGACTGATGCGAGTGGTGCGCGCGCACTGCAAAGAATTTAATGAATGCAGCAGGCACAGTGCGGGCCGCTGCTCGCTCCCTAGGCCAGGGGAGAGAGAAGGCGGGACATGCACCCGCCTTTGGCCAATTGCGTGCTGTCTTTCTTAGAAAGACGCACGCAAAGGCCAATAGCGTGTGAGCAACAAAAAAAACACACGCACAAGCGTGTGGTCCGAGTTAGAAGTGCTTACTAGAAGCCTTGCAGCGCATGCGCGCTGGCTCAGGCGAGACCTAAAAATGGAACAGTACAAGTTAATGTTGTCACAACCTATGAATTAATTTACCAGAAAATGACAAAGGAATACCAAATAAAATCTATGTTAGTATAAAAAGTGGTGTGCCGGATAACACAGACTGTCAGTATATTTATTAGTATTGATTAATTCAGTCCTTTAAAGGGCCAGTGTACAGAATGGGTGGATGTGCTCCGGACACTTTTGGAATTGTTCGTCTGATTGTAAGCAGACAGATGTGGATGCCTAATTAGAACGAAGGGGGACAAAGGAAAGGAGGAAGGGGTTGTAATAAAGTCTCAAGAGGGATAATAAGTTATATTTACAGTATAACTTATTGATATATTGAAGTAATCTGGTCTTGCCTGAGTAAAATTCCATACATTTTATATTTACCATCTGATCCAGGATTTGTACCTTAAGGGTTTGTATCAGGAAAGTTTTAAATACTTCAAGATGTGTGTGAGATTAAAGCACATATATTCATACCATAAAAAGGAGGCAGGACATAAAACATCTGAATTCATGATGGTCCCATATGGGAACACACAAGGAGGCAAAAACCAAAAGCTATGTGCTCATTAATCGTGCTCACGGACGCTGCCGCCATGTTGATATGGAGGCTTTCCAGCCATATAGTAACATGCATCCCATCAATACCTGGGTCCCCCAAGCCATCCAAGTGTGGTGAAAGTAAGCAAGCTTTCCTAAAAAATAACAAAAAATAAGAACCACCGCAGCAGCATGGTGGCCATGAATGCTGCAAAGGAATTGGGAGGTTTTATGAACCTGCCTTAATTAAAGGTTCTTTGGATATTTTTGGAGGTCCTAGTTTGTCCTGGGGGAGTGCTAACAGACCATAACTTCTCCATTGTCCACAAGTGAGTATTTTGGTTTTGATGCATTTATTTGAAGATAGTTTTATGTTATCAATTATTCAGTGAGTTTTGGGCAGTTTTTCAGTTTTGAATTTTCCATATCTATGGAGTTTTCCAGGTTGTGCATTATTTGTGTGTTATCTGCATAATTGTAGCAGATATGGTTAAAATTCTTGATTATCTTTGGTAATGGTTTTATTAGACATTGAAGACGAGAGCTTATAGATCCTGGTGAATTCCTATTTTCTTGATTGAGAAACTGTGTCGAAGGGTGTTGAGTGATTCAGAAGTGATTCAGAAGTTGTGCCATTTTTTAAGACTGTTTTTTTTAGTTTGCCCCATATGGTGATTAGGGCAGAATCTGTTTTAGTCCAAGAATGAATGGTTGTCTTTTAGGAATTGAGAGATTTGTAGGAATGCTGCACTTTCAATTAGTGTCCCAAGGAAGATTCCGTTAGAGATTAATCTATTTTTATTTGGTTTGTCTGGGTCCAGGTTGTTGTACTTGCTTAATAGCCATATTTATCTTTTTAAGTACTGTGGAAAAGATTCTTTGGAAATGCAATTTTCTGTTTTTGCTAATAATGCTATAGTCGTTAGATGAATACGTACTAAATATAGTAGAGACCCAATCTGTCTACTCCTGGCTTTTTGTTACAAATGGATATGATGGTTACAACAGTTATTCATGGAATCACTTTTGGAGTGGATTATGCATAACTTCCATGCTGAAAACTACTGAACAAATATTCACCACATGTGGCATACATGCCAAAACAGATCCTTTTCATGGTTCGGTGTGTATCTTTTAAGGGGTTTTTAACCGTATTTTATGTGTTTATTCCAAACAGTATAATAATTTATTTGTCTACATACTTATTAATAGGGTGTTGCACTTCTACATGGGACACAAAATAGTCAATAGAAATATTATATTACAATCATTAATGGAGTGACATTAATAGCCTTAAAACCTGCAGCATTTAATTCAGGGAATAATGTCTGACCCAGGTGCATTGCTCCACTCGCTCCTTTCGGTCACACCATGTAAGCATTTGACCTATTTATCTACCCAGATTTTAATTGAAGTAAAGTTGCTCCTGTAAAAGAAGGGAAGTTCTGCTACGTGCCGAGTCTAACTATTCTTTATGGAAGGTGGGTAATAGTCACATAAGGTAGACAGCCTGTGTATGTAGCATGAAGATTGTGGCGAGACTATGGTCTTGGTCTAATTGGGATTTCATCTTTTATGTAGTTTTTAATAGGTACCAATTTGTTGGTTGGATTCTACAATTGGGGACTGGCAATATATATAGCCCTAAATGCCCTATCAGAGAAAGGGAATTATAACAAGTAAGTCACGAATACGAAAGGTTTCCTCATTGGGATTATAGCGCGACATGGGGATAAACTATCGATTTTCCCTAGATAAGATAACAATAATAGAATGATTTTTCCATATGTGATTTTAGATAAGGAGCAGATCAAGCTGCAGTAGCTGATTATAGTGCCCTTGGATCAACATAATATTGTCCAAAAAGATTCCGGCACACAACAAAACAGATTACTAGCAAGTAAGCATGCTCTATCTTTGTAGCATAAAGATGGATGTTTGTATCCGAAAGGGTGAATGTCATAGTATGAAAATAGATTGCTAGATGGTTAATAGATGGTTTCTATTACTACAAAAGCTGATGGAGGTGTTTTGGAGAACTGATATTGAGAGTGGCTTTTTAATCTTCTTTCTGTAGAGGCCTACCAGGCACTGTTGAGGCAAAGTGGAGTGTAATATTGGCATTGCAAAACTTCAGTTTTTTTTAATAAAGAGAAGGCGCATTAAAAGCAATATAGTTTTAAATTTTGATAATTCTTTGTAATTATAGTATATGTGTTTATGTTTATATTGTTTTTTTAATTTATTCACGTGTTTATATTTATAGATGGTCTTATACAACGGGAGTGTATTACACTATTGTCTTGAAAAAGAGGGTTCAACTCGAATAGACCCTCGAAACGCGTCGATGCCTCTTTGTGCCATAAATCTATCCAAATTAATGTTACCCTAGATGTTGATGAACTACAAGACACCAGGGTTCATTTGTACAATTTATGATATGGGTTATGGTGACTTATGACAAAGATTATTGTCTTTTTTTAACTCTCGTGTTGTGTTTTTTAATGCTGTTTACTATTGTGATTAATGTTGTTGTGATTAATTTTGCCGCAATTTTATTGATGGAATGTTCTTTTTTTCATGTGACTTTTGGATAATTTTTTTTAACTCTGTATTAACTTTTTCTAATAAATTGTGAACACATATGTATAAACTGTAGGTTGTTGTGCCAATATATTACAAACACTGGGTTTAGCAGTGACCTCTTTGATTGCGTGCTGAGTGTATGAGAACAGATTGGATGGTGTGAAATAGTTCCTGAACAAGGTTTGAATAGAAAATACTCCCAGAGGACACTTTGTTAGAGCATTTGACCTATGCCACTCATGCATGTCCGTAGTCTACTATATTGGTCCATAATTTTCCAGCTGCGCTCCGCAGGTCTTGTTGAATTTCTTTGGATGACCCTTGCTTGGTCTAGGCTGTCTTCTTGGGTACCATACACAAAACATTTTGTTCCATTGTGGTATGCTCAGGGTAGTGTGCTTGTCTACAATTGTGCAGAATCTGTCTTGGCCACTATTAGTCTGTAGTTCATGAATGATTTCTGATATCTGGTTTAGTGCTTGATATATCTATATCCCTGAAAGTATAAATGTTGGTTCCATCCCTAATGTGATTCCTAGTACCCTATCCATTTAATTTAGGGCATTCTACCAGTATCTTGCTATGATGGGGCCTTGCCATATTGTATGTAAAAAGGTGCCCTGTTTGCCATATACCCTCAGGCACGTATCTCTTCATGTTCTGTTAAATGTATACATGTGAGCCTATGTGTAGTATTTCCTGTGCGGGATCTTTGGTTATACATGGAGTAACCCATTGTAACCGAGACCTCTTTGGGGTTCATAAGCGGTTCTTCCTAAGTCCAATCAAACATTGTGCCTATATCCCTTTCCCAGTGTTTTTCAATGTTTCCATGTCTTTCTGGGTACTGTTCATGAATGTACAGTACATTAAAGAGATTGCCTTCCCATGTGGTTTAGCATCTACAAGTCTACCACCAGTGGTTATTCTTCTGGGATGTCAGTACCTTTACTGACATATGGCATGTTTAAGTTGTTTGTGTTTATATATTTGGGATTTCGACAGATCTATTCCGTAGCTGTTGGTGGATTTCTATTTAGAAAATAGGTAATCTATGTTCCTATTAACACCGGATAACAGGTGAGTGAATCATAATCGCAATATTTTTAACATACTTGGTCTGTGAACTGGTCGAGGACCCCACAATATAAAAACATTTGCTCTGTGGGTCAACCAGACAATTTGTGAGCCCAAAAGGGGATAAGAGAGTGCTCTAGAGAGGTGAAACGTGACATTCACCCCGTCCAAAATATATACTTTTTCATTCCAAAGGGCGCCTCCGTTGCTGGCCATTCACAGTTGCTCGCCACCCCCATTCCATAAGCAATTCTTTGAATTAGCTTTGCAGGCGGGGGCTGCAACTGCCATGGTGATATGTGGGCACATTTGTCATCATGCTAGGCTGCCATTCTATCATTTTTTTTTTATTTTTTTTTTTTTAAATCTCTTTTATTAGATTTTTTTTTTTTTTTTCCCTCCGTTTTGTAATACAAACATAATATATTAAACCAATGATACATTAGCACAATAAAATAGCAATATTTCTGAGAGCATGGTAACACTAATCTATCATGACACTTGATAGAGACGTCTAGCTGCAGATTCCTTAACTTAGAATGATCCCCAGGCATCAAACTGGACCCAGAAATTCTTGAGCCGTACCCCTGTGCGCCGGTAGGTGGCGTTGTCCTGGCTCTGTGTTGGCATCGTTTATGTCATAAGTGACATGCGCAGTGCCTATATAGGCGCCACCCCAGCACACTGATATCAGTTCTTTTCTTTCCACACAATATCTGTAAGAGTTTCCCCAGTCACTTTTTGACTAAGTTTTGTTTGATGTTTTGTCAAAGACTTTTTTGCGAATCCTTTCTCCTGGTGTGCGAGGGATGTCGCCAAAGAAACCAACAGGTTTTAAACCCTGTGGTGACTGTCACAGCAGAAGATCTTTGTTTGTGGTCCTTGGAGTGGGATCAGTATTCCAAGGCCTGTGAGGACTGCCGCACCATGAACCCAGAGGCACTGAAGAAACGTTCCCTGTAGCGCCTCGCTTCTTGACGTCTGATGACCCCATGACGCTCTTGATCCCGGTCGCGCGGAAGGTCCCGGGACCGCTCACGGAGCCGCTTCCGATGATCTTCGTCCCAGTTGAAATAGATGGCTAAGTCCCATAAAATGGGTTAAAATTGATTACATGGATGGAAATAAGGTACACATGATCGCCAAAGTGGGCGGTGTTCAGCTGTGCGTCTGGTTGGGGGCAAGACGTTGCCCCACTTCAAACAGTTGTTGTTAGTTCCAGTGGCACTTGGGCATGCCACATCACCATTCTGGACGCATTCTTGGAATACTTGGATAAACATCGTAAAACATTGAATACTTGGTGTGCATCCCACCCCCCATGATTGAATGATTCATACTTTGCCCTATTCAGGGATTGCACCCGCTGTTAAAACATGGATAATCGAGGAGAATAAGAGAGGAGCTTCAATAATCCACGAGGTCGGCGATACATCAAGTTCATCACAAACATTGAGGTTGGAGCGAAAAAATGGATTTTTTTAGACCGTCAGATGACTTACGATTAATAAAGTACCATGGGTATTCAGTACACGATTTTAATACTTGTAAGGAAAGTTTACGGTTAATTGGATCATCAGTGAATTGCATTATGGGACACGTAGTTTGTCTGATCTACATGCAGGAGCAACGCAGTTTGTCTAATCAACATGCAGGTGTAATGGCGGGAGATGTTGCACATTGGGCCAATCGGGAGAAAGGAGGGAGGGTCAGAGTGTTGATAAGAGGGAGGAAGAATGTGGTGATTACTATGGTTGGTGACGATGGTGAGAACGGAAGGCTTTTAAACTTTCACGGCAGGTATGGGATGAGTTAGGATGTCTGTTGTAGGGACGAGGAGAAATAAGATCTGGGAAAAGTGAGTGAACGCAGGAGTCACAGTGACATGGGAGAAATGAGTTGAAAGGATAAGGGTCAGAGTCGAAGGAAAACGAAGGGTTTATGATGTTTTGTGATGTTGTATAAAAAAACAGATGGTGACCTTAATGTGTCAGAAGGATTGGGATGGGGGTGTAGAGAGGAAAAGCATCAAGAAAGATAAAGGGGAACGAGGAAATATTGGGAACGAAGCGACATTTGTATACGAAGGGAGGGTGACTGGTAAAGAGCTTGTGACACGGTTGGGTGGAGGGATTGACACATTATGCAAACAGCCTGACATGGATATTAGTGCGGACAAAAGGTTGCACTGTGGGGGAAATAATGAGTTGTAATGCAAATTCGATACCGTGTCTGATTTAAAAAAAAAAAAAAAAAGATTTTTTTTTTTTACTTGTATAGTTAGATGATGTAAAATGTGCATTCGTGTTAAGAATATGAAGTGCTAATTGCATTTATCTTTTATAGTGACCCCTGACGAAGGGCGCTTCGTGGCCCGAAATGCATTGGGATTTTCATCGAATAAAATACTGCTTGTGATGAACTTTGCACTATTCGTATTCTTTCAAGAGGTCCTGAGGGACACAGTTTGAATATTAGAAACTTGAAAAAAGGCAATACTTTCTGAGCATGGATTCGAATTAAAAAAGAAGAGAAATGGAGGTTTAAAGAAGATTAAAATGGGTTAAAATTGATTACATGGATGGAAATAAGGTACACATGAACGCCAAAGTGGGCGGTGTTCAGCTGTGCGTCTGGTTGGGGGCAAGACGTTGCCCCACTTCAAACAGTTGTTGTAAGTCCCACCAGCGCCAGAACTCAAAGAAGTCCAAGTGTTCTTTCACTTATTCGCACCGGTCCAAGTCCTTGGGCGAGGCGCAGGTATGACCGCACCGATCGAGGCCTTCCTCCTTCACAGTGCCTGTGCCTTGGTTCGCTCTGTGACTCCCAGAGTTTCCCAGATCCGGAGCGACCCACTCCAATTCAAGCAGTTCTATGAGACCATTGTTGTAGTTAAGAATTCATGAGTATCACAAGTAGGGACAAGGGCTTGGGAGGTCCAGCATACAGGCCTCAATCAAATATGCAAAAACAAAAGGAGCTATGGGGGAGATGAGGGAGAAGGAAAAATGGGAAGAGGAGGGTATTAGGGGAGTGTTATCAACCAGGGGCTGGAAGAAGAGAGTGCGTATTAGCACTGGGATAGCTCCAATAAGGAGCAAAGGCCCTCAACACCCCGAGGGGTATCATAATTCATCATAGGGCAGCTCCTCGTTGGGCCGGCACTGCAATTCCCAACGGGTCCAGCGAGGGGGCTTTTTGCCGGAGTTCTTTTCTGGTTGCCGTTGTGAAGCTGAGGGTGTTATGAGAGGGCTTATGTGTAGTGAGTAGAAGTGCGTGTGATCTAAAAAATAGCTAAAAGAATCTCCAAAGGTAATTTTATTCACTGGGTTATTGTGCTATGCGTTAAAATATCGACTGGTGAGTCGTGGACTGAAGGGGGGAATTCTACCCGCTTCGGTCTAAAGGAGTGTAAGGTGTGTGTGCAGGGTCGACATATTTCATGCCCTATTCTTTCCAAACGGATCTAGGCATTTCATCAGGACCTAAATAACATCTACTACTCATAGGGGATGGCTTTGACTAAGTAAAATTCAAAAGGAAAGTCACGTCCCTAAAGTCTGGACTCAAAAGGTAGTCCAATTAAGTGGCGAATGAAAGAGGTTAAAATGTATACCTTCTGGAAGAAAGGCACCTCTTTTGAGGGATTAATTTACCCCAACCGTATCTGGCCAGGATGATCGCTGATTTAGCGATTGAGGGAAACTTCAGTCAAGTTTCCAATCCATGCGGCACCTACCCGCATCTGGCTGTCACGGGATGGTAAAAGAGGATGCATCCTCAATACTATCTACCAGACAAACTACTTCTTCATCATACAAATCTTCCCCCTTACTAGCAAGAGGAAGTCATGACAGTCAGCCTGAACATTCTTTCACCCAGCTACATGTTCCACTTCGTACTTGTACTCCTGTAACCTGGCAGCAAAACGCATAAGGCGAAAGGAACCCTTGTCCGCACCACCAGGACTCAAAATTTTAAGCAATGGCTTATGATCAGTCCTCAACTTTAACCGAATGCCCCCTGAGTACGCACTGAAATACTGAACAACCCATACGCCTCCCTCTCAATTATAGCATAATTCCTTTCTGACTTATTAAGGGTGCCTGATGCAAAAGCTACAGGTTTCTCTTTACCGCTCTTTACTTGAGACAAAACTCCCCAATACCATGAGCACTGGCATCAACCGTAAGTAAAGTTTCCTTCCCTGGCTCATAGGGGGTTAATATTCCAGCATTCACTATTTTACTTTTAATACACTTAAACGCTCTGTCCTGATTAGCACCCTACTCAAATGTTTACCTTTTCTAAGTAGCTCTCGCAACGGTTCAGTCTTTTCAGCAAAGTCACTCACAAATGTAGAGTAGGACTCAACTAACCCTATGAATGACTTTAATTGATCTTTACCAGTGGGAATGGCAGCCAACTCAATAGATTTCAACAAGTCCTCTTTAGGTTGTACACCATGCTCTGAAATAGTATATCCTAAATCTATTCCCTTCAACAAAATGTTGCATTGGTCTTTCCTTAGGGTGAGACCAGCATCTTCTAGTGTACTAAGTACCCTATCTAAAGTCTGATTATGTTCAGTTTAATTTTTCCCTGTTATTAAAATATCATCCTGGAAATAATACACATTGCTTACACCACCAAACAAATTATGCATCATGCGTTAAAAAACGCTGGTAGCAGACGCCAGACCAAAAGGAAGCCTTTTGAACTGAAAAACGCCTTCCATGGTAATGACTGCTGTAAACACTCTTGACTTAGGGTGCAAAGCAATTTGGAAGTAGGCTGATCTTAAATCTAACTTGGATAAAAACGTAGCTTCATTCATTAGTAATACCATCTCTGCTATGTTAGGCAAAGGAAAACGGTCTGCCACTATACTCCGATTTCAAGATCTGAGATCCACACAGAATCTCAACTTTCCATCCTTTTTCTTTGTAATAACAATAGGAGAAAGCCATTCCGACACATCCACTGGCTAAATGACCCCCCCCTCCTTCTGCATGTCAGACATCTCTTTCACTCCACTCCTAATAGCAACCAGAATCCTTCCCAACCCATGTCTAACGGGTTAAGAACCCTCTTTTATTTTGATTTTGTGAACATACCCTTTGAGTTTACCCACACTTTTACAAAATACTTTAGCATGTTTGGCGAGAATGGATTCAACACAGTCGCTCTCCTGTATAGACAAGACTTGCTCTTTAGAGCTAGGATCCAGAACTACATGCAAATCATGTTGTTGTACCCACCCCAAAATGCCTGCACCATCCTTAGAAACGTACATTTTTCCCATAGCTTTCCTTCCTTTGAGCTCAAATTGGGTGTCTACGAACCCCTCAATATGTATGTATTCTCCACCATAACCTTTAAGTGTAATGTTACTACTGTACAGTACTGTATTTGGCCATTTGTCTTTAAAAACACTGAAGGATATTAATGTATACATAGAGCCTGGATCAACTATTAATTCCACAGACACCCCATTCAGTGTAAAGATAGCCTTTGGTCTCTGTATATTCACCCTATTATCAGACTCTATACACAACACGATGTCAGAAATAGGATTTGCATCATCAACTAACACAACTTTATTCCTTGAGAAGTCTTTGGAAATTGTAGCCTGAGGTCCCCTCTTTCCGCATTTCCTACAATCTTTGTCTTTCGCAAAACAGCCTCTAAAGTCCGCTGCATGAGTCATGCTTCCACACCGATAGCAACCATTAAATTTACCTCTGCCACCCACTACCATTTTGGGTGTGGCTCTAACTGGAGGTGCTTTGTATTCATTTTTTTGTTTAGTTTTGACAGAAGCTCTTCTTTCTTTCCAACTACATTTACAAAGTCATCTTTTCTTAGTTCTAATCTTTGCATTTCCCTTATGCACATATCTAACTCCTCCACGATTTTTGCTATGGCAATAGCTTCTTGCAAAGTGGGATTCCTGGCTGCCCAGTCTTTCTTGCATTCTTTTGTTTCTGTATTGAACTAGTAACTGGTCATCAATCATTTGATCTGTCATAGGACCAAACTCACATTTGAGTAACCATCTGATCAACTGTCTCACTCTCTTTCTGTGGTAAAGAATAAAACTTGTGTTGTTGCATCACAATATTTACTTGCTCACCATAAAGCTTTTCCAACCTATTCTTAGCTTCTAGGTAAGGATTATCAATTGACCATCAGCACCCAGGACTTCCGGTAAAAATGTAAAAGCATGTTGTCCTTCTTTACCTAAACAATTTAACGATAAAGCTTTTTCCTAGAAGCAGGAAAACTCAAACCATCTATGGCTTCAATGTAATTTTCAAAATCGCAATCCACTCCTCCCACTTAATAGAGGGGGATTCACCTTCATGCAAAAATGAAGGAGGTGGTGTAACCATCTGATTGGCTGCCATAATGATCTAATAGACAGATGAATATACGATTTATATACAAGAACTGAGAGTGCAATATGTTACGTAGATTGCAAATTGGCAACAGAAAATAGTACCCAAATAAACTTAGGTTGATGAGTTTAAATAAAATTACAAAGTTTCACTTCGCTACTAAAAACTAAGATCACAACTATGTGAACAATACTTACGTAGAATTTCAGAAATAAAATTCACAGAATTGAACTTGACGGTAAAACGTTTGTGCCACCTTGTGCAAATCACCATAATGTGATCTGCTTTGATAGAGAGCACAAATCACTGTATTATGATCTGCCTTGTAGAGGTGTGCATATCACCGATTTCGCAGATTTCAAATTGCCGGTAAAACTTTAGTGACACTTGTAATAAATCAGAAGCCCAAAGGAATGGTGTGTAAGGGACCGTAATGTGATCTACTTAGATGGAGTGTGCAAATCACTGTATTTTGAACTGTAGCGGTGTGCAGAACACCGATAAATATTCAAGAAGGAAAACAAAGACAATGTTGCCAAGCAGTACCTGGTATGAGTGTGCCAATTACCGTTGAGTGTACACAATGAAAACGCTGTTGAAGTTGAAATCAGCAGAAACTGACACATAGTGTTGAAGTAGAATCAAAACTGCACAAAGATGGCTTCACGTGACCTACAGCGTAAAGCGTGAGCTATGCATTCCGTAATGCATGCAGCGCAGGGAAGTGGTTGGCGTGGTGCGCGAGGGAGAAACGGCGCACTCCTTAACTGTTGTATCGGAAAGTCTCGCACTCGTCACTGGGGAGGTCTCGCACTCGTCACTGGGGAAGTCTTGCACTCGTCACTGGGGAAGTCTCGCGCTCGTCTCTTGGGTAGTCTTGCGCTCGTTACTGGGGAGGTCTCGCGCTCAACACCGAGATACCGATGAGTAAGTGAAAATAAATCCAACAGTACCATAATGCTGTAGTCAAAGTAATGTGGCACAGCGTAAAACGAGGCTTATTCAAACCACCGAACTGTGTTGGTTTCCATGACGTCTCCACACGTTCTTAGATAAACGCATAGGTTCCACCTCGCTGTGATGAAGCGCAGGCAATAGTTGCCAAATTGTTGTAGCTAAGAATTCACGTACACCTCTGAGTTGCTTGCACCGTGTTTATTGCTCATCACAGACTGAGGCTCCCAGCCTGCTCCATACCTCCTCCTTCATCCTCAACCGTCCGTCCTCCGTCGCGAGCCGCATCGAACGTGCAAGCACTGCATTAGATGTGTCTTCCGACAGCGGCACGAGGCAGTCGCGAGGTCGCAATATATATATATATAATATTATGATATAGAACAACCATGCACCTCTTATTTGGATGGTCCTACCCCTCTGGAGCGTTTTTGGGCCCCATGGATTCAGGAGGGGCCCCTACTGGAATCCCCACTTATGGGTTCGCCCTCAGCACCAGCCAGACCCCATGGATCCGTTGTTGGATATGAAGCAACTCCACCCGCGAGACCGCGACCTTCCACGGAGCCCGTTGTAGTACAGTGGTTCCCGGTGCCACCATCGTCCCGTCGCAGCACAGACCCCTTCACCATTCCTGTCTTCAATACGTAGCCAGATTGGCATTGGCCTGTACCATGCCCTCTAAGTGAGAGCCATGCCTTTTTCCTTTGATAAGCCTGGAGAGGTAGACGATTGGGAGGGGTCTGAAGACCCTTATGCATTCCATCACTCCCTAGATGAACCAGAGGGCAACTGGTATGAGAAACTTGCAGATGCCAGTGGATTAGACACCTCACCGGAGACTGGCTTGGTCTTTCCTACCGTGGCTACGGAGGAAGGGGCCTCCTTTGCAATGGTGGTGCTGAGGGCGGGTGAGGTCCTGGACCTTCAGTTGCCCTCATCGCCAGTCTTGACAGAAATGCTTTAGCTGGAAGTTACCCCTTATGAATCTCTACTCCCTTTCAATGAAGCCCTTACGGATGTCCTACTCTGGTCCTAGTACAAGTCCTGCACAGGGACTCCTGTGCAATGGACCATTGTTCGCTGTCAATCTCCCTGCTCCTGGGGACTCCGGTTTCCTCACCCAGCACCCCACCCTGGAGAGCTTTTTAGTCCAAGCCTCCACCTCCTTAATCAACCGGGGTGCGTTCCCTACCAATCCACCGGATAGGGCATCCAAAAGGCTGGACACCTTTGGCAAGAGGATGTTCTCTTCCGCCAGCCTAGCACTGCGGTCGGAGAACACTGCGTGCTTTTTGGGCCGATACACCCACACTGTGTGGGACTCGGTTGCGCAAGTGCTGCCCATGGTTTCAGAGGAGGCCTGAACCATACTCATCCAAGCAATTTCTGATCGGCGAGACACAGCAAAGTTCACCATAAGATGTGGGCTAGACACGACTGACTCACTAGACCGAGCGATTGCGTTTTCGGGGGCACTCATCTGCCACGCCTGGTTAAGAACCACTGGCTTTTCAGGGGATGTCCAGTCTTCCCTCATGGACATGCCCATTGATGTTTTTCGCCTTTCTGGCGAAAAAGGCAGACTACGCGCTGGAGTGATATAAAGATAGCAAGACTACGGCCAGATCCTTGGGCCTATCCTTGGCTCCCTGCCAGCCTCAGTCTGACTTTTGCCTTGTCTGTGGCTACGGTAGGGGCTACCAACTGAGTCCTTTCCCACCCAGCCACCACGGCTGCAGGCTTCCCAGCCTTTTTGTGGCGCAGGCGTGGTTCCTGCAAACCATGTGGGGCAACCAGCCAGAGGTCGATCTAGTTCTCTACCTCCCTGGCAACTGCCGCCCATAAGCCCCTTTAGTTTGCCCTCATACCATCACAGGCACACAGTGGGAGGCAGGATTTGCCATCATCTGCCCCACTAGCATTCCATAACATCGGACAAGTGGGCCCTTCAAATCATCCAGAGGGGCTACTCCATCCCCCTTCTGTAAACTCTTCCACCCATGCGAGCTTCTCACACCCGCACCCTAGTGAGCCACCACATTCCCTATACTTGCTATTGTTAAGCCTGCCTTGGAGGGCTCACCTCAGTCTTTGCTTTCCGCTGTGCTTCCTGAATGTTTCTCACTCTTGCTTCCATTCTTTCCCTCCTAGTTTACGTAGAAGGCTTTCTCCCATGAACTTCTGTCTCAGCTGCTGTCCTTTTGCGTTGACTCCACTGTCAACCTACTCACGTCTTCTCCTTTGTCCTGCTGCCACCACGCTGGTTCTTTCCATCCTCCTTCTATGTATGACCCTGAAGTTATTCCTCCTTTTGTCTTTGCCTGATACTGTCCTCCGAAGCCCTTCTTCCACATCTTCAGCCTTCAACTTCCTACACCCGACATTTACCTTTTTGCTAAATATCAGTGATGTATTCCTAAAGGTACGTGTTGTTCAGCGTGCATAATACTGCTCCATATACATAGGCAACAAAAGGTTTAGACGCCAACACTGTGGAGTGCAGTTCTAAGTCATATTCCTGATTGCGACTCCTTTTCCTTGATGCCCTAAAGAATCCTTACATTTTCAGGTTTTCCCATGCAGCCCCCTTTGCAGGCTTCGGTTTTGTTGTGCCTTGATGTGTTGCGGTTACTTTGACAAGCTGTTTTAAATGCGTTTGAAACATGAATTGGTCTTTAATGTAATATGGCAGAAAAGGTTTCTTATATTAATTTTTTTTTTAGGAAAAACCTAATTCCATGTTATTAAGTCAACACAGCATTGTATAGTAACTTTACTTTATTAGTGCTATGCCTATTGTTGTGACTCTTCGCACTCCATTTTTATCTGAAATGAACAAACCTGTGTTCTTTATAATTTCAGAGGCAAGTGAACAAGGAGATGAAAAAAGTAAAGAAGCATCGAAGGAACACCAGGCATGTAGCAAGTCCACATCTAGCTCTACACTGAAGAAGAATTCCTCGAGTTCCAGCTCTGGGTAGTGTTGTTTTCTAATATATACTGCTAGAGTGAAGCTTATGTATGGTATAACAAAAGACTTAGGAGGAGGGCCTGGGTTAGGAGCAAACATTTCAAAGAGGATAGAGCAGCAATTACAGCGTGACAAAATTAAATCCCTACTGTTTAAACCTTCCATATTAGAAAGTGGCTCTACAAAACACGGAAAAGCAGTATTAAAAAGCAAAACAGAAAAAAGGAAGTTGGAGCAGTTAGTCCAAAGCACACGAGCGACAGTAGAACAAACCGCTGGAAAAGCAATTCTTTGTTAAAAGGGCCACTGTTGCCAAAGTGATGTGGTTATGGGGTTTGCTTTTTTATTTTAGCCAGTATCCACATGAACGCTGTACAACTAATCGTGTATGCAAAAGATTACTAGATTTCCATTTATAGCTGTTATTAGTTTTAATTTAGACACTTTGTCAAGAATCAATTACATTTCCAAATGACATTATCATTTTTCGTTATTCGAGTAGCATCTTTCCTTGTAGATGTGGACAGTAATGATTACTGTGTGTATGCTTGCATCATAATGTCCTTTTTTAGGTCGCAGCCTACCAGCTGCGCTGTCTGGTTTTCTAAAGACATCTTGGGGACTTTTGAAACTTGACCCAGGAATGCATTCTGCCCATTCATTACCATTGGCTTTGTAGTTTGGAGCTCACATTTTCTGGCTTTCTATTTGCTGGCTTCATTTGCTTTAGGCTCTTCTGATTCAGTTCGTCCCTCCTGTTGCCTAAACCGTGTTTACTGTATTCTTCCACCAACTCCCTTTCTGTAAACAGGCCTTTAAATCTTGTTTTTATCTCATCACATTTGCTGTGCATTCAAAGACAGAGGTCAAATGTCATGCGCTGTCTTTCGAGGGCGCTTGTTTACTTTTCTTTCTCTGACTTCAAAGTGAGAGGATTTATGTGACAATCTTGCTGGATTCTGGGGGTAGAAAAGTGTTTTGTTTTATTACACGACAACATTTAAATGAACTGCGTAAGTATTTCACAATATATCAGAATTAGAAACACAAATGAAGCACATTTTTTGTTATTTCTGAAGTGTGTTGAAAAAAAATATTTTAATATGATGAAAACAAATCAGTACACTAGGTGATGCAATTCCCACACATTTTCGTTTGTACACTGGATAGTTTTAGTAGTAAAATTGTATGTCCGGGGAAATGTAATGGTCATTTCAGTTGAAACTGTGTTGTCTGTAAGTGCAGTGCACTATCATACCATACATCCTCCGCTGAATGCCACTCCACTGCGCTCTGCACCACTCCACTCCACTCCACTCCGTCACTTCACGTTACACCTCTCTACTCTACCCTATACCACTCTACTCTTTGCCACTGCACTCTACACTACTCCAGTCTAGGCCCCACCAATCTTCTGTGCACAGCTCCACTCTACGCTACTGTACTCCACTCTGCAACACTGTACTCTGCGCCACAGTACTCTATGCCAGTACACTCTATGCCAATACACTGTATACCACTTTACTCTAAGCCATTACACTTTATGCCACTCTACGCAACTGCACCCTACCCTGCACCACTCCACTCTTTGCCACTTCGCTTTACTCTGAAACAATCTTCTCTATGCCACTGCACTCTACTCCACTCTGCACCATTCTACTCTTAAGCACTGCACTCTACGCCAATGCACTCTACACAGCTGCTCTCGGTCACTGCACTCAATGCCATTGTACTCTACTTTGTATCACTGTACTCTATGCCACTCTTCTTCACTGCACTCTGACCCGCTGCTCTGCAACACTGAACTCTCCCCCACTGAACTCTCCCCCACTGAACTCTCCCCCACTGAACTCTCCCCCACTGAACTCTCCCCCACTGAACTCTCCCCCACTGAACTCTCCCCCACTGAACTCTCCCCCACTGAACTCTCCCCCACTGAACTCTCCCCCACTGAACTCCCCCCCACTGAACTCTTCTCCACTCTACTCTACTCCACTCTGGTCCACTCTTCGCCACTGCACTCTACAGCACTATAATATACTCTGCACCACTCTAGCTACTGTACTCAGCACCATTCACTCTATGCCAATCTACTCTGCGCCACTGCCCTCTGCATCACTCTGCTCTGCGCCACTCCACTTTGCACCACTGCACTCTAATATGCACCCCTCTAATCTACGCCACTGCATTCTACGCTGCTGAATTAGTTGCCACTGCACACATTGCCACTGCACACATTGCCACTGCACTCATTGCCACTGCACTCATTGCCACTATACTCTGCAGCACTGTGCACCAATGCATTCTACACCAATCCTCTCTACTCTATGCCTCTCCAGTGTATGCCACTCTACGCTACTCCACACTCCAATGCATAACATTCTCTGCCACTCCACTCTACAACACTCTACTCCACTCTTTGCCTGTCCACTCTACGACACTCAATGAGACTCTCCTCTATTTTTTGGGGAATATCTTTATTTGCATTTTGTCAAACATACAAAGTACATTTAGAGAAAAAAATAGGAGGAAGACAAAATAAGGAGTTGGGATATGGAGTGGACGGCCATGTTAATTACAGCAAATGAGAAACAAAAGAAAGGAACAGCTGCTGGTGTCGGATCATTTGCCTCTAATAATAACCACAAGATTGCACAGCAGGTCACTGTCCATAAATGCTTTCTTAGTACAATATAAGTTCCTCCACTGTCTCCAGTTCCAACCTTTGATATGTCGGCTGGTACAAACAGCTGTACACATCCAGTGTTGTACTCGTCCATCCCATTCCATGACAGGTTGGAACAAAATCAGATACAATATTTTACTATAACAATCAAACATAAACAAACATAAAAGACTGCCATCATAACGTCGCGCCTCGGCCAAAGGTGTAAAGGAGATACATCACCAACCCAATTATCACATTGCGTATATGTCATCCCGTCCCCCTGAGATATGGGAAAGTAAATGTTGATGCCTCCCCTTCCCTAGATCATGTAAGTCCCAGACATGGCTGCTCTCCCCGTCCTGGATCTCAACACTTTGCACATCAGGGGAGCCAAGCGCTCGGGGTCTCACAGCTGGGTCCTATCCACTAGCCTCCTGCGCTGGGTTGGTCCCCTCTACTTCCTCTGCTCGTGTCAGTTCAGCAAGTATGGTGTCCCATAGCTGGGCGATAGGGTATTTGCGTAAGCCGGCTATTTCCTCTCTATGCAGTGATGTACTTTCCGCCCGTGCCCAAACCAAAAGTGAGTTTCTCCAGCTAGCTGCCACAGGGGGTTCGGAATTCTTCCATCTTTTTGTGATTAATCTTTTAGCTACGATGAAGCCCAGATCAAGAAACCTAGTCGTGACTCTGTGTTTTTTTTGTCCTGGGGTAGGAGCCCAGCACACACACCTCCCATGTCTGTGTTAACGTTCTGTCAGTGCAGCTTATAAGTGCCTCGCTGACCTCTCTCCAATAGGCGCGTAGGGAGGAGCAGGACCACAGCATATGTAATAAGTCTGCATTCACCTGCAGACAGCGGGGGCATGCCGCTGTGGTCAGATGAAAGTATTTATTAATTTTATCTGGAGAAAGATATGCTCTGTGCACGATATATGTCTGTATGAGCCTGAATCTGGAGTTCCGTGGTATATATGTAGGGGTAGCTAGTACCTTGGCCCATTCAGGATCTTCCCTTGTGCTGCCTCTGTCTGTCTCCCATTTGATGCGGAGAGACGTTAGGGGTTGCATGGTGTGCGTGAGGAGCGCCTCTGCTAACCAGTGGACAATGTGTGACCCATGACCTATAACGTGTAGATATTGCAATAGAAGATGTGCCTCCGGTTCTGTGGTAATGTCACCCCATGCCTCAGTGAGCGAGCGTGATATGGAATTATACAACAAGAATTGGGGCGTGGGCAAAGCGCATTCGTCCGCCAAGTTCTCGAAAGGTATTAAAGCCCCTTCAGAGTAAAGGTCACCCAGCGTATGCAGGTCCGCCTCGTGCCAGCACGTCAGTGCTCTGCTGGTAATACTCGCCTTGCCCCTGGGCATTCCCAGAAGTGGCAGCGACTGGGCGTAAGTGATCGTGTTCCTGGTGAGGTATAGGCTTCTTCTATAACAGCGGTGTGCCAGGGCAAGAGAGGCCTGCGCCGGACGTGGGGGCCGGGCAATGGGATGAAACAATTGGTATATTTGATGTTGGGACCATGGTGGTTGCGTAGTGGCTGTATCAACCAGTCCAAAGCCCGCTAGCCACTTCGTTACCCATTGCAACTGTGCTGCCAGGTAGTATAGTTCCAGGTTCGGGACCGCTAGCCCACCTCTGCTTGTGGGAGCTTGGAGCTTCCAGAGTGCCACCCGAGGTCGACCCGTGTTCCAGATGAGATCACGGATCAGGCGGTCCAAATCGCGGAAAATGGTAGCCGGGACATAGACAGGTAAATTGGTAAAGTAGTATAGTAGTTTCGGTAAAACCACCATCTTAGACAGTGCAATTCTGCCCATTACATTCAACGGGAGTGTCTTCCAGAACTGGGTTTGTGCCCGGATGGCCGATATTGCTCTTATCAGATTACCTTCCAAGATGTCATTCGGATCCCTGTATATAAAAATGCCTAAGTATCGGAATGTGGAAGGATACCAGCGAAGGGGGGAATCATTCATGCGAATGTTAGGATCAAGTATATCGTCCCGAAAGGGGTATAGTCCTGACTTTGCCCAGTTGACCCCAAGGCCCGAAATCTCTGCGAAGTTTCGGAGAGTGTCCGCAATAGTGGCGGGTATGTCATGCAAGTCTCGAAAGTATAATAGCAGATCATCAGCATACAGGGAAACTGCGTGCAGATCATCCCCTAGTCGAATACCCCAGCCTGCCCCTTCCCTGCGCAATCGTTCTGCCAGGGGCTCCATGGCAAGCGAGAAAAGGAGCGGCGATAAGGGGCAGCCCTGCCTAGTGCCTCGATGTATTTGTATACTCTCCGATATCAGGGGGCCAGTCCAGATTCTAACAGTTGGCCGCATGTATAACATCCGGATCATGTGTAAGAGTGTGCCGCCCAATCCATATTCTCGCAGCACCTCAAAGAGGTACGGCCATTCAAGGGAATCAAAGGCCTTTTCTAAGTCCAAGACCAAGCAGCCGGGTCGGGGCCATATCTTCGCTGCATAATGTTGCACCCTAACGAGGCGCCGAATGTTAAGGGCCGTACTTCTAGTAGGAACAAACCCGTTTTGGTCGGTATGCACCAGAGTCTGGACCAACGAGGCCAGCCGGGCCGCTATAATGGACGCCAGGATCTTATAGTCCGTATTAAGCAAGGCCAGCGGCCTGTACGAACCCAGCATTTCCGGGCTCCTACCAGGTTTAGGGAGAGAGATCAGCAGCGCCTCATTTTGTGAGTTAGAAAGGGTAAAGGCCGCTATCGCATCGTCATACATCTTTAGTAATTGGGGCGCTAGAGTGTCTGCGTAGGCGTTATAAAATTCTGCTGGTAATCCGTCCGGGCCTGGAGTTTTACCCGACGCCAACGAGCGTATTCCTACCCGGATTTCCTCCACCAGGATGGGGTCGCTTAATTCAGCTCTCTGCTCAGGTGTGACCTGCGGCAAAGGAACAACTGCCAGGTACTCCTGGATGTCCTCAGTGGTGGCTAAGATATGTGACTTATATAAAGTAGTGTAGTGGGCCACGAATTCCCTATGTATATCTCGTTGGGAGTATAACACAGCACCCTGTGGCGAACGGATTGAAGTGACGGGCGAGACGTTATCTTCTTGTCGGATCAGCCAGGCTAGAAGTTTGCCCGCCTTATCGCCCGAGTGATGTGTGCGCGCCGAGTGTGCCGCATAGTTCAGGCACTTGAGCTTTTCCAACAGCTTAGCATGTTCTTCCTTGTTGTGCAACAGTCGCCCATGCGCTCCCGCAGTCGTCCCTCCCTCATGTGTCGCCAGCTTTTTCTCTAGGGCAGTGAGGTCCTTCTCTAGTTGTTACGCATGCCGGCCTGCATACCCAGGCAGTGACCACGGGTCACTACCTTAAAAGCGTCCCATTCCATCAATGGTGACAAAGCAGTGCCTGCGTTGTCTTCGAAATATTGTGCTATGGTCGTGCCCAGTGTCTCCCGAAACTCCCCATCTAGCAGTGTGTCTGGTTGTAAGCGCCACCTTGGTATCGGGGCGTACCACTGTTCCAGTCAATTTGTAAAATGTGAGGGTTGTGGTCTGAGTGGGTGCGCCCAAGATATTGGGGCTCCGTAACTACTTGTAAGAGATCACCAGATACCATTATCCGATCCAAGCGGACATGGAGGCCATGAGCTCCTGAGTAAAAAGAGTACACCCTGTCATGTGGGTACCTATGTCTCCAGGCGTCTACCAGATGCCACTGATCCGCCCAGGTATTTAATGCTTTCATGGCGGCAGTCGTGGGTGCGCTGGTCAATGGAGGAAAGGAACAGTCTAGGTATACATCAAGGACACTATTGTAATCTCCTCCCAGAATCAGCAGTATTCCGTACCAGTTAGCTAATTTGGTTGTTTACGTATTAAGAAAGGAAGCCTGGTCTACATTGGGAGCATATAATGATGCAATAATAACGGGTCGGCCATCTAGTCTACCCTTGACAAATACGTATCTGCCTTCCTGGTCAATGAGGGAGTCCTCTACGTGAAAAGGAGTGCCCGGTCTAACCAATATTAGGGTCCCCCTAGCGTATGCCGAATATCCCGTAGCGTGGAGTTGCCCTCGCCACCTTCTATGTAGATGTTTAACCTCAGTCCCTGACAGATGCGTCTCCTGAAGGAGAGCGATTTGTATATGATGGCGTTTCAGGTAGGAATAAATAAGACGGGAGGGGCTGTGTATACTTCTCACGTTCCATGTACCTATCCTGACAGGAGCCATATCATCAGAAATAGGCAATCGTGTGGGCCGTCTTGGGCCCCGGGAGTTCTGGGACAGGTGAGATGCATGGCAATAATAATAGACAATGGGAGACTATTTGGGTAGCTGGTGTCTGTTCGATATGGGCCTAGCGTGTGACAGCCAAAAAAACAACAAAGACCTAAAACATACAATGCCAAAAGGGCGAGAGTGCAACATACTATCGTCCAAACAATACAAAGAGACGGCATTGCGTCTAAAACAAGGGGGGGGATCCCCACACAGGTAGGGTGTTACTACCAGGTATTAAGCACCGAATGATAAAGACTCTCCCTCCCCGTATAAGTATTGAACACCCGGGCCTCCACAACGAAAATATGAAACATTATAGCGGAGAACTCTGGAGGGTATGTGGCTTAGGATTAGATCCGCTCACGCCCCAGGCCCCCATGCCAAACCTTTCTATGGATCTAGAAGGTCCCTTCCATGCAATAGAGAAAGAGCAACAGCATAAAACAGTGATAACAGAGTCCAGTTATACTTTCATGTCCCTCGATGTGGTCTGGAGGCTGCATACACATAGTTCCCACGTGGAGCTTACACGATGTCATCTAACGTTTGAGGGGTAACCTCCGGGGCCCCGTCCGAGCCCTGTGAGTTCAGAGTATTGTCCGACATGTCACCGTTGCTGTCACATCTCAGCTGGCCTGAAATGGAAAGCTCATCCCCCATTGTCCCACTGATTTTAATTACTGCCTGGAGAGCATCGCGTTTATCTTGGATCATCTGGATGGGGTCAGGACCACGTCCCTGAGATGAATTCATTTTCCTGCGCCGTCTGCCTTTCCCACGCCGACCAGGGAGGCCGTCTTGGCCCTTTTCTGCCGATTCCGCCGCCACAGAGGCTTCCCCCGTAGAGTTCCACGTGTCCAGCCAGTCTCCTGCTTCCCCAGGGTCAGCAAAGAAGTGCGTTTTGCCATTGGCGATCACCCTCAGGCGTGCTGGGAATAGCAGGGAATACTTAAGGTCTTGCTGCCGTAAACGGCGCTTCACGGCCATGTAGGAGAACCGCTGCCTCTGCACAAGTGCTGTTTTTTCGGGAAAAAACATGATGGAGCAGTTTTCCACTTGTATGCTGGGCATTTTCCTGGTTTCTTGGAGGATGGCATCTCTATCTCTATAGTTCATCACTCGTATCAGGAGCGGTCTGGGGTTGGCGCCTGGAGGGGGGCGTTTGGCCGGGACTCTGTGCGCGCGTTCGATGACTAAATGAACAGAAAGTGTTCCCTCCGGCAGCAGGTCGCGTAGCCAGGCTTCAATGTAGGCCACTGCATCCTTCCCTTCCACTCCTTCCGGAAGTCCCACCACGCGCACGTTGTTGCGCCGCGACCTACCCTCTGAATCCCCGGCGCGTTGTTCCAAGTATTCAACTCGGTCTGTGAGGTCATTAAGGCGTTTCTCTGCTGTTGTCACCTGAGGGGAAATTGTCTTCAAGGTGTCTTCCACCGCTGAGGTTCTGTCCGCAAGTTTGCGGTGGTCCGCGTGCAGAAGGTTCAGGTCGATGGCCACTTTGTCTATTTTGTTTTCAAGGGAATTGCGCGTCTGTTCCATAGTCTCGCGCAGTTTTTCTACCGCTGCTAGAACAGCATATAGTTTACTGGACGTGGGGTTAGCTGCCTCCTCCCGAGACATCTTATCAGATTGCGCTTGTGTCAGGCGGGGCTGAGTTGGTGGGCCCCCCGCGCCAGTTCGGGGCCGGCCTCTGTGGGACATAGAAGTGTCGCCAAGTAGGTGCAGATGGCTACTGCAAATTGAGGTAAGTCTGGGAATCCTGCTCCTCCGCTCAGAGCCACATATGTCCAGTGCCCCACGTAGGTCCTCCGATTATAGTGACGGTCATGTACTCACTTGGGCGGTGACTCAGTGCCCCAAGCGATGTCCCGCCAACTGCGCACTTCTGCACCTCTACAATGTCTCTGGGATGCTATGTATTCGCCGGGAGTCTGTGGGGTCCACAAGCTCCTAAGGGGCACTCATCCACTACTAGAGGTCCCTCTGCGGACAATCCCTTTCCCCATATGCGCACCACTAGCTGTATATATCCTGTGTGGGCCCCGGCGCTCAGCCTACCTCGGGATCTCAGCACCGCAGTGAGCCAGCAATGTTCTTGGACAGGGCCTACCTCCACTGCTTCCCGCGTGGGCCAGGGGGGGGGGGGTCTTCCACTGAAGCGTGCGGTCTTCACCGCTGTTATTCCTCCAGCGGTACAGTCCTGGTCCCTCTTGCTGGGTCCGTGTTGCTCTGGTTCTGTGCGGCACACCGTAGGATCATCAGCAGGCGCCATCTTGTGTGGGCTCCATTTTCGGGCCTCCCTTGTTGTCCGGTGCAATGCGGGGCGGGCGCTCAGGGGCCCCTAGTCTGACACCGGCACATGAGGATCGGGGTTGATCGGGGGCAGCAGCGCCTCCGCATGTGTTGTCCGTCGCGGCCTGGTGGGCGGAGTCAGAGGCCGGCGTTTCCTACATGGAGCCGTCGGGTACGTCGCAGCTGCAAATGGGCGCAGTCACTGCCGCGGCGCCACGGGGCCGATATCTGTCGAGCGCTGCGGTCTCAAGCAGCCCAGTGGGTCACATAGCTCAGCGGAGGGTGACCGGTCCTGATTGAGGCCTTCGGATCGTGTTTTTCAGGATAAATGAGGCGGGCGAGGGAGAGTCTGCAGCGGAGCTCTAGCAGAGCACGTCCGACTCCATTGCCTGCGTGGCCACGCCCCATGAGACTCTCCTCTATGCCTCTAACTTTTAACCATGCTGAATAGCAGCCAAGCTGGTGTACAACATGGCTAAAACACATTGGCAAAGCCAATAGCTCTTGCATAGGCGAGACCTATTGGCTTTGCCAATGCTTGTTGTTCCAGCCACCTTTAGTAACATTGTAAGAGATTAAACTGAAATAAGCAAAGCTAAAAAGAAAGAAAAAAAAATATTGAACATTATTTTCATCAGCTAGTACTTTCAATGTGGTTTCTGGCATGTCCCTGGTATATGTTCTACTTTCTGCCTTGTTGCTAATGCATGGCTCCCCTCAAACTTCCAAGTGGCTTGTTCTGCTGTTGTTTCCAGTATAAGAGGCAGCTTCTATGTGTTAACTCGTACACATCTCCGTTTCTGTTTACTAGGATCTTCAAATGTGTCTAGAATTTCGTCCCAGGGTCCCGCTGTTGGTCTCTGCCTCATTCCCTCTTGCTCTTCTCCATGTAGTATTGTACAATCTGCCATGGTCCAACTCATTACCTCCCATTTCCTCTGGCTGTAAGACGGGCAGTCCGAGGGTTGCCAGTACATCAGTACCAGTTTGGCCAAGGTCAGATCCAATAATATATTGCCTCGTTTCCTGGCTTTGGATTAACATCCATACCAAACATATTTCAATGGTGTTGAGGTTTGTCCTACCCAAGTTTTCCCATAGCTATGTCGTGATTCCCCTCCAAAAACTCACTTTTATAGGACAGCTCCACACCATATGAATAGTCCGTGTCCACCTGCCTACACATTGGGCTATTCTATTCAATATGCTGGGTGTCAGTTATGCATTGTGCTATTAATTAACGGAGTACAGTTAAATCTACTACTCCTTGATACCCTCTGATGATATTCTAGAATCTGCTCACATTCTTTGTCATCGAGTTCTCCTCCAAGTGTTCTGCCCTGGTGTCGCTTAGGCTGGACAAGTTGTGATGAGTCATCGGTACCAGAGCCTTGTATAGCCATGAGATTAATATAGGCCTCCTCCTAGCTTATACAGCACATGTAGGACTTTATTCATCTGGGCTTCCATTCAACTAATCCCCCAGATCTTCTTAAGGGAGTCTACCACTGCTCTGTATGCTATAAACTGATTTTCGGGAAGCCCATTGCCACTCACTAGTTTGGCTAAATCCTAGATTTCCCTGTCTGCAAAGCAGTAGTCCACCCTATCTGCCCCTATTTCTGAAAAGGCCCTGATCCTGTGAGCTGTGAAGAATCCTCCCTGCAGTGTAGGGAGGCCCACCAGCTGTAGTGCCGGTGTGTAAATGAAGCTCTTTGGGGTTTTCTTTATTAGCCTTCTCCCGCACCACATCCCTATTTGTACCAGACTGTGTTGTTTTTTGTGTACATTGCATGGTCTGACTAATGCTGCCACCCTTGCACCTTAGGGCTGGACTTGTCCCAGTGGGCCCATTTCTTCTGGCGGAGTCCCTCCAATCCCGTTGTTACCCATTGCAATTGTGCTACCAGGTAATATAACTCGTATACCAGTGCCCTCAAAACCCTTTCGCGCATTACAGGATTATCAGGGCCCTTCTGTTTCTTTACCAATTCCAGGTAAACTCACCAAGGAGAGAGTGAAAGTCTCTTAACTATTTCAATGTATCCTATATTGGCATGTTTGTAAAGTGATAAAGTAAGCAAGGCAGTATCACCATTTTAGATAAAACGGTTCTGGCCTTTATTGGTAGCCCCAAAGTGCACCTGAAGCTCATAATTTGTTTTAGTGAGTTGACTGCTTCCAGTTTCCCATCTCTTACATCGCTCTCAGTGTGGTTTACCTTGATTTCTAAATATCTGAAGGTGCGGTGCGCCCATGCTACTCTCCAATTCTCCTCTGTCTGGCAGCAGTCACAGTGTTGGAGAAATTAGGAATGTGCATATTTGTGACCAGTTTGTCTTGAGCCCCGAGATCGTGGCAAACTACTCTAAGCTCCCTATTGCCCGATTCTAACCCTATATGGACATTCCGTATGACAGCAGTAGATTATGTGCATTTAGGGGGATAATGTGCACCCTATTGTACTTCCCCTCCTGCATGGCTATCTCAATAGCTAGTGCAAACAACATGGGCAAGAGGGGTTCCCTTGCCTGATTCCTCTGGTGATTGGCTATTCACTGACATACACTGTCCTATGCCGACTTTAGCTGTGGTCTCCGTGTACAGTAGACTCCTCCATTTAATTCAACCCTCACCCATGTTAATTCAGTTCAGCCTGTAAGTAGTCCCAGTAGTCCCAATGTAGTTTATAAGACACTTTTTCAAGGTCTGTTGTTAACACTGTGGGCTCACTGAACTGTTCTTTCAGGGTTTCCTCCGGGATCCTAAGCATTCATCTGATATTAAGGGAGGTACTTTGAGTTGGAAAGAATCAATTCTGGTCTTTATCTACCAACATCAAGAGGTGGGGCTGCAAGTGGCTTACCTGCACTTTACTCAGTATTTCAAACCACAGTCCCAAAGGTGGATCCTGCCCATCAAATTGGAAGCCTATATGCAGGGCCACTGGAATTATGCAGTAGGGTAGGGCCAAATTATGCGGCACAGTTGACTAAATTATGCGGCATGAAAGGCCAAATTACGCGGCATAATGCAGCACATTGTCTGATAGTATTGCTCCATTATTTTGTAATTTCTATTCTTGTTTACACTGCTTGCGCATATGCTTCACTTAATTAGTAACAGTTTAAACCCAAACATAGCAATAATCTACAGAAAGCTGACCAGTTAAAATACGCAAAGGGCCTTCCACTGAGCTGCAACACGTGTTGCTGTGTTTTTAGTAACGTTTGAGCTAGAAATAAAAATATTTTTTTTTAGCTAAAATCTACAGATTATGCAGCAGGTGATGGATTATGTGGCAAATGCAGCAGATCCATAATTATGCAAAAAACGCTGCAGCTGCACAATCGCATAATTCCAGTGGCCCTGCCTATGTAATCCCCAAACTTCAGAGCTCACAAGAATTATATAGTGAATAGATGCTGAACAGCAGGTTCTGCTTCTGACATATGCCTTGATAAAAAGAGAAAAGGACAGGAAGATTTGGATTGATACAAATGAGCACAGTAGGTTGTGTACTGAGGGGCACTCGCTCTTCACTTCACAAGATTGTTAGATGGGAAAGACAGAGTGTGGGAGGGATAAAAACTCCAGAGTATTAGAGCTAGGAGTATTACATATAAGTGAAGGTACACCGAAAAGAGTAATGCAATTTTGTGTTGGTTTGTTCTTCAAACTTCTATTCTGTATTCAATTCTTTTAAACAGACAGCTAAGCGTTTCGTTCCCACTTTACAGTGTGTGGAACTTCATCAGGGCTTGGCTATATCAAATTTGGAAACGTCGTATAAAGGATGACCACGGAATTCCCAGAATACAGGGTTTCCGGAAGTAGGACTTGCCACCTCGATAAGGGGACCAGTCGTCAGTTCCTTGGATTCCAAGTTCCTTGGATTTCCAAATTTGATATAACCAAGCCCTGATGAAGTTCCACACACTGTAAAGTGGGAACGAAACGCGTTGGCTGTCTGTTTTAAAAGAAATTGGAATAAAGAATAGAAGTTTGAAGAACAAACCAACACAAAATTGTATTATTCTTTTTCGGTGCACCTTCACTTTTATGTAATATATGTGTAATCTGTAAAACAGTGACACTGAAGGGTGATGAGTGTCGAAGTGTGCACGATAAAACACCACACGAGAAGGGCACAGTTACAGTGAGGTGCGATCTCTTTGGGTCTGTCATCCTATTTGCTTTGCCTGTTAAAATATTAGAGCTAGGAGTCATTGCATGATCACATTACACATTAAAGTTTTTTTGTAAAGGCATGTTAGACCTGTTTTCCCCCAACTTTTTGCCTTTTGCCTCTCATTTTTGTTGATTCTTTCTGTTGGCCTTAGGACTCTGAGCACTTTACTACTGCTAACCAGTGCTAATGTGCATGTGCTTCTCCCCAAAACATGTGTATACCTGATGGGCATATTTGTTGTACTGGTACGTCTCTTGTAAAGTTGTATCCCATATACCCAGGGCCTGTACTTCAAATGCTACTAGTGGGCTGCAGCGCTGAATGTGCCACCCACAGAAGTAGCCTTTCAAACCCGTCTCTTGCCTGCCACTGCAGTGCCTGTGTGCATTTTACTGCCACTTCGACTTGGTATTTAAAACTACTTGTCAAACCTTAAACTCCCCTCTTATTACATGGAAGCCACCCCTAAGGGCAGGTTGCCATGTATGTAAAAGGTAGAACAGGTACTTGTGTGTTTTGCATGTCCTGGTAGTGACAAACAGTCTATTTCGCTTTTCACTGCTGGGAGTCCTTAATACACTTATATGCTGCAATTCCTGATCAGAGAGGAGTAGCTTTTTCATGTTTCATATGTTTGGAATGGTAATGATAAATCCTCCTTACTGGTGAAGTTGGATTTAACGTTACTGTTTTAGAAATGTTACTTTTAGAAAATGGATAAACAATGAAAAAGTGATTCCGAATTACTGTCTTGAACAGGGCAAAAGGAGTCACATTAGTTTTTAAGAAGAACCCTCACTCACCAACCTAGTTGGTGACATGCTTCATCATAGGGTTCCCACCCGAGGGGCCGAATGCCTCTCAGGTGTGCTACGACGCCTGATTACAGCGGAGCAGGTTTTGATTGAATGTGAAGAGTGAGTGATCAGTGACAGTGTGAATATTAAAATTGCCTTTACTTGTCCTAAATAATTTTTAATGTTGGAAAAGTAGGGCACGATTAAAACAGGCGAAAGTGGATGTCTTCACTGGTTAAATTGACCAATGACATCCCTATGTGAAGTGCGTGATAGTGATCGGTCCACATGTTTCAGCCTCGATGTGCAAATTTAGCGAGGCTTTCGTCAGGACCAGTAATGCCACGGGGGTATGCACTCGCTAAGGTGCACCCTCTCCTGTGACAATTGCAACCGCAAACTTACGGTTTGGACTCTCAGCGTAGTCTGAAAGAGAACGTATATGGATTCTGGAATAGAAAACAGATTGTAAAAACATCCAGGTTAGATAGTTGGTTCACATTAGAACTTCATAAAAACACTGTATACATCACAACCTTGTGCTGCCATACGTGCTGTTCAATGTGTTTGTCATAGGCTCTCACACCTACGGTGCCTAGAGTGGAGTGCATATATTTAGCACTATAACGACCGTTAGTTCATCGCGTGGACTACAATAATCCAAAGTACTATCGTGAGTCAAAACCTCAAAATATGCATACTGGCACTACTTTTAAAATCTATCAACAAACCGTGATTTCCGGGCTGACGATTTACGAATAGTAATAATAATGAGGAGATGCATGTGAACAGCTAGTTTAATGAGCATTACACTGTCATGGAGCTCATATACACTCGTGCATGGGGGAGAAGGCGAATACAAGGCTTACATGGGCTGTAGTAGGTTCCTACCCCATGGATCCTAGTGGGGGTGTTGGTCTGTAGTCACACACTAGGTAAAGTTAAGAGGCAATTACTTTGTTAGATCAAACTTAGATTGCATGTGAAAAGTTACCTCATGGCTGCTGGTGGTAAAACGCATACTCACTACACCAAGACCAAACGCCCTCTTGGCACCTGGTACAAACCCGATCCAGGACCCCGTGGATATGCGAGTCCTGGAGTCGGGCGTATTTAACACGCCATTGCAATGCCGGCCGGCGTCCGCGCCGCCACGCAGAGCGCGATGACGCGGAACGTCAGCGTCATCGCGCGTGGCAGCCTCTACCGCGATTGGTTAAGCGCGTGTTCAGTGAGTGGAATGCAGACTCTCTCAGGTTTTAGCCTGCTTCGAAACATTATTGGGAACATTTCCTTGACGATTGTCAGCATCACAATAACCTTTATTGAAAAAGTTGACTGGGTCACTGTCACGTTTAAGGTGTCACACCTACAAATGTATAAAATGCATGTTACCTCAAGCAAAAGGGGCCACTATGGCTGCTGGTTGTAAAACGCATACTCACTACACCAGTTATGCGCAAGTAAGACCCTATTAACCTGGAAGAAGAGTAAGAAATGAACATAACCCCGACTAGATAGAGATACACATGAGTCATTAGTTACTCCATTACTTCATTAACTAGACCACTTATCTCTTCCTGGTGAATAGACGTAACAGATGCTTAGGAATGATAGCACAAGGATCAACTAACTTGTGCACTCTACTTAAACACTAGTCCACCCAATATTCAAATACATATTAAGCCCACGGGCCCCTGCACGCCATGTGTGTAGTGCTCACTTTCTACCTTATATACTCGTGGCCGTTTGATGTATGCACGTCCTATGCAAAACTTGACTGTTTGTATAGACAACACATGTCACTATCTAGTGGCCCCTTTTGCTTTACGAATAGTAATAATAACACGGGCTCCACTAAGGGGTGAGAGTGGCGGTGGGGCAAGGGCAGGATAGCACCGCGACAGAGAGGCCCCGACACAGAGCCCTGGACGAATACTAAACACCCCCCCATTGGTGACTAAAGGCAGGCACGAAGGGAGAGCCCAATGTGACAGAGGCGCACTGTGGGGGGGGGGGGGAGTCATCGCTGCGACAGCTCAGCAACACCTCACCTCTACTAGCGCCACACCGTCCCGCCTGCTGGGCCTTTTTCTTCGGGCCTACACTCGCCTAGGTAGACACTAACGCTACGGCGCAATGGCGACCTCAAAAGGCAAGAAAGACAGATCAGAGAAAGACCTGCTTCTCAAGTCGACGGCACAGCAGGTGGAGGGCCAGCCTACAGCGAAGCACTCTGTCGAGGATGAAGCCGGTGAGGGTCCAGAGGGCCCGGTCAGCCGATCTTTCATGGAGTCACTGTTCTCCTCACTTCGTGAAGATTTGTCCACCATGAAGTGTGAGTTATCAGCGGATATGAGGGAAATTCGCCACGATGTGGATTCCCTGGGGGAACGGATCAACACCTTGGAAGAGCATGAAGCGGGGCGAGACGAAGAACTAGAGAACCTTCAACAGGAAGTTCTTAAGCTGCAGAAACAGAACCTGGACCTTCCAGCCCACACGGAGGACCTGGAGAATAGGTCCCGGCGGAACAATATCCGCATTCGTGGTATGGCTCAGGGCGAGGGGGACGGCGACATCGAGGCACTAGTGGTGGGCCTCTTCCGCTCCATCCTGGGTGAATCTCCTGAGTTCACCATCAAACTGGATCGTACCCACAGAGTGTGCCCTAGGAGGGCGGCCCCGGCTCCCCCAGCGGACATTTTGACGTGTGTCCATGACTATCAGCTAAAGGAGCAGATTCTCCGCGAGGCTCGGCGTTGCACGGACTTTTTCTGTGAAGGCTCAAAGCCTGTGCTATTCCAAGACTTGGCAGCCTCCACCCTACTCAAGCGCAAACCTTCCGCCCGATCACTTCTTACCTTCGAGAAGCTGGCATCAAGTACTCCTGGGGACATCCCTTTAGACTGATTTTTCATTTCAATGGGGAACTGAGACAAATTCGCTCACTCTCTGTCGCTTACAAACTTCTGGACATTGAGGATCCTGCAGCCGGCAAGTCGCACCAGAATACTCACACACGCAGACGCCGCAGTAGTCATGGGTGGACCACCATCAAGCCCCCTAGTCCGTCAACGCGCTCTGATCCGGACACTAAGGCCAGAGAGCGACAGGTGGTCCTGGCATCTCTCACAGGAGCATCTTCGGAGTGAAAATAAAGCTGCCCAGGCAGAGATTCGACAATTGTTGTTAACACCTTTGCCTGCCGATGGAAACACTTTAGATACTTGGATGGGCTTCGCCCGGGGGGAGCGGAGAGCCGCAGGCCACAGGTACCCTCTAGTATTCCTCCAGGGAGCAGCACGCTCCGGACATTGACTGTTTGCTATTCTTCATCATTAATGGTTTCGCTATGTTGGGGTTTTGTTATTTTATTTAATGGCTTCTCTCTCCCCCTCCCTGCGCTTCTCTTGGTCTCCTTGCATGCCCGCGACCTTCGCCTAGCCATGCCTCTCGCTTTGCCATCTCATATGGCCCCATATAGGGCGGGTGCGACATGTCCCCCCGCACCTACATCGCATTCTGCCCCCACCTTCCTCTTAGATGAGTATTAAAATTCTGACCCTAAATGTGAAAGGGCTTAATAACCCTATCAAACGCAGAGCTATCCTGTCTTACTTGGAGAATTCTGAGGCCCATATCTGCTTATTACAAGAGACTCGCCTATTGCGCAGTGACTCACACAGATTGCGCTCTAAGGCCTTCCCACAGCAATACTTCTCCACACTCCCAACTAAGAGGGCAGGGGTCGCTATTCTTATATCCCATACTTTTCTGGGGGTGTTGGGGCAAATTTATCAGAGACCAAGGGGAGGCTTATGGCGCTCTCCTTGACCTTAGGGTCGCACAGGCTTACGTTAGCCATTATCTATGTTCCTAGTGAGGGCCAGGAGACATTCCTCTGTGAAGCAGTGGCAGACTTGGCATCCTCCCCAGACCGGCAAATACTCGTGGGGGGCGACCTGAACATTGTGTTTGACGGCCAACTTGACCGCTCGGCTCAGAGGCAGGGACAGACCGGGGCTGTATCTGACAGCGCCCGACAGTGGTTCCACGACCTGGGGTTAGTCGACGTGTGGCGCTATTTCCATCCCCATTCAACAGACTACACTTTCTACTCCCACTCCGCTGGACTTATGCCCGTTTAGATTACTTCATGGAGTCTCGGTCCCTTCTATCTTCCATACAGGATTCTGTTATCAAGCCACAGGCGCTATCTGACCATGCGGCATTGACCACAACTCTACTATTTACCCCCACTCCTCATCCACCATATTCCTGGAGGTTCAGAGATGCACTCCTCCACCGCCCTGAAGTCATTGCACACTTCACTAAGACGCTAGAGGACTACCTAGCTGTGAATGATACCCAAGAAACCTCCTTAGTATAACTGTGGGAAACACTCAAACTAGTGGCCAGGGGCAACTTTATAGCTACGTCTTCTGCAGACAACAAGATACGTAGGAGGAAAAGGGAGGAGCTTTCCAAGCAGGTTTCAGAATTAGAAGGGATTCACAAACGAACAGGAGCCCCCAGGGTATGGAGGCAGCTAAAGGCAGCACGAGCTCAACTGGCCAGCCTAGACTTGGACAGAGCTGAATACGCTGCCCTCCGTCTGAAACATATGTTTTACACAGGAGGAGACAGATGTGGCCGCCTGTTAGCTCACAAACTGCGCGCGCAACGCCAGGCAGCGGCGGTCCCAATGATCTTTGATGCTGGGGTCGTTGAACTTACGCGAGAGGTGGATATATCTCGCGCTTTCAGGGATTTTTATGCAGAACTCTACTCTGCGCAGCAACTACCAGAACAAAACCCCTCTGCGTACTATCAGGGCATAACGCATTCCCGTCTAACACTAGATCAGGCCACCCCTTTAGACAGCCTGATTTGGGTCGAAGCGGTTATTTTGGCTATCGCTAGGCTCAAGCTCCTTAAATCCCCTGGCCCAGATGGGTTTACCATCATCTTTTATAAAACCTTATGCTCTATCTTGGCTCCGATATTGACTCGACTCTTTAATGCGGTTGGCGACACCTCGGACATGCCCCCCACGATGCTCATGGCAGCGGTGGCAGTTTTGCCCGAGCCCGGTAAGGATGGCAGGCATTGCGCCTCATATAGTCCTATCTCCCTGTTGAATATCGATCTTAAGATCTTCACCGGGATACTAGCGGCCAGACTGGGCCCGCAAATGCCGGGATTGATAGAGCCAGACCAGGCCGGATTTGTCTCGACTAGACAATGCAGCGACAACACTAGGAGGCTGCTCCACCTCCTGGACAAGGCACATTGCCAGCCAGTGGAACGAGTAGTGCTATCTGTCGACGCCGAAAAGGCGCTCGACAGAGTACTCTGGCCCTTTCTAGAGACCACTCTGGAGCAGTTCGGGGTAAGGAGTCGATTCCGCAGGTGGGTGCTTAGTGGATATAGCTACCCCTTGGCCACTGTCCGAGTGAACGGCTGCACGTCTGTTCCCTTCCTGATCGCTAGAGGCACGCGACAGGGCTGCCCGCTCTGGACCAGGCAGCTTTTGGTCATTGGGACAAGGAAGGCCGCAGATCCATAGGGCATATTTTTTATGTAAATGGCCTTCATGTCTTTCGAAGATTTTCGATCTGAATTTGCTATGCCCGAAGCTGAGCGGTACCACTGTCAGCAGATACCACACTGGGTGATGCAACCCCAGGTACGCCAGGGAGTTGAGAGACGGCTTACCCCGTAGGAGCAGTGGCTGCTCTCCAAGCAGTCCACTAAACGACTTATCACAGAATTATACCACATCTTACGCCCCCCGGAACAAGTGACCAAACCTGCAGGCCAGAAAAGGTGGGAGACAGAGCTGGGGCGGACACTGACTCAAAAAGAATGGGGCGACATTCACTACAGGGCCCGACACTCAGCACGCAATATCTCCAGTGTAGAGTCTGCTACCAAGATAGTGACGTACTGGTCCCTCACCCCCACTCCCCGCCCCCAGGCTGCATAAGAGCGACCCTAGCCGTTCCCCAAGCTGTTGGAGGGGATGTGGGGCTGTAGGTACACTGCTTCACTTACTATGGGTCTGCCCCACTCGTAAGGCTTTCTGGAAACAGGTTCTGGACGAGATTGATCAACGCTTTCCAGAATATGTCATTCTGGGCGTATCGGACAGACTCACATTTCCCCTCAAGTCCCGCAAAGGCAGGCACATGGGTATAGCCTTAGGGGCGGCATTACAGAATATACTGTCTCTCTGGGGCTCAGACAGAACCCCTACCTGTGGCTACACAGGTTATGGTATGTGCTCGGTATGGAGCGTATCTCTTCCTCACTCCAGGGTGAAGGGGCCTATTTCGCAGACTTGTGGCACCCCCTTTATCGCTTTGTTGTGCTCTGAATTCCGCGAGCTCACCTGCCCTAGGTATATGCGGCTGTTGCGCCTTTCTGCGCTATCACAAGACCTCACCCAACCTCGGACTCATCGATCTGCTCCACATTACGCTTAGTTCCCTCCTTGGCGGCAGTCGAGGCGGAGGGGAGGGAGGGGGGAGAGGGGGGCAGTCGAAGGGGGAGGAGGGGGTAGGGATGTTTTCCTTGTTTAATTCTGATGCTCTGTGTATCGTTACGACTGCTTATGGCCCACGACCTGGGCGTTATTGCTTGATGCATCTTATGTCCTTTTTGTCTTTCATACCAATAAAAAGATTTAAACCTAAACAGGAGTTGGCCTTTCATTGCAACCCTTTCAAGTTATTTATTCTATTATGTCCTCAAGTGAATTCTTAACCTCTCCTGTCCGCACGAGATTTTGTCCTACACTGCTCTTTCACTATGTACAGCTGTGCAGTGTTTTCTGCTGGTGTCTGCTGTTGCGCTATGTTTTCATATTTCACATTTTCTACAACAACATGTAAATCCCCAGCTGCTCTGGTCCAAACTCGCTGCCTGGCAAATGCCTGCACCTTTACTGCGCGTCATTCAACTGCTATACTCTGACACTTGGGCCAGAGTAAAATTAGGAAATAACACTAATATTTCCAGTATAAATCAAGACCCACCGTGGTGTGAAACAAGGGTGTGTACCGGCCCCAGCCCTTTTTAATCTGTATATTTGCGATCTATTGCCTGAACTGGATTCCGTTGTTAGCCATGCTCCAAAACTTGCATACCACCTATAACCGCCCTACTTTACGCAGATGACTTAATTCTCCTAAGTCAAACAGCGACGGTGCTACTAAGACTTATTAATGGATTATATAAACACAGCTCTCAAAATGACAATAAATCTAGAAAAAACTAATATTGTAGTGTTTGGTAGAAAAAGGTAGAAAACAGGTGCCTGGTTCATGAATAATCAGCGTTTGACTAAAGCCAACAAATATAAATATCTTGGGTGCTAGCTGGGAAATAAAGGAGGTCATTTATCACATCTAAACTCATTGAACCAAAAAAATATCATCTTCCAATTTCCTTTCAAACAATACTAAAAACAACAAAACGCCCCACTCTGGAATCCATCTTGAAGGTAATCAGCTCAAAATCAATTCCCACGCTGGCGTACGGCACAAATGCTTTTCCTGATAGATTTGCAGCCTTTTTTTTAGTAAAGCACAGAGCTCTTTTTCAGGTCCTCATTTCAGCTGCCGCACAATTCATCACCGGGACAGATCAGGATGGAATTCGAATTAAATGACCAACAATTTGTCCAGAAAGCTAGCTTACTCCAGTATTGGAGCTTTCATAGATTCACATGCCTGAATCATTCCCCGTCGTCGAGACGGGAGTCTCCGGTATATAAAAAGCAATGCTTAGTTGGATAGCAAACTGAAAAGAGGCCTAGGCCCATTTCCCTTTTGCAACCCATAACCTTCGTTATGTAAAAGAGACCAAACTTGTCCCTGAACCAATCAGAGCTCCTCACCCTCTAGAACCCTCCTGAGAGAACCTTTTGCCCCTCAGATTTTCTACTGCACGTTGTGCTAGGGAGTCTCCTTTGAGCTCTGCTCAAATTCTGCTTTTTTTCAACTTCTTTGAAGAACTTTGTTCTTAGAAATTCAACTGGATTCTGTACTACTCTGGATTGTCTTCAAATACATTCTTTAGAGGATGTCTGGAAAGGAGAAGAAAGGTTTATTTAGAGCCTGTGCAACTTGTTCCAAGAAGAGGCTCTACACTGATGACCCTCATTCTGACTGCATTTACTGTCTATACCCGGATCACCAGGCCAAAGACTGTAAGGTATGTCGCACTTTCTCAAGTAAAACTGAGAGATCGTGAAGGGCGCCTTTTGATATGGCTTCAAAAGCTAAAGGCCAGAAAGGAGGTTATCTCCAGTGCCAGTGAGGAGGAGTCCTCCTCAACATCTAGGAGATCTCAAAAGAGAAGAAAATCTCCTCAAACTCATTCCTCAGGAGAACGTCCTGAGAAGGCCCTAAAAAAGACCACTCATGGGTCTTCTGGGCGCAGTCCTTCAAAATCTCCTCAATCTGTGGAAAAGGAGAGTAAAGGACATGCTTCTGGAGAAAAACAATCGAAAAAGACGAGTTCTGAGCCGTCAAAGTCACCTCCTCAGGTCAAAGAACCCTTCAGGAAGCCGTCTTCTATGCCTCCTGAGATAAAATCTAAGAAACCGGCATCGTCGACGGGATCGTCGACGAAGAAACCACCATCATCATCATCGTCGACGACGAAGATTGAGGTAAAGCTCATATCAAAGACACCATCATTGCCTATTACAGTGGCCTCTCCGTCGACGATGTCATCGTCGACGGTGGTGTCGACGCAGGTTACATCGACGGCGGCATCGACGACGACAGCAACAGCGACGACGACAATGTCGACGACGAGATCGATGACGGCGGGGTCATCAACGGGAACATCGACGACTGTCGTCGACGACGGATAGCTCTCTACGCCTGGTGTCGACGACGGCATCAATGACAGGGGTGTCGACGGCGATCTCGTCGACGGGCTCGTCGACGAGGGAAATTCCAGAAAAACTAGAAATCGTTAGGAAGAGGAGAATTACACCAGAAATCACCTCCCCAAGCAAGATCACTCCTCTGGTGCCATCGCACCTGCTAGAGGAGCAGGATTCAGAGGAAGAGGAAGAGGAGGACGACGGACCCTTTGGATACGCCAGTAGTCCCTCACAATTACATGTGAAGTGTCAGGATGATGACTATGAGGAGGGATATGGGGAGTACCAATATCCTCCGCAACAACACTATCGCCAAGGGTACCAGGAAGAGATGGTGGGTATGTGTCACGGGATCCCTAACGGGTGGTACACTGAGCCACAAGGAGACCAGGGATGAGGTGTAAAGCGTATTTATTCACTTAAAGGTGAGTCTATGGGCAACGGAGTCCTCCCCTTAGTAGGGCCACTGTGTGAGTCGGCTTGTGGTCCTGGATGTCGATGGCCGTGGGTCCGTCTCGCCTTCTCCCCTCGTCTATGGTTCACCGACTCCAAATACCCAGAAAAGAAAGCATAGAGCGGGGTCAGTGGGGAAGCTACGTCCTTCCCTATCGAAGGGGTCGGGAGTGAGGGAATATGCACCACCAGCACCGTGCAGATCCCTGACGTGACCTCCTCTTGAGTACCACCCCCTTCCCGTGCCCTGAAAACCCCTGGATAGTCGCCCGTACCTTGTCAAGCCACCCTCCTCCTGGAGGGCGGCGGGGCGGAACGTGATATCGTTGGCCTCCTGGCTTGTCGTCTTCGTCGTCCGCAGGGCTCTGTCTTCCGATTCCTCTCCGACCGTCCGCGTTCTCCAACCTCCACGCCTTCAGAGCTCCTGCCGGCTGGGATATTCCTTCCGCATACGTCTCGGGGCTCTCCTCTCTTGTTCCGATGTCTCCCTGCTCTGATTGGTCGGCAGACGCTGACGTCACGGGCCACGCCTCCGGGGACTCCTCCGACGGAGTTTCCTTAAAGGGCTCAACACCGGCCTGCGTGGAAGGCAACAGCATGCCGTTAACCGGGTCAGGGGGCCAATCGGGTCCACCGATGTCAGCGGACTCCTGACAGTATGCCATTGTCCATGATGATGGATCTGCACTTTATGCTGGCAGACTATAAAAAGAGATGTCCGCCGACACCAGCTTCTCAGGAAATCCCTGGCTCGCATCCACGTTCCATCCCTACTACTCCAGTTAGAAGCAGGGAACCACTACAAGAAGTTACGCCTACAACTCCTCAAACAATACACCACCAGGATCCTGTCACCACGGACGAGGATGACCAGGAAGAGGGAGAAATAACAGATCCCAACAAAGAATGGGATGATTACCTGATTCCATCTCCGGCATCTCCCTCACCAGTACCTGTGGATTCTCCGCCGGTGGATATCGGCGGATTCCATAATCTAATGGGAAGAGGTTCCAGCTTCCTATGGCTACAACACAAACGGAATGCTTCCTATACGATTTTAAGGAGCCATACCACAAGTCAGTCCGGGCTATCCCAATTGTTAGCCATGTGTGGGAAGAAGGTTTAAAAGTGATGAAGACACCGGCGACAGTTACACCTGTGCTTGCTAGATTGGAGAAAAAATATAAAGCTCCTTTAGACGCACCAGCGTGTTTACTGGGCCATCCAAAACCTGATTCCGTGATTTCGCAAGCGGCGCAAAAAAATCTAAGAATCCCTCTGCGCCTATATCAGCACCTCCTGACCGAGAGGGGAGACGCTTAGACAATGCAGGAAAGAGGTTTTCATCCATGTCTGCTCTCTTAGTTAAAGCAGCAAATGCCCTTGCCATTCTGGGCAGATACGACAGGCAGATGTGGTGCGATATGGCACCATACATGGACCTCATCCCAGAGGACAATAGACAGGAGGCGAAAAAGATCCTTCAGGAAAGAGAAAGGGCATCGGCTGAAGTCATTGACTGTGCGATGGATATCCCAACCACAGCCTTCCGGTCGCTTGGAGGAGCGGCGGTGCTACGTCGCCATGGGTGGATAAGGGCGACTGCCTTTAGACCAGAGGTCCAAAATAAGATCCTAGATCTCCCTTTTGACGGAGAAGATTTATTTGGGAAACAAGTGGGTGAGACACTTCAAGGTATCAAGAAAGATACAGATACTGCGAAAGCCCTAGGTACACTTCAAAACCGTAAAGTGCCCTTTCGGGGTGCCAGAGGGAGAGGCCAATCATCCTATAGAGGGGGTTACCAACAGGGGAGATAACCCTCTTATTCCTCATCATCACAACCATACCGTCGGCAATATGGTCAAAAACAATCAGGGAGCTATACAAAGTCTGCTCCTAGAGGACGAGGAGGTCGTCAAGGAAAGGACAATGGTAGAAGACAATGACAACATCCTGAATCCGGCTACATGTATTTCTTCCCCTCCACGAGTTCCCCTGGGTGGAAGAGTTGCTTCCCATCTGCATCATTGGCAGAAAATAATGACGGACAAATGGGTCCTCAATATAATACAATTCGGACACACTCTAGAATTCCTTCAATTCCCTCCTTGGACACCATTGACAAGTCAAGAGATCAAACATCTATCTCAGATGTGTCGGGAGATTCGGACAATGCTCCGAAAGGGAGCAATAGAATCGGTGCCGATCTCCCAAAAAGGAAAGGGGTTTTACTCCCGTTTCTTCCTAGTCCGGAAAAATGCTCTCCAATGGTGTCCTATTCTAGACCTGAGATCTCTGAATACTTCTCAAGAAGCAGTCTTTCCGGATGGTGACCCTCCAAGACATTCTGCTGATCTTAAACCCAGGGGATCATATGACCACTCTAAACTTACAGGATGCATATTTTCACATCCCCATTCATCCTTCCCACAGACGGTATCTTCGGTTTGCAGTAGCCGGAGACCATTACCAGTTCAAAGTACTTCTGTTTGGCCTCAAATCAGCCCCGAGAATTTTTACAAAGTGTCTGGCGCCAGTGGCAGCTTTTCTCAGAAAGCTAAGACACCAGGTGTTTCCATACCTGGACGACTGGTTAATAAAAGCGCCATCAGAAACTTCAGCCCAGGTGTCAACTACGGCATGCATACAATTGTTTGCCGAACTGGGACTAACTTTGAATATAGAGAAATCATCCTTTCAGCCTTCAAGGAAGAACACGTTCCTGGGAGCGATTCTGGACACCTCTGTAAACAAGGCATTTCCCTCCACAGAGAGGCAACTGGGTCTCATGACGTTTGCCAAGAATTTCACAAGAAAAAAGTGTCTTTCAGTACGCACGTACAAGTCGCTACTAGGGACAATGTCCTCTTGCATACCTCTGATTCCTTTATGCCGACTAAAGATGCGTCCATTACAGGAGGAACTGGATCGGCAATGGCACCAGGCAGAGGGATCCTTTGACGACAAAGTGAAGATCACGCCGGCTATGGGGCAAGCAGTAGCATGGTGGACCCACAAGAGGAACATTTCGGTGGGCCTTTCCTTCCTGACCGAACCAGCTCCATTGGTAATTAACACCGATGCATCCCTAGAAGGATGGGGGGGCGTTCATTCAGGACCTACAGGTCAGCGGTCGGTGGAGATTGCAAGAACAGCAGCTCCACATCAACTTGCTGGAGCTCAAAGCGGTAGGCTTGGCATTGCTGACTTTCCTACCAAGAATTCAGGGAGCATCTGTTCTGATAAGAACAGACAACACAACTGCAAAGCACTATCTCAACAAGCATGGAGGTACAAGATCACTCTCCCTGTCGCAGGAAGCACAAAAGATATGGAAGTGGGCTGTTCAACACGTAGTATCTCTAAAAGCGGAACATCTTCCAGGAGATCAGAATGTCAAAGCGGACACTCTCAGCAGACTGAAGTCCACATGCCACGAGTGGGAGATCAACCAGGAGATATTGCAAAGCATCTTCTTCAAATGGGGAGTTCCCACAGTGGATCTGTTTGCGACAGCTCAGAACAAGAAATGCCGGTTCTTCGCAAGTTAGCATCACCAAAGGGGATCTTGGGGGAATGCGTTTTTGATGGCATGGTCAGGCGTCTTTGCCTACGCCTTTCCTCCGATTCCCCTCCTGCCACGCGTTCTCACAAAGATAAAGAAAGAACCGTGCAAAGTGATACTGATAGCTCCGTGGTGGCCCAGGCAACACTGGTTCACAGAGCTGCTCCTGCTGTCGGAGGATCATCCGATTCGTCTGCAACCAATACCATCACTCTTGACAATGTCCCGGGGACAAGTGCTTCATCCAGACCCGAAATCGCTGCGCTTAGCGGCCTGGCTCCTGAACACTGCGAATTTCAACACCTAGATATTTCATCAGAATGCAGAGATATACTAGCAAATGCCAGAGCGGAAAGTACAAACAAGACATATAGGATGAAATGGAAGAGATTCTGTTTGTGGTGCCAAGAACGTGATATTCATCCTCTAAACTCAGCGGCACATGAAATTATTCCATATATTTTAATGTTAGCAAAATCTGGTTTAGCCCATGCTTCTATTAAAGTGCATCTTGCTGCGATTTCTCGATATAGAAGAACTTCCTCGGGTCCATCACTGTGGTCAGAAAGAATTATCAAACGGTTCATGAAAGGATTGTTTCAGACTTTTCCTCCCATAAGACCTCCTCCATCTCTCTGGCAGTTGAACATTGTTCTTTCTCAATTGATGAAGCAGCCCTTCGAACCAATTCACAGGGCGGATCTAAAGTTCTTATCCTGGAAGGTAGCTCTTCTAATAGCTCTCACTTCAGCCAGAAGAGTTGGGGAAATACAGGCTCTCACGATACAAGAACCATTTTTACAGTTCAAAGAGGACAGGATTGTTCTCAGGACTAATCCAAAATTCATTCCGAAAGTGCCAACAGATTTTCATCTGAATGAACCACTGATCCTTAAGAGGTTTTTCCCTCAACCGTCAACAGCAGCGGAGAGAGCTCTTCATTCATTAGATGTTCAACGCTGTCTGAAGTTTTACTTGCAAAAAACAAGGCTTTTCCGCAAGTCTTCCCAACTGTTTGTGGCTTATAGTGCCCCCAGGAAGGGGTTTCCTTTGTCAAAGAGGGAATTGCCCGATGGATTTCAAGTGCAATACAGTTTTGTCATCAGGCGGCAGGAAGCCGTTGAATGCACGTGTTCGTGCTCATTCTACAAGAGCAGTGTCCACCTCCACTGCTTTATTTGCGGGAGTACCTATCCAGGATATCTGCAGAGCTGCTACCTGGAGGAGTACGCATACTTTCACCAGACATTACTGCCTCGATGCACCTGCAGAGAAAGATGTGGCAGTAGGACAAGCAGTACTGAGGAACCTTTTCCAGTGATGGTGAGCCCTCTTTACCATCCCTCCTTCCTTTTATTGGTTACATATGCACATTTTATTGTTGTATATTGTATTCTATGCAATTTGGAAAGTTTTTTCTGTATATGTTGATATATGAAGACCGCTTTTATCGAGCTACATATGTTGCCTAGTTCCAGGTCTTGGGTAACATAAAATGTGCGATGATTTACTGCTCGCTATTCTGATTCAGGCATGTGAATCTATGAAAGCTCCAATACTGGAGTAAGAAAACAAGTTACTTACCTGTAACTGTAGTTCTCCAGTATTGGAAGCTTTCATAGATTCACATGCGACCCCCCCTCCTCCCCTGAGAGGCTCACCTTGGATTTAGCACAAAAGGTGTCTATGGCACAAGTGCACGAAAATCTGAGGGGCAAAAGGTTCTCAGGAGGGTTCTAGAGGGTGAGGAGCTCTGATTGGTTCAGGGACAAGTTTGGTCTCTTTTACATAACGAAGGTTATGGGTTGCAAAAGGGAAATGGGCCTAGGCCTCTTTTCAGTTTGCTATCCAACTAAGCATTGCTTTTTTATATACCGGAGACTCCCGTCTCGAGGACGGGGAATGATTCAGGCATGTGAATCTGAGAGCTTCCAATACTGGAGAACTACAGTTACAGGTAAGTAACTTGTTTTCTTCTTGAAGTACATGCACTCAACACGTGTTGCTGACCCAGGAACTTTAAAGAACTTAATCTGGACGGAAGTAACCTCCTGCAGCCCACAGGCCTATAACCCCTGGTCAAATGCCCTCATTGAAGGCCTAGAAATGAAAGGTGCCGCTATTCTGTGCAATCAACATCTCCTTTACCTTCAGTTTAAGGCAGCAAGAGGTCATACAGTGTCTTTTAGGGTTGATCGGCATGACTTTAAGAGAAGAAAGCATGCCCACCTCATCATCGATCGCTACACGCAAAGAGGGATTCATAAGTGCCTCATTGAACCATTCTCTGTCTACTACAAACTGAGGTTTTGCCAGCTAGGGATGGGATGCTTTTTCTCACTAGGCTGCCCCAACCACCCTCCAACAAGTGCTGTGTATGCGGCGTGCATCAGGGGACGTTGTCACACTTTCTCTGTTTTTGCCCTCATTATTAAATGAACGAAGAAGTCTCCTTTGACGACCCCTGATCATTCAGGAGCCACGTTCGGTTCAGGCGGCTGTGGTCTTCCTTCTGAGAGTAGAACATCCTCGAGTAACAGCAAGCCTCATAAAATACCTGAATGCAGTAGAAACGGCATTAAGGAACACTGCGCCATCCATCGTATCCTCAGGAACTTCGTCCAACCGTGCGCGGATGTCATACACAGAACAAAGGACTATCTGAGGCAATGGGGTTAGGCTGCTAGTGGAAGGTTGTTATTTTACCCTGGTGTTCTCACAAACAGCTCCTGATTGTTTTAAAGCCGACAACCTGATTGTTTTAAAGCCGACAACCTGCCGCCTTTAATAACATAATGATTAGCTGTTGACAGCAGGAACGAGAAATTATCGCTTCTTGAGGCACGTTTAAGTTTCAAGGCTTAAAGTTTTTGTGCTCATTTGCTCAATTTTTTTTTATATATTCTTTATGGTTCTGCTCTGATCAAAGATAGTTTGATATGTAAGGCATTTAGTCATTTTACTCACACAATAAATTTAGTGGTGGGAAAGATACGAATCTACACCTTGACACAGAGCCTTTTTCTGGTATTTTTTTTAAAACTCTTTAGTCATCATTCATGTAGAAGTCATTTGGCCTGCCAAATGTTTGCCCTAGATCTAGCACTTTACCACTTTAGAGCACAGTATTTTATACAGCATCTCTGGTATTTTAAATTTAGGTTCCACTTATGCAGTCGTGTTTTTTTTTTTTTTGTTTTTTTTTCTAACTTTATTTTCCATTTTCTTCTTACAAAAGAAATACATATGTATGTTCGTACATCATTCCGTAGTCATAGATTGTCACATCATTCCAAGATAGCGTCGTATTCTTTACACAAATATATTCAGCCAGTCACCAAGTAACAGGATCAATGGCAATAATAATCGTTCATCATGTAAGGGTCCCTCAGAACCCACCTCCCCCACACTTGTTATGCAGCCGTTTTTGGTAGACATTGACCAATCTAGCACTTTACCATTTCAGAGCACAGTATTTTATATCATATTTGTGGTATTTTTATTTTAGGGTCCACTTGAGCTGTCGTTTTGGTAGACACTGACAAATTTAATCATATGTTGTCTCTCAGCCTTAGAAACATTAGGCCAAAATCTGCGGACCTGCTAACTTTGCCTTTAATCAGTGATCCATTATAATTTTTGATACTGTAAACAGATACTTGCACTGTATATTGGTAATTGTTCTGAGTTTAATTTGCTATTTAACATATTTTAAATAAGAAACATGCGCTTGATCTGTACACCTTTTTGAAAAAATTATTTTGCTTACACCTTAATGGACGTGACTGTCTAAATAAAGTAATTTTCTACTATATGTTCCCCATTGATTAATTATAATAAGCTATTGATAGGAGACTATAACTACTGGGCTAATGGGTTAGACACTAGTTATATAGGACTACAGTTCTATGAATTGATGAATTCTCTTAATTTAACACATCATATTAAGGCACCTACGCATGGTAAAGGCCATATGCTCGACCTTGTCTGGGATTTGGATTGGTGGTTTGAGAAGATTAGTTTGGAAACATGTGGATGGTCAGACCACTACCTTATTAGGATATTGCTGATTCTTCCCTGGAGGAAGGACGGCCAGCCAAGGGATTGTAGAGTTCTTCTGAAATGTGACAAGATCGATAAACCACTTATGTATGAACTATTAGAGAACAGCAAGCCATCATTAAGTGAGAACTCGAATGAGTCCGCCAAGCAGTTCAAAGACTGGATCGATAAAACTGGGCATGAACTTGCTCCTTGGGAAGCCAATCGTGTTAAAAAAAAAAAAAAAGATACCTGTTCCTTGGTTTACTAATGAATTGGCCGCCGCTAAATCACAACTTGGATGCCTTGAACGTCGGTGGCGGTAATGTTATGATAACGAGGTAAAAGTACCATGCACAGAAAGGTTTGCTACATTGATAGCTAAAGGTAAGATCCTGTACTAAACTAATAAAATCTGTAAGGCATATAATCCACAAAGAGTCATGTGGTGCTTGACTAACATAGACGGGATCAACCAGCCCTTTACTCACACATAGGAGAAATGTGATGAGATAAATGCAGGCTGATTAAAGGTGCCATTAGGAGTACCCCTGACGTGGATGGTAAATGGCTTAATATAGAGTTAAGTTAGAATCTTTTAAACTGTTAGAAGGTGAAAGCTTACAACGTCTATTAACCAAAGTAAAATCAGGATCCCCACGTGATTCTTGCCCCCACAGGGTGATGCAGTGGATAGCTGCTGTCATAACAGAACTTTTAAATAATCTCTTGAACAACTCCCTGGTCTCAGCTGTAGTACCAGACCTGTTTATCAAAGCTGTTGTATTACCTCTGTTAAAAACACCTGGAGACAATCCAGAGATATCAAAGAATTATCGATCAATTTCACTGTTGCCTTTTTGTGTGAAACTCCTAAAGTCTCATATCGCACAGGAGGTCTGCATCGCTTGCTTAATGCCAATGTCTTGGACTCTTATCAAGCAGGATTTCGTCCAAAACATAATACAGAATCTGTGATTCTGTTAGTCGTTGCTGTATGATTTAAGGAAGGACCTAGATGACAGCCATACTCCAGCTCTTGTTCCACTTGACTTGTCTGTAGCCTTTGACACAGTGGATCATACAATTTCACTCGACCGGCTGCAAGCCACGTAGTTTAGGGAGACTGCTTTTGAGTGGCTTGCCCCCCTTTTGGAGAATAGGACGCTGGCAGTTTATCTCAGCCCTAACAGAGCTTCAGAAGTAAAAATTGAATGTAGCGTCACACAAGGTTCCGCCTTACTACCACACCTCTTTAGCATTTATATTCAACCACTTGAAAATTAATTGGTTAAGAGAGGATGTTGGATTTTGAATTATGCAGATGACTGCCAGATTTTGCTTCGGCTGGAGACTTCAACCTTAGCTCAAGATTGTTTCTCAGATATGGTTTATTAGCAATTGTATGAGTTATAACCCTCTAAACTTGAATGGGGAGAAAATAGATTGTGGTGCTGAATCAAAGCTTTTTGCTATGGTCCTGTCATTATTGGCCTCCAGAGATGGGTGCATTGCTTGTACCGAAGCGAACTGTAAAGAGCTTAGGATTCTTAATTGAAAAACACGTTTTGAAGAAATCACGTTCAAATCGGTGGTCTCAAAATTCAATCATTTCTTATTCTAGATGCAGTAAAAACCATTGACTGCGGTCAAAGATGCAAAGCTTGAGTATGGCAATGGAATTTTTCTGGGCCTCACAGATTGTGATCTGAGTAGCCTTCAAATGATACAGAATGTGGCAGCTAGATTAGTCTTTGACCCATTAGTCTGGTAGAAATCATACTCCTGAAGAAATTGCATTGATTACCGATTAAACAGTGTATTAAAATTAAAATCTGTTTAACTTTTAACGTTTTGCACAACTTGGCTCCAGATTTCCTAGCCCATTGGCTAGTGAGTAACTCTCAAAAGAGAGGTTTTGGCTTGGCAGCCGCAAATTTATTAGTGCTACTGAAAGTTTGACAACCAAGGTCGGAGGTCGAACTTTGTCTATGACTGCCTCAAAGAAGAGCATGCTCTTCCAATTCAAATATTCTCGAATACTAGCTTAATCGTGTTTAGGGAAATCTTAAAGAACTGGCTGTTTAAACAGGCTTTTAATGATAAGGTCCAATGCCAACTTTGGTGACTTCTCTGGAACTCCAGCGCAAGAGACTTATGGGTGTAGTGTGCTTTAAAAGTTAACATTAACATCTGCTTCATTCAGGTAGCAGGGCAAGTCTGGTGTGTTGGAGTCTTTTAACTCCATTTCTGTTGGTCTGAAACCAGTTCAGTGTGATGGGGGCAGGGCTGATAATGGGACAGAAGACATTGATCTTAGCTAACCACTCTTTGTTTCTGCATTGTTTTTCTTTGCATTTTGCCAACTTACCGCTGACCCATTTATTGGTGACTTTAAACCCCTGCCTAGGCTTTCTCATTTTGTAAGTTGCTAGTTTGTCTAGTGTAAAGATCATGGTTTTATCAGTATTTCCTACCATCATCTTTGGATTGTGACTGCTAAGTGAAGTTGACCCTCTTTTTTGAACTGGATGTCAATTTTAACCTAACTCTTAATTTTGAGACATCTGATGGAACAAACTAGATTTTGATCCTTCTTGGTTTGAAGGTTCAGATCGTACAGCTTGTTATAGAGCTGTAGTTTGATGTATGAATGGTCTATTCCAAACCTGATGCTGCATCAGAAGATTATATAATGCAGTATAATGTGTGAATTCTAGGTCAAGTGTGTGAACTGCTGGGTATTGTGCCAATGCTAGTTTGACTGAAGCTCAGTGCATGTAAGTAATTGGTGAGATCTGTTGCACGTTTTGTTTTCTGGTGTGTCTAGCTTTTCGGTGTTGTGTCCTCTATAGCTTGTAGTAGTCTGATATCCTTCCTGTCTGATAGAGCTGATTCATTGGCTTCTGTCTGACTAGCGTAAGCAATCATTAACCGATTTGATTTCTTGTGCATCATCAAGTCTTTTCTGTGGCTTGCATTTTTAACATTTTAACAGTTATTGACGGTACCCTATTTCACTCCCTCTGTGGTACAAATTTAAGGAAGGTATGTATATTTGTGCGGGATAATACCCTTGGAATGAGCTAACTGTTGAAAAACAAATATTAGAAGGAATATTGTTTGTTTTCTTTTTAGTAATTCGGATAGTAGTGAAAGTGAGGAAAGTACAGATGAAGAGCTAATTGGACCCCCTCTACCACCTAATCATTCACGATCCCACCAAGCTGAAGATGCTGAGGATGAATTGATTGGTCCGCCTCTACCTCCTGGTTACAAAGACAGTGACGATGATGATGACGAAGGTGATGTCCAGGAGGAAGATGACGTAAGTAATTCTTGATAGTTTGCTGTACCAAGCTTTATGCATACCGCGTTCTCCTACAGGAACAATTGCATAATGTATTGTATTTATTTACTGGATTTTAGCTCGTCTATCAGTCATCCCTCAGTCTAGATTTCTAGTCTTCACAAACCTGCTCCATGTGCTAACTGCCCCCTCACCTTAACTGTTCATAAATCCAAAGAACAGAAGGCACCTCACAGCAATAGCTTGCCATAGGTGAACTTCAGTGTCGTGGAACTCTGCATTACAAGAGTATACTTGTACAGGTTATGTACAATAAGCACACTGTCTATTGGCATACAACGGTTGTACAACAATGCAAGTCTGGATGCTTCGACTTCAAAATCTTCAGAAATCCTGATAGTCTAAGATTGTGGGTCACTCTCACAAACATGCACATCCTCTTCTGAGATGTGAGAAGGCCTGTGTCTCAGGAGCTGAGTATGTCTGAACATTGAAGATGACGAATGAAACTAAAGTTTGTTAGAGCCACAAGCATCTTGTATGAATTTTAATATTTGTTAACCTGGTATTTCCTAATCGCGGAGGTTCGCCCTTAAAGTACGAACATGAGAGGCCTATTGTGATGGACAATTTCTCTTCTTGGTCAGGTGGTCCTAATACAGCATATCTCCCTTGTTACAGACTTTTCTAGTACAGGAACTCTGTATACAAATTGTTCTGCAGAAAATCGAGGCCATACACCACGCATTAACATAATCTGTATGTCCATGATGGATGCACCATTAGCTGTCTTACAACAACGATTTTATTAAAGGATCATAAACACAACGCACTGCCCCGCAGCCCCATGTGTGGCTAAACTGCGAGGCTTAAGCAGTGCTTCAATTGTGTCAGAGCTGAAAATACATGTTTGATAAAAACGAGTCGGAGCTCTTCTCTGCCGGTGCATCGGAGAGCTGTTGTAAATAAGTAATGCTTTGTCAACTAGGTGGTGGTCTAACGTTAAAGGCTATACCCTAATTAACGGACCTGTGCTATAAGTTACTTGGGGAAATACTGACACCATGGGTGTTGTTTTTTCCTCTGGTGTGGTATTGTCCCCCTGATTTGCACTCTGCATGTGGGAATGGAAGTAATGTGTTAAAATTGGAGGTTTCCATGATCTGAGCTGCAAATCTCTGAATGTTTCATTATTTCCTTGCACTGATTTCGCCAGGTTTTCATTGTGAAATGCAGGCACGGAGAACCTGCTGGTTCCTTTTGATACATCCCCATTTTTAGGTCTCGGCTCTAAGATGGTGCGCTTGCGCTGTCTCGACCCGAGACCTAGAGTATCTACATCGTGTGTTTCTGCCTTCCCATATTCTTGCCATTGGCTGCATCCATCGTCCCTTCATTTTGCGGGCTTCTCATTTGCCAAGGGAATGTCTGGGTCATGCCTCTTTCGCTTTTTAGCCCTGCGCGAGCGACCGTCCCAACCACTGTTGAACATACTGAGTGGTTATTGTAGTTATTGTTTCGGGACTACTTTTTAACTTGCACCCAACCACTGTTGAACATACTGAGTGGTTATTGTAGTCATTGTTTCGGGACTACTTTTTAACTTGCATTAGTCAGGCCAACCAAAGACAGTGCCTCTCCCGTATGGTAGCAAAATAAACGCCCCTCGCTCGTCTACATAACAACATTTTTATTTACAAACGCGTTATCTCGCACCTAAAGGCCAGTCCTGTCACCTCCGGGTACAGTCGGTGTACTCTCTTCCACCCCACTGTCACTGCACCTACCTTGGGAATTCCAGCGATGATGAGGTCAGGACTTCTCTGAGGTGATCCGACGAATCTACATTCTTTTTCTTAACTCGCGAAAGGGAAGCTGCCTGCACTCGGAACGACCTAGATTCCTATAATTTATAGCTGAGCATCGATGCCACACTAGGCTCAGAAGCTCTGGGCATCAGCAGACCCACCATGCATCATTCAAGTGGGTGACATGAGGCTTTTACTGGCTGCCCTGCGATAGCATATACATTTTTTTGTTGCCAGGGTTTTTAGAAGGGGGGATGCGGGAAATGTCATTTTGAGAAGTCTATCCTAATTAGATTCCACAGAGGCTGGTACAGATGGCTGGCCGCCGTGCCCTGTGACTGACATTCGCATCGGTGATCTCTTCTCATGGAGGTTACTTCACCATTTCTGCCTGACTCTCACATTTTATGACTTATGGGATACTCAGCTTCTCGGTGTCAGAAGGATGTCTGCCTGAGCTAGCCCTGCCGGGTTCAAACGTGACCGGCGGGTCACACACTGACTGCCACAGTGAACTTGATTGATAGTCTTACTCGAGCTGGCACTGCACCCTTCCCCCTGTTTTCAAACTTGTAGGGACCTGACCAAGGTTTTCTATGCATCTTGTCAATAAGTCATATAATTAAGAATTCCCATTTAGTTCTCCCCTTTTGCATGCACCATTTGCTGTGCATGGAAAGCATTATGTCTTGTGTCACCCACTGTAGCATCATTGACCTGTAAGCACTTTCCTGGCTAAAACAGTAATTATTATTTTTTCTTAGTAGTGTACACGCAAACGCCTCATGGTCGTGACTTTTGTTCAAGGCAACTGGAATGAAGCTGCACGGTTGAGTAAATTATGCAGCAAGAAAAGTCAAATTCTGCGGTGAAATGCAGCATATTTTGTGATACAATTACTTAATAATTTTATCATTTTTACACTGTCTGGGGATTGGTTGCATTTCAGAAGTACCATTTTAACACCCAAATATAGCAATAAGCAAAATAAGTTAATTGAACCTTTACAAAAGGAGCATTCCACTGCGCTGCAACACGTGTGACTGGAGGGACTGTGGGCTCATACAGTCCTTGTTGATGATGGCGTGTTTGCCTGGAATGGGTGGTTCCAGCTTAAAAACTCAGGTATTGCCTGGCGCTGAGCTGCTTTTCATTCTTCTTGACTTTTTCTCTGGTTTTGTTTGATAGGTTATGTCCTACCTTTCTTTCACGGCAGGTTTTGTTTTGCCTGAGAAACTGTTTTGTATGAACATGTGTGGTGGTCTGTGGCTGTTGTGTTGATACTTGTAATAGGTAAAATAAGTAAGAGATTGACCCATAAATCACTAGATCCTGCCAGAGCGAGACACAGGCTGCTATGAGAGCCATCACCACGGAATTTAAATGTATTCCTTCTTATAACGTTGGTGCTGTGGTTAATCATGTTTAATTCTATCACACTGGTGCCGTGGTTAAAATATTCCTTTATCGCCCGATGCATAGGTTAAACATGCATTTTGTTATCACAGTGGGTGTGTTCATCATCATCCAATCACCTAAATGGTCCCCTTCAACCTGCAGCTCCACCCCTACTCGCTCATGGCATCTATAACAAGCATTGGCATAGCCAATAGATCTCGCCTTTGGGACCTTATAAGTGTTTAGCCATGCAACAGTTAATGTTGTTGCAGTAAGGATATTGTGCTGCATAACTAAATACTTATAAGGTCCCAAAGGCGAGACCTATTGGCTATGCCAATGCTTGTTAGCTGGTAGCGGCTGGGCAGAAAACGGTCATGTGGTATAAATGGCTGATCGTTGCCATAGTAACCAACGCAGTCACACACATGGCTGCCGGAGACATGGTGCACCTAAACGGACTACAGAGTCAGACACCGAAGTAACCCCTACGATGATAGTGGTATTCAAGCAGGTACCCACTGGGTCTATGCCATAAGATGCAGACTCCGCATTTGATGTGCAGTCGCGATGCCTTGTTAGCGACCTGACGTGCAGCTCATCAACGGGCCAGACTTACTAACAAACAAGCACATTCTAACCAAGCTCAAACACATTCTGTAATTAAACCGTTCCATCAAAAAATAAAAATCTATTCATAATGACAAAATAAGGAAACACGTCTCTCTGCACTCACCAAGAGATGTGAACTCTGAGGGCAACCAGCTACGTCTGATTAACCAGCAGCGGCAGCATGAACGTACAGTTGCCAGCAGGTTCCGAGAGAGAGAAAGAGAGAGCGGGAGAGACAGAGAGAAAGAGAGAGAGAGAAAGCGAGAGAGAGCGAGCCCGGGAGTGCTGCGTGCGTGCGCGCGCAGTCTGCTCATTTTCAAGCACTGCACTCGTGCTTGTGGCGCGCCCCTGGTCGCTCCCGCAAGGTGGATGCCGCCACAAGCAAGAGTGTGTGCTTGAAAATGACCAGAGCGACGGCTAAAGGTCCTCCTAAGCAGCGCATGCGCGCTGCGTAGGCGAGACCTAAAAAGGGCAGTTTTTCAGGAAGTCTAATCAGCAGCCATTTGCTAACAAAAGTGTTCATTGAATTAGTAAAGGGAGCCCTTTCAACATCCCCTCACTCACACCAGTGTTTGCATCCCCAGCCCTCCAGCCACTGGAATGCAGGTAATACACTTCCACTGGCTTCTCAGATATTCGCTTTTACTTCCCTGGCTAAATCCTGTCATATTCGTAGTGAAGAAACAGGGCTGACAAGCTAACTTTTACATTTTAATTAAACAAATTTTAACCAAAAGAAGCAATTCAAATATGACAGAAACAATCTGGTGCCCGGCCCTAAAGCTACATTGTCAGCTTTAGCCAAGCAAATGGGAAAGGATAAACCCAGGTCTTCCCTGCTCTGGCACAAAAAAACATTTGCAAAGCCTAAAGGCGTCAACCCATGGCTAAAAAGCATTCACGTTAACAATGCCAAAAGCTCATAAGTCGGCCATTGCCAAGACCTGTTGGCTTTGCCATTGCTTGTTTGACTGATACTGGTGATCACTGACTCAGATTGTGCACTGGGCTCTGCTAACCAGACCCAGGGTCTCTGCTCTGTTTAAAAGGTATATGGTAATTAGATGTAATTTCTATTGGTATGACAACCTACCTGTAAGCCCTTAGTATATAGTAGGGCATGCAGATTTAGAGGCCCAGCAGATTTAATGCACTGAAGTGTGCACTGCTGTGTTGCCTGTTGCCATTATTTTCTAAAATCAGCCCTGCTTTGTAGGCTGCTTTTCAAGTAAAATGATATGCAAATTCAACTTTGGAATTAAAGGTACTTCCAGAGTCTTAAACTACCTTATTTTTACATACGAGTCATCCCTAAAATCTCCCCTAGGTGCCCCAGGGGTAGGGTGCCTTGTAACTTTAAGCAGGGACAACATAAAAGATGTTTTATATCCTCTGGTGAGGGAAAACTGCCTATTTCATTTTCCCCATTGTAGTACCTTAGCTCCATAGGCTAACATAGGTAGGCTTTATTAAACTTTAATAAAGTCTAACTATTGACAGAAGTGAGCTAAAACTATAGTTCAAAGTGTCTAAATAATAGTTAGAATAAATTCAACAACTTGCAACGGTTAGATTTATTATAACTATGACAGAAGAAAAGTTATAGAACTTGCTTTTCTGATGTGCCTAAATCCAGCTGTAGAGTAGCCTTTCCTGATTGGCCAGGCTTTGACAGGCTGAGCCAAGCTGCTCTGATTAGGTGTGAAGTGGCCTGAAAGGAAACAAAGAGCCAGCTGATGGGAGGAAATCTACAAGCTGCAGAGCAAAAGGCAGGAAGAGGGCTGGGTAGCTGAGGAGTTGGCCTAACGGCTAGGGCGGTCGACCTCGATTCTGGGGAACCGGGTTCGAGTCTCGGCAATGACTTTGAACATCCTGGTATTCTGGGCAAATCACTTAATTTCCCCGTGCCCAAAAAAAAATAAAAAAATGAATGTGTCCTCATGTAACGCAACTGATGCTATGTAAAGCGCTCTGATACCGATACCTTCAGGTCAAGTTTGCGCTATATAAAACTCTGTAAGAAGAGAAGAGAAACTGGACTTCAAAGAGGGAAAGACACTTAGGACAGGACCCACGCCCACCCCCACTGCCTGCACTCCGAACCAAATAGGAGCCCCTGTAATTGAACTAACAGAAGGGCTGGAAGGGTAGTCGTAGAGAAAGTTAGCCATACCTGTAGGTTGGGTTAGCCAGACCTTAAGCTCCAGGAGAGATTTTCCCCATTTTGGTTTTTAAAGAACAGTACTTTCTGGGACAAGAATTGCCACACTTCAGGGGAAGTGATCATCTTTGAGGATGGCACCCTGCACCCCATTGGTAAGGGGTGCCTCAGTGCTTGCTAGCCCAGAGGCCTGTATAAATATGGGAGTGCTGCCCAGTAAATCAGATCCCTGTCTAAAGAAAGAAGGAGGACTGTCCTGCTGGAACCCCTGGCCTGCACCAATGGGACTGGACTCTGAATGACTGCAACTGCTGCACGCTTTGGACCTACAGCTAAAGAAGGACTTTGCCTTGCACTAAAAGTTTAAGGTGTGAACTCCCTGAAAGCAACAGGTTAAAAGAACTCCACCTGTATCATCTCCACCATGAAGAAACTAGCTGACCACCTTCAGCTTGACTTTAAAGGTTTTGACCAGGTGCATTGCGGCAAGTGTAGTTTCAGCTCTCCAAGGAGCAGATCAATGGTTCTGTTACCTTGGCTGGTGTTGTGGACCCATCAAGAACCGAAATGGACCTTCTGGAGGCATCTTCAGAAGTTTGAGATAATTTGAAGAATTTTGACAAAAAAGCTCCATAAGCTGACCAACCTGTCGCTGAGAGTCAAGCCGGTGACATTTAACTGCGACCTGACCTGAAATTCAGGTTTGCCCCGCTGGAGCTACTCTCTTCGTTGTCGATGAGATTTCCAGGAATCGACCTAGGCATCCAGCTGAAGCAAGCTTCTGTCGTCGAACCCAAATCGTGCCTGCCGAGGTGACCTGCTCCAACATCAAGTGAAAAAGCTCCAAAAAAGTGACTAAGTCAGAAGGTAAAAACTTGGCGGGGCCCGACTTCTCATTGTATCCGATCTGTACTCCATCGCAGTCGGCCTGAAACTTTGACTTTGTCCCTGTCTAGCGTGACCAGATATCCCAAGTTGGTGCTTTTGGCTTCTACGCACTAGAAAGTGTTTATTCTTTTAAAGTTCATATCTCCGGTTCCCTACATTGGATTTTTCGTTTTGGTGTCACTTTAATCATAATGATATTTCCTATTTTTATAAATTGGTGTTGTATTTTTATTGTGTGATGTGTCTTACTTATTTAATGTATTGGTGTTTTTAAATGCTTTACACACCTGTCTCCTAAGTTAAGCCTGTCTGCTTGCAGCCAGCTACCTAGGGTTCTGCAAGGAAATCATTTATTAAGACCTTGACTAGACCTTATATTGTGATTGTGGCCTTAATGCTAGTGGATACGTACCTACACCTACTGATAAACCACCTTCCAACAACAATGCTATGCAAAAACCTAAAAAAAAACAAAATAAATTTTGTGCTGTTAATGTAAGGCTATTATGATATTTTTTAAATAACTTTGAAGATTTCTTTACTTAATTAAAATAACTCTGGACCTAGTTTCTACAGTGGAAAACAAAGTCAAGTTTTTAAAGAATCACCACCGTTATAAGTGTAAGTGTGTTGCGGCAGTTTTGCGAAGACCCCACATGTTTTCTAGCAGAACTTGACCCATCCTGGTGTCTTCCTCCACTACAAAAGGTCTTGGCAGGTTCATAGATGCAAGTATCACTGCCCTTGCACCACCAGAGTTGTCCTAGCATGACATATTAGCACTCTGAGTTTGCCTAGAACATAGTATATATTCCTTAAAAAAGATCCAGTGTGCTGTTTAGAATAGAATAAACCATTTATTGAGGGCTGAAATAGTTCGGCCTACTCAAATTACTGAGCGTGCTGAGAGCAGAGCTGGTCCAATGTGGTCTCGGGCAGCTCTGTTTCATAAGCAGGTCTCCGACATCATGTTTGTGTACATCCTACAGTGTCTATATTGATTGAGGTGGAACCACACATGATCCCTATTGCAGTAGTTGGTGCTGGACATGAATGTTGCTTGCATGATCTTGCCGGTGGCTAGGAGGTATGCAATAAGTTAAAATACTACGGTGGTGCCAACCTTACTAATGTGTTTGGCTCATGCCACGGTTTTTAACTTGGCCAATTGGTGTTGGTGGTATGCACAAGAGCGATGGGTGGAGCACGTGAGTGTGTGTTCTCTACCACAAGTTGTTGCGGCAGCTGAGTTTGTCATTTGCTTTGATGCATCCAGTTCTAGCTCCTTGTCTCAATTCATGATTACACCTACTGTTGTGATTGCCACCCCATTTGCAAGATGGAGCCGCCCCAAACCATGAAACTAAGCTGTAGATCACGCTTTTCAACATTTGTCAGCCCATTGGCGGCTTTGATAAGATCCTTTGGCCTGCAACTCACTTCCTATGCAGATGACACACAAATCGTGTTATCCATACAGCAAGGGTCTCAAGTGGATATGGCCGCGAGGTGCCATGATTGCCTGAAAGATATTGCGGGCTGGATGGCCTCGAATTGCCTTAAATTGAACGCAGGGAAGACCGAGGTCATGATATTCGGGAACAATCCTAACATCTGGACTCCGGATATGTGGCCTGATGCTTTGGGGAAGCCACCAGTCCCCACGTGCACGGCAAGGAATTTGGGCGTGATCATGGACCAGAAACTTGATTTTGGGGATCAGGTTAGCGGAGTGGTTTCGACATGCTTCCATATCCTTAGGATACTGAGAAAAATTAAATTTTCTCTTCCAGCCGATGGTTTTAGGTTAGCAGTCTCAGCCCTTATTCTGTCGCGCTTGGACTACTGTAATAGTCTGTACCTGAATCTGGAAAAAAAACATCTGTACAGATTACAGTTGGTACAAAACTCGGCGGCGAGACTGCTAACAGGCATCCCAAGGTTTGCCTCCGTTCGAGAGGGACTCCGGCAACTGCACTGGCTGCCGGTATCAAGACGAGTTCAATTTAAGGCTTTGTGCTCTGTTTTCAAAGCATTGAAGGGCAGTGGCCCAGAGTTCATGAGTCGGTGCTTCAATTGGTATGTGCCAGGGAGAGCGTTGCGCTCCTCCGAAGGCAGACTAGTTGCGGTGCCCCGAATAAAAAGGCCAGTTGGGGAGGAAATAGCTTTTCATACTGTGCAGCGAAAGCCTGGAACAGCCTGCCGGCGCATATCAGGAATGCCGAGGAGCTTCTCTCTTTAGAAAGGGGCTGAAGACTTGGTTATTTAGGGAATAGGCCCCTCGTGCTCCAGGGAGTCAGTGTGCAGCGCCAGGACACCTTTGGGTATAAGTGCGCTTTATAAGCTCATAATAATAATAATACATTTCTCCTTGTTGTGAAAATTGTGGTTGTAAATAAAATTACGTTTTGCCTGTGCATTTTCATTTTTGTACGCATTTGCAAAGAAGGCTACACATAAGCATCCAGGCACGTGTAGCAAACAGTTTTATTTAGAACGTCTTTAATCCACTAGTCACTATATTCAATTTCACCGACATTGTCAGAAGTGATAGCTGTTCTTGTGTCACCCCTGGAGTGTCCTTTCTTCACTGTCAGGACGTCAGCTGCACACTTGGATGATATGTAAGGAGCGCTGCACCCTTGTGCTGCGGCTGCAGGTGTCCATCTTGGACGTGCACGGGGGACTGCGCTTTCTTGGTGTTGACGATGTCCAGAACATGTCGAGTTGCTCCCTCGTTGGTGTCTGTTGCAGTCAGCTTTAAAAGCTTTATATCTATACATTCCTCGCAGAGCCCAAATATTGAAATATTGCCAGTTTGTGTGTGCCTTAAATTGCAGCTTTTAAACCCGGTTTATTTAACCCTCTGTTGGGATCGTGGTGTGAGCATGTCTGATAGGCTGTAATAAATCTAGGGATTCGGCTGTAACCTCTAGAGGAACAGAGGGATCATAACATTACAGAGATGTGTTTTTTCTTTTGAGTCCACGTGGCTCGTTTATTTATTGTGTGCGGATTTTCAGCCCCCTGGATGGCACTTACCGTGCTGTGCTGTGCTGTGCTGTACTGAAAATAGAATATAGCATTTAGCAATGTCCTATTTATCTTCATATTGAAATCCTTTTTATTCGTGAATTGAAGAATACAGGTTGTGGGATTGTGGTAAGGTTGGCTAGTGACGGTCTTTCTTTCTCGGTTTCTTGTGCACGTGTACTTTACCTTGTAACCAAACCCGAATAATACGATAACAACGTGTGACTTAACATACATAAATAGTGAATTGGGGAGCTTGTATCATACCTGTTTTAATCATCAATTCTTATTATTTTTCAGTTGTTTACGTAACTTGGAGAATATGTGAACCAGCTGACATTGGAAGGTGGGGGCTCTGGGCAATTGCACACGATGGCCATGCCTTCAAACATCTCTGAGATAGGACGAAGGAGCACAGTAGGTGAAGGAAAGGAGGCAGTGCGGTAGAATAGATCAGCAGATAAAATATCAGGGAATACTCCGCAGGAAAATAGGGCCATTTATAGCAGTGTCGTTAATGAAAAGTTTACCATGAATGAAGATTTAATACTGTTTATCAGTGCACCCACCCTCTGTGATATCTAAAACAAGAAGACATGACAAAGACAATTGGACTAATACAAACCTACTGTCTTTGCCAATTGTTTATGCTGATGCTGTCTAGCATTGGCAAACGAGGAGAAAAAGAGAAAAAACCCTGCAGTGATGTCATATGTGTATCGTGTACCGCTGGGGGAGGACCTATGTGCACTCATACGTCATGATGTGCCGGACAATGTGTTATTTTTTGTTTTTTTCTTATAAATTTCAAGTTCCAAGAGCGTGGATGCTGATCACGGAGCAGTAAATTAAAAAAGTATGTGTGAAAGCACATTAAAAAAACAAGCAATCAGGTAACAAATTTCAGCTGCTGTGTCCTCCATTACTCATGAGATACTAGATGACATGGCCTGGCCTCACCCAACACTCACAGGTGACCCTTGCCCAACCCTTTGGCCATGCGCGGTGGGGGGTAGTCAACAGCCATCCCTCCGCAGGCAGGCCAGGCCCTGCAGTCAACTCCTTGTAGGCAGTCATCCTCAACCCTTCGCTGCGTAGAGCCAAAGTATGCACTGGACTGCAGCACCATAGTAGAGAAACTTCGGTGCTTTGCTGGGTCCCACGTTCCCACCACGGTACCACACCGGGACCTCACTGGGTCCAGGGGCACTGGGTTCATTGCTGCAGATCCCGCATCAAAATTAAATTTTCTCCTATTTTGCGGCCAGCCAATCAAATTATTTCAGTACTGGAGATCCTTCTCCAGATCTGTGGACCTGGAACAGCAGCCAATCGTAATCAGGTTTTTTTGGGATTATGGGACTGCAAATGTTTCTCAACACAGTATATCTCAAACTTTTAAACCCTTCATGCCCACCGAGCACCCTTTGAGCGGATTTATACCACATTTTTTAAATTGCTTGATGAGTAAATTTCAAATTTTATGCCGAATTTGGTGCAGTTTAGTTCATTCATTTGTTCTGTATCTGAGAGCAAAATCTCCTGCAAGAATAGGGTGGGAAATCACATTTTTGGAGCTTTGCCCTCCCCTTTTTCTTGCTACCATCTTGGTGGAGCCTTCATATGAAGGAGCTGTAGTTTTTGAACTTTTTCGTAAGGTTTCATGCAGCTGAATTAAACGGTGCTAAAGTTAGTAAGACAACAAAAAATGCCTTTCCTACAAATAGTGTGACCTTACTATAAGTACACTCGCACCTTTCAAGACCAGTGTAATTTGTGTGTGTGTGTGTGTGTATATATATATATATATATATATATATATATATATATATATATATATATATACACTTGAAAAACCAAAGGTTAAAGTAACATTATAGTTAGGTGAATACCTCAGTGACAGTATTAAGTTTTTGAACTAAAAAAAGAACACAGAAATTCACCATTTATAGTTAGCAGAGCTAATATAGACTGCTTGCGCAGCTCAGGCTGATGAAGGGATATGGGCGCCATCCATTTACTGCCCATCATCATCATCCATTCCCTCAGCAGTTACGGCAGATTTCTACAGCAGCTCTTTTTGTACGCCAGGAGGTGGCGGTCCTCACTGTCTTCAATGATTTGAGGAAACTTAAGGTCTTCCTAGCAACCCCGATGATGATAGTCTTTTGTACATCAATGTTGCATCAGACTGCTCAATCAATCAATCAGAGTCTTATAAAGCGCAACTACTCGCCTGTGTGGGTCTCAAGGTGCTGAGTGGGGGTGGGGGGATTGCTGAGTCTGCGGTTCAGTAGAAGAGCCAGGTCATGAGGTCCTTCCTGAATTGAGACTGCGATGGTGTTTGCCTGAGGTGCAGAGGCCCGGAGTTCCAGGTCTTCGCAGCAAGGTTGGAGAACGATCTTCCTCCAGCCGTGGTCTTGCGGATCTGTGGGACGGTGGCCAGGGCCAGTTGAGCGGAGCGGAGATGTCTGGTGAGTGTGTAGAAGGAGAGGTGGTGGTTGAGGTACGCAGGCTCGGCTTTGTGGAGGACTTTGTTGGCGTTTGTGAGAAGCTTGAAGGTGATTCTCTTGTTGACCGGTACCATTGAAGGTCTCTCAGGTGGCCGGTGATGTGGTTGCGGCGTGGGATGTTCAGGGTGAGTCTGGTGGAGGATTTTTGGACGGTCTGCAGTTTTTTGGGGGGTTTCTGGGTGGTGCTGGCGTAGAATTTGTTGCCATAGCGAGTCTACTGCTGACAAGTGCATGGGTAACTGTTTCCCTGGACTCTTTGCGCTAACACCCTGTGTGTATTTTGAGTTATATACTATGTGTATAGTACATATGTAGTAGTAAGATTCTGCATTTGTAGGAGTCTGATTACTAAAGCCAGTAAGATCCATTTTGAGTGTCCATGGTTTGGCCTGGCACCAGATGGAGAATGAGGACTTCTTCCCCAGGCATTGAAAGTGTATTGCCTGCGTTCCTGTGGCTGGAGCGTGGAGAACCAGACCCTGAAGTGAGGAGGATGGAGATAGGACTTTCTTTAGAAACTCTTATTTAGCCTTTGTTATGAAGCTGCTGCTGATTAGTTCTTCCTGAGCCCTCAATTTGGTGGATGGTAGAGCTGATGGGTTGGACTGCAGTTTCTGTTCAAGGTGAAGTTTCTAGGTCAGGTCTGCCCTTTTGTCTGTCCTGGATTACTGCTTCAGAAAGGGTGATGCCAGTCAACCCTACTGCTACCTGCTGTGAGAAGCATCTACGGAGAACAGCCTGACAAAGACACGAGAAAAGAGAAACAAAAAAGGTTTCCGACAGTGGACCACAGCACCTGTCTAGAAAATGTATTTAAAGGTAGAATCCTAACTTTCCCACTTAGTTCCAGTTCCAAGTTCTTCATGACCATGGAAGGAAGTGTTCCGACTGCTGTACCGCTGGGCTTGTCTCTGCTTGACAGCCAGTCTTACAGAGGTGAGGGGATGTCACCTGAAGTCTACACTTTCTGGTGGAGTAGCTGAGGGTCTGCATATTGCCTAGAAGCCTATCGTCCTGCAAAGACAGGGAAGGAGCCTGCATAGCACTACGGGAAGAGAGACTATACAGGAAGCAAAGCCCAATGTGTTTATGGCACAAGATGAGAAAAAGTGGACTGGCTGAGAGAGCAAAGCCAGGAGTGGACCTGTGTGGGTCTCCTGGTCTCTCTTTGAGGTTTTCTTGAGAACTGCACTCAAAACACTGCTATCTGCATGCCCACCTGGCAGAAGCTGTGGGCCACAATTAGATGCTGCAGATAGCGTAAGAAGCCATGATGCTGCGGAGGGAGAGCTGATTGGCCTAGGAAAAATGAAAGAAACACACACCCACTGACCCATTGGCCTGGTTGAAGCCATAACTGCCTTGCTGTAGGACTTGACTGAAATTATCCAGCAGAGGCTGTATGAGCCGAAGATGCTGTGATCACTTACAACAGGACCTGGTTGAGCTACTTTTGCCTTGTACTGTTCTCAAGGGAGGCTGCGTGTGCCGAATATGCTGGCAGTGCCTAACCTCCCCACTGACCGCCACAGAACCAACATGCGGGTCCTGAGCGCCTCCGCCTGTAGTCGGAACACAGAAACTGCAACACACTGACTCTAGCGAGAGGACTTGAGACTGTTTCTGCCCACATCAACGGGGAAAATGAGTGAACTGACTGCGCATCTGAACCCGTGGTGAACGTAATCTGCACTTGTGCTTAATTCATGCCTTTGCCAAGACTACGGAGTACTACAACGCATAGTGTTCCCCTAAACGAGAGAGAGAGAGAAGTGGGTGGAGGGGCGTGTAGCGTCCACAGGGAATGTAATAAAGGTTACAAACATGTATTTGTAAATTTGAATTTTGTAGTATTTATTTCTGCTGTTTGATTAAAAATACTTAATTACAAATAAGACAATAAATGGGTTGGACGTTATTGTATCTCTTGGTTGATTGGTGAGTTCTGAGCTTGTGTACCCCCACACATTTTAACCCTGAAAAGCCTAACCGCTTTACCTCGCTACCCAGGAGAAAGGGTTGTATTTGACCTAGTTTGCAGAGCCATATATGGGATGGACCCCAGGACACTTGTAGCAAACTACCTCAGGCGCAAGCTTGTGGCCCGGAAGATCGTGTCTGCCCTTTGATCCATCCCCTCCCACCCCTCCTCCCCCAGCAGCGGTCTGATAATGATAGAGGGGTACGTACATGCGCTACGTTGAAGGACATTTCTTAGGGAGCTCTTTGTACAACCTTTTTTGGGGGGAGTGTTATATAGAGTTTTTTATAGCGCGAACTCGACCCGAAAATATCCGTTATCCGAGCGCTTTGCATGAGCATCAGTTGCGTTACAGATGGACACATTCATTTTGTTAGGCACGGGTGATTAAGTGTTTTGCCCAGAATCACAGGATGTTGAGCTGTCGTTGCCGAGACTCGAACCCGGTTCCCCAGTTTCGAGGTGAACGTCTCTAGCCGTTAGGCCACATCCTCTCTTTGCAGAGGGGCACGTCTCTAGCCGTTAGGCCACATCCTCTCTTTGCAGAGAATTAAAAATAAACAGCGACATGAACAGGTGACCAGCCTAGTGTTTGTTAACGTATTTTTTCCCTGTCCTTGAGGGTCGTTATGAGACACATTCTACTAATCTCCACTTGGTATTACCACCTAGCTCCCAGAGTCCAGATTCTGGGCGCTGTTTCCACTCCTCGGCTTACAGTAGATAAACTAATGTTCAGGAGCAGTTGTTTGAATTGCTTCAATAGAGTCAGTGACAGCTACAGAACAGTGATAGGAACATGGTGTTCCAAAAGCGACATCCTTGCCGCATGTTCTTAGACTGGATATCGCCCGGAAATACCGGTTAGAATGTCATCGATTGAACGTGTTTATTTCTACTAAAAATACATTTTGTTTTTGTTATTGTTGCCACAATGCTACATATTTTAACCTTTTCTTTTGGGTATCCAGGGGCATAGTATTAAATTAAATATTTTTGTAGATTTTGTGTTGTAAACAAATGTACTTTGTGATTCTTTTTCGACCACCATGGGATAGGAAATTACATTTCTTAAGAATGGAGGCTGTTTCTAGACCATAGCGTTTCTGTATATTAGATTTACAATTTCCGCATCAGCTACGTATCTACGCTTTACTGCCAGTGGCTTAGATTAATGGTGGTCTCTGTACTCCTGGAATCACAGATTTGAATTTTAGTGATCAGTTGTAGAATTTTTAATTTCCTGGGGTTGATAAAAGGAAAATATTTTTTGGTGAGATTAGTAGCACCTTTTAGTATGCAACATAAGTTGAAAGCCTATTCAAAACAAGTATTTTTCATGATTCCACAGAAATGCTGTTTGCTAATGACATAACTGATCTCAAGTGGATTAATTAATATAAAGAATTGTAAAATAAGCTGTCGCGAACCTAGCTGGTTAGTACGTCCTGATGTTGCATCCTCAAGAATCGCGGACAATTACCAGAACTGTTCACGTTAAACTACCAAAAACTGGCCACTAGATGTCAGCATTGCAGTTTTATACGGGGAAAGAAATTAACTACGGAGTCCTTTAGTTAATCCAGTAAATGCAACAATTCTTGAATCACGTGAAAATAAGCCGCCCATTTGAACTAAGAATCATGAGATGTAATGTGTCGCATCGCACATCATATCCAAATAATGAAAAGCAGATCCTTTAAGATAAATGCTTCTTTGTCATAACATGCAGAGGCGCAACTAGAGCCAAATTTCGTGGAGGAGGGGGGGTTGTAATTCTTCCAGCAATAGTCAGAGTGGAGATGCAGGGGCTCTAAGAAGGGGTGAAAACACAACAAAGCAACGTTAACACGTAAATGGTCTTTTAAAGACCTGTGAAGTACTCGGGTGTTGCTGCAATAAGACGGTCGTCAGCCCGGGAAGCTGCCTCAGCCCGGGCTGACGCACAGGATGGGGGCGTGGGGGGGGGTGGCTTAAGGTCTGAAGCCCTTTGAGCCCCCCAATGGGCGTTGCGCGCCTGATAACACGGCATACCACTTCATCTTAAGTCCCAGCCTAGAATGCAGGCTGTACCTTCCATCAACCCCCGTATATGTCCATAACATAGAATGCTAGACAATGACATCACACATACCCAATGAATGCGCTGCTCGTGCCCCTGAATACATGTTAATACCAACTAACCCCGAATACTACTGAATGTTATTTAGATTGGTGGCATCAGTGCATGGTTGTACTATTTAAAGGAAAACGGTTCACTTAATCTAGGGGTGTCCCCTTTATACGTTTTATTTTTATATTTGTATTGCCCCATTGAGACGTCTCGTCGTTGTCTTCAAAGCACGGTGCACGTTGAATATAATGGTACATTTTCAAATTGGGGCAGTTTTGACCATGTAAAGACATGCTGTATAGATATTGTGCAAAATATGGGGGAATGCGTGCATTTGTGTATGATTCAGGCATGTTATGTTATGTGAATTTGTAGAGCGCAGCTAAACACCCATGAGGGTATCCAGGCGCTGAGTAGGGAAGGCCTGAAGGGGGAGGAGGAGATCACGCCTGTTTCGTCTGGAAGAGACATGTCTTGAGGTTCCTTCGGATGTCCTTCGGGGAGGTTCTGTTGTGTTTCGAGAGGTCGTTCCCGGTCTTGGCTGCGAGGTATGAGAAGGAGTGTCCTTCTCTTCTGGTCTTAATAATGCTGTCGGAGATGTGCTCTTGCCTGGGACACAGATCAAAGGTGTCTGGTGGGTTGGTAGAAGTTGAGGCAGTGGTTGAGGTAAGCTGGTCTGGTGTTGTAGAGAGATCTCTAGGTGTGGGTGAGAAGCTTGAACTTAGACCTTTCCTGGACTGAGAGCCAGTGGAGATTGTTGAGGTGTGGAGGGATGTGGTTATTTCGCTGTATGTTCAGGATGAGTCTGGCGATGGCATTCTGGGTGGTTTGTGGTCGTTGTAGGACAGGGCTGGGATTCCGATGTAGGGGGCATTTCCATAATCAAGTCTACGTGTGATAAGAGGCTGGGGACCGTTCGACTGGTGTTCAGTGGGACCCGCTTAAAAATCTTGCGGAGCATTTGCAGGATGTGGAAGCATGATGAGACGGCTTTGATCGGTCTGCTCATGAAGAGGTTGGTGTCCAGGATGATCCCGAGGTTCTTAGCATGGTCCACAGGCGTGGGTGGAGGGTTAAGTTCGGACGGCGCACAAGAGGCGTCCCCGGGAAAGTTGTTGTTGCTGAAGATTAGGACTTCAGTTTTATCTGTGTCGAGCTGGAGGCAGTTGTTTTTCATCCAAGCAACGACGTTGCTCATGCAGTTGGCGAAGTTTGCTTTGGCATTGCTGGTTGAGTCTGTAAGGTAGAGGATGAGCTGTGTGTCGTTGGTGTAGGGTACTTGATGCAGTGGGCTTTGACTATGTCCGCGAGGTTCATCATGTAGAAGTTTTAGAGTGTTGGGCTGAGCGACAAAACTTGAGGGACTCCGCAGATGCGTTTCTTGGGTTTTTAGTTGTAGTGTGGGGGGGGGAGGGGTCTAAATTTTTGAGTTCTGTCTTTGAAGAAGAAGGATGTCCACTTGAAGGCTGGCCCGCAGACGCCCAGGTGCTTAAGCTTTAGACTGTATCGAAAGCTTGGGGGAGGTCGAGGAGGATTAATGCAGCTGTTTCTCCTCGGTCGAGGATGCTTCTGATGTCATCGGTGGCTGCAATGAGAGCTGTCTCTGTGCTGTGGTTGGTGTGAAGAGAGTATGGGAAAACAAGGGTACCCCGATATGCGAACCTGGGGTGAATATATGTTTAGAAAAAACAATGGTTCAGAGGTGGCCCTAAGGGTCCATATATGTAATTGGTGCTCTCCAAGGGAGACACTGTCAGGAAATTCATATACAGTGACAATCACGTTGGGAGTATCTAATAATGTACAGGGGCAAAACTGTCTTGTAAGGTGGGGTATTTATTTCCAAAATACAATTGAGAATTCTTAAATAATATTCAGGTGCTCACACGTAAGTGAAAAAAGCATGAAGTGACAAAGTGAGGGTGAATTAAAATCTTGACATCGCATTGACAACAAGAAAAGGAACTCCACACAAATTAACAAATTGTAGGGAGTTCCTGTTGTAGGGGGTCGACGGCGTTTCGATCTCATGACATTGATATCATCTTCAGGACTATAGGTGAGCAGTCTGAATCTAAAAAAGTAACAATGCATCAAAATCAAAACCCTGTACGCATATACTCAATTGCCACATCAATAATTAGTGAGGGTGTACTCCCAGTGGTGTTGCTAAAAAAAAGGGTTTAATTACACAGAGATGCACTTAATGTGACAACATATGTACTAGTTAAAAGGTCTGTGAGAGGAGACCGTGAGCTGCGACAGACTGAAGGGAGACAGAAAGAAAGATCATTTAAGAGCAGCGGGCTAGAGTATGCAGCCCGTAGACAGGTGACCTGTGAGTAGTCATACCTAGTTAGTGGTTGGCGTGTTGGGCCAGGTACCAGCAATATATGTGAGCGGGGTGCGCGCAGCGGCTGGACTTACTAGTCACAGTGGGAGGGGGCGCAAAGACAGCGGGGTCAGTCACAGCAGCGAATCAGTAGAATTAATTCCCTGTGAAAGTAATGAATACGGGTCAGCCTAGGTAATCCTTAAGGTATAATAATGGGGTAGGTAACACTCAGGCGTAAAAACTTACTGGAGTAACTCAGGGTAGTGCATAGATCAGTGGTGATCCTGTTAATTTTCGTGGGAAGCTGGTGCCCAATGCGCGACCAGTACGGGAGGAATTAAGTTCTGTGAAAATAATGAATACTATTAGGGTAGGTCTAGGCAACCCCTGAGTCATGTTAATGTGATGGGTGAAACCCAGGACTGAACTTACTGAATTATCTCATGGTAGCGCCTAGGGTCAGGATGGAAGCTGGAGCCCAAATCGCAGCCAGAGGGGGAATTAACCGGGATATCCACTTGGCTTCGTACTGAAAAGCAGATAAATGATATAAGACACCTGAGGGATAACCAGAAGGAACAATGCTGGAGTGCCCCAGGTGATTACTTACAGCTGTGGGTCTGGCTAATGGCGGGATAATCAAGGTGCCTATAGCAGTTCAGGTAAATAGTACCTGTAGCGGGTTCATGGGGAGCCGCAACGAATTCTAAAGGCAGAAAAACAATTATTTATGGAGAAAGGAAGTGGGCAACTAGGTCGTAAAGTGCAACAACAACTGCAACTCACAGAGAAGCTGTATATAATAAGGGGAGCCAGTGAGGCTAGGTGCTCCTAGTGAATCTGTAACCCGTAAGTTGATCCTGTACCGCCGGGACAAGTACCAGCTGCAAGTGTAAGGAAGAAAAAGCATATTTAAGTGGCATTTAGGATTATTATTGCAGACATGAGTCTGGTGGTAGTCAGGGGCTCGTCGCAGGGTTCTTACATTAGACTTTAAGGTTGTCTAAGGTTCGAGTGAAGAGTACCGAATTAGTAGGGCCATTGATCTAAAGGGATAAAATTAATTGGGCAAGGGCAGGAGGAGCGGCAAGGTGTGCGTGCGAGTACTTACTAATGAGGGGCATAAGTCGCCGCATTTGGGAGCCGGCCTTATTACAAAAACGGGCACTGTCTGCAAAGGGGAATCAATTAATTAATTAGTAAGTAGAAAATGGAGGCAGCGGGAGGGGGGGGGGGGAAGAGCGCATAGCCGAGATACTAACAATTGATGGCCCGCTGTGAACGTATCTGCAAGTTTAAAGGACACGCAGTGGTTAAAAAGCGGGTCCCTGTTAGGATAAACTAAATTAATTGTGGCTGGGAGAACACTTACTTAATTAAGGATCCTGTTCCACGTGTAAATTGCAGCCGGCGCTCGGGACGCGATAAGTGCTACTGAGAAGCACGGTGCGTGAGCGCAGATAAACATGTAAGGGGGCGTGGCCAAGGCATTGCCCGGGGCTTAGAAACTGATTGAAAAACGGTGCAAGCTCGTCTTGCGCTGAGAGGGCGGAAAGAATGAAAGACAGACTTGGACAGAAGGAGGTCTGTTTCAGGTGCTTGATGTGAAAGCGACCAGAATTTAGAGGACAGACCGAAGCAGACTAAGTCAGATAGGAACACAGAATTAAAACTTGTGTTGCATCTACATTTACATGGTTCAAAACATGATTCACAATATTGACAAGGGTGTACATTCTTAACACTAGAATTGCAAAAAGTTTTGGCAACTGTGTTTAATGCAGAAAAAGTACAGGATTCAAACCACGTATGTGACTGATGGTTCCATTATGTAAACTAGCCCAAGGAGCAAGGAGAGGGGGTCCAAGAGTGAAGGGGCCCTTGGGATTGGAAGTGGACCATTGTACTAGTTAGTGGTGCTGGACAATTGAGTGGTTAACCCACAGTTAAGGAGAACCAATAGCATTATGGCATAGGCAGATTACAATTAACGGAGTGCAGTAACCAGAGTTGTTGGTGCAAGCGTTATGTGCAAGCGTTCCATTCATCAATAGAGTTGAGTCCATTTTCTATTGTGCGACATTTAAAAATCCATTTGCACTCTAGTCTGTTTAGGATCATCTGTTGGTCTCCTCCTCTATGGTTTTTTTGTAGACTTTCAATCTCTTGCCAGGTGAAGTCGGTTTCTGAGTGTCCTTTTTCCAAAAAATGTTCAACTAAAGGTGCCGTCATGATTTTGCATCTGATCCTGCTCCTATGCGGGGAAATACTGGCCTTGATTTTCTGAGTTGTCTGGCCAATGTAACGCAATTTACAAGGGCATTCGATACAGTAGATAACATTTTGTGAATTGCAATTTGTGAAGGTTTTCAGAACATGCTTTGAGTCACCATACTCAAAAACTTTAGTGTTTGTCGTGGAGTCACATGCCATGCAATTGTTACATTTGAAATTACCTTGTAGTGGGGGGAGGTTAAGGTAGGAGTGGATTGATTGGTCCCTGTTAGTTGGCTGTGGGCCCTCACAAGGTGGTCCTTAATATTGCGGCCACGTTTGAATGCGAACAGGGGTGTAACCTATTGCTAGGTCTAAGGGTGCAAGCACAGCCCAGTGTTTTTTGATAAATGTTGTGAGTTTGTTGCTAGCTGGACAGAATGTCGTAACGCATGTAATTCTGGAGAGAGGTATTTTTTCTCTAGGTTGTAGGAGATATTCGCAGTGTGCATACCAGGCCCTTTTCATTGTTCGTCTAACCAGGCGTCTAGGATAGCCTCTTGCTAGGAGTTTTTTGCAAAGTGTTTCACCCTCTTGGAAAAAGTCTTCCTTAAATTTACAATTTCTCCTGATGCGGAGGAAGTGACCATAGGGTAGTCCGTCTCTAAGGGCCCTTGGGTGCGCGCTATTGTACTGTAGTAAGATGTTCCTTTCTGTGGGTTTCCTAAATAGGGTTGTATAGAGCTCACCATTGAGGCGCTTTACAGTGACGTCTAGATAGTCAATTTTGTTATTGTCATAGTTGTAGGTAAATTTTAGGTCTTGCTGAATGGTGTTAAGCCAATGACAAAAGTCCAGTAGTTCATTTTGATTACCTCCCCAGATCATGAAAACATCATCTATATATCTCCGCCATAGGCGAATCTTGCAGAGGTATGGGTTTACAATGTTAAGGACAATGTTGGTTTCAATGTCGTCTACAAACAATATTGCAAAATTTGGGGCAAAAATCGCGCCCATAGAGGTGCCCTTGCACTGTCTATAGTACTTGTTCTCAAAAAGAAAATAGATTTTAGTTAAGGCAATCTCCAATAAAGAAGTGATATATTCTGTGGGGACTTGGTGGGGCGCCCCTCGGTTATTGCGATGTTTCCTAATAACATCAATGCCTTTGTTTTGGGGAATGTTAGTATACAATGACTCTGTCAAGCGTGACAAGGAGTTCAGTTTGTGTATTGAAGGGTTGGGACTCAATCAGATTAATAAAGTGAGTTGTGTCCTTGACATATGTTGGGGTGTCCTGTACTAGGTCTTTTATAAAAAAAATGTCAATATATCTTCCCAGGGGCTCTAGAATAGAGCCACAGCCGGAGAGGATAGGTCTACCCGGAGGTGTTTCCTGGTTTTTGTGTACCTTGGGCAAGGTATATAGGACCGGGGTCTGGGGTGTCTTATTATTCAGGAAGAGAAATTCGTTTTTACTGATAAATCTTTTATCAAGACCATCTTTAGTGATGTTGAGAATGAGGTCACTGATTTCCTGAAGCGGGTTATTTGGTAATTGCTCATAGTGTGAGACATTGCTTAACTGCCGGTAGATTTCGGTATTATAGGAGGCATTGTCCTGAATAACTATTCCTCCACCCTTATCACAGGGTTTTATCACAATACTGTCTAGTTCTTTTAAGTTTTTTCAGGCTGTTTTTTTCTACCAAACTTACATTGAAGGGCGTGAATTTATAGTCTTTTTGGAGTTTCTCCAAGTCTTTAAGTTCCAAGTGCTCAAACGTGATGATTTCAGGGTGCATGGAATTGCTGGGAGGATTGAAAGTAGACTTTGGTCGGAGGCAAGTAACGTCTGTTTTACTGGGGGGTTCTCTATCTTGAAAGAAAACATGGAGTCTAACTTTTCTAAAGAACTGAAACATTTCTGATTGTATATTAAACCAGTTAGGTTTCTCCGTTATGACAAAAGAGAGGCACCTGCTCAGTAGAGCAATATCCGTGGAGGCCAGTTGGTATTGGGACAAGTTGAAAATCGGTATTTGTTCCATGTCCTGAGTGGGTGGCGTAGGTGCAATGTCTAATATTGGTACCCCCACTGATAGAATTTGCGCCTCATTTGACGTTCTCCCGGTGGGAAATTGTACCTAGTCTTCCCTCTCCCCGTTGGTCTCTCTGGTCCGAAGGATTGGACTCTCCCTAAAAAATTAAGGTTATGAGAGGAAGTACTAGGTCCTGCCCCAGGATCGGAGGAGTCAGAATCTGCTGATGAATCGGAAAAAGTCACTGGCTGTCTGTTCTAAATCTACCCCAGGTGCCTGTAGGGTATCTGTTGTTCTTGGGGTGCCCTGGTGAAGAAATCTTCCTGGAGGTAGGGGTATGTTTTGTCTATACTGTAGTTTTTAATGTCTTTTGTAACTTTAGTTGGCTTTTTGTGATGCTCGAAACTTTGGAAATCTAGGATGGTGCGTTCTAGTTTGTCAAGGGCTGCCTTCGCGTCCGCTAGGCTGTCAAGTTCTAGAATCTCTTCTAATTCCTTCCTGCTATGTTCCAAAGCTGTGTCAAGCCCCAGGACCATCCAATGTCGAGAACAGGTTGTTCCGATGTATGAGAAACCTGTCTTGAATTTTGGATCCTGGAGGAAGATGGCTGGTATATTCCGCACTTGTAGACCAACTGGGATAATACCTGCTTTCAGATATTCTGTAAGCATGCATTCATGCAGTTCTGTTCGAATGTGTTTCTTTTTCAGTCTCTCTAGTGCTGTGAGTTTCTCGCTGGCTGAATCTGGTGGGGCACTAGCAGTAGCGGCTGGTGTGTGAAATAGGGAGGGGCCGCTGATGATCTTTTGTATATATTCCTCTGTGTAAGTGGGAATAGGTGGTATAGACCTTCTATGTGGTTGGTCGTGGTAATGTTAATACTGTTTTGTGAATTAATTACCAAGTAACTAAGTAAGGGGGAAACTATTCTTTTTCGCAAATAGTTAATATGGCCACTTTAAAAAGTGGAACCCTTGCAGTGTAGCCACTGCGCATAACAGAGAGTATGGGAAAACAAGGGTACCCCGATATGCGAACCTGGGGTGAATATATGTTTAGAAAAAACAATGGTTCAGAGGTGGCCCTAAGGGTCCATATATGTAATTAGTGCTCGCCAAGGGAGACACTGTCAGGAAATTCATATACAGTGACCATTAATCACGTTGGGAGTATCTAATAATGTACAGGGGCAAAACTGTCTTGTAAGGTAGGGTATTTATTTCCAAAATACAATTGAGAATTCTTAAATAATATTCAGGTGCTCACATATAAGTGAAAAAAGCGTGAAGTGACAAAGTGAGGGTGAATTAAAATCTTGACATCGCATTGACAACAAGAAAAGGAACTTCACACGAATTAACAAATTGTAGGGAGTTCCTGTTGTAGGGGGTCGACGGCGTTTCGATCTCATGACATTGAGATCATCTTCAGGACTATAGGTGAGCAGTCTGAATCTAAAAAAGTAACAATGCATCAAAATCAAAACCCTGTACGCATATACTTAATTGCCACATCAATAATTAGTGAGGGTGTACTCCCAGTGGTGTTGCTAAAAAAAAAAGGGTTTAATTACACAGAGATGCACTTAATGTGACAACATATGTACTAGTTAAAAGGTCTGTGAGAGGAGACCGTGAGCTGCGACAGACTGAAGGGAGACAGAAAGAAAGATCATTTAAGAGCAGCGGGCTAGAGTATGCAGCCCGTAGACAGGGGACCTGTGAGTAGTCCTACCTAGTTAGTGGTTGGCGTTTTGGGCCAGGTATCAGCAATATATGTGAGCGGGGTGCGCGCAGCGGCTGGACTTACTAGTCACAGTGGGAGGGGGCGCAAAGACAGCGGGGTCAGTCACAGCAGCGAATCAGTGGAATTCCCTGTGAAAGTAATGAATGCACACAGCGAATATCTCCTACAACCTAGAGAAAAAATACCTCTCTCCAGAATTACGTGTTACGACATTCTGTCCAGCTAGCAACAAACTCACAAAATGTATCAAAAAACACTGGGCTGTGCTTGCACCCTTAGACCTAGCAATAGGGACACCCCTGTTCGCATTCAAACGTAGCCGCAATATTAAGGACCACCTTGTGAGGGCCTACAAGCCAACTAACAGGGACCAATCAATCCACTCCTACCTTAACCTCCCCCCCACTACAAGGTAATTTCAAATGTAATAATTGCATGGCATGTGACTCCACGACAAACACTAAAGTTTTTGAGTATGGTGACTCAAAGCATGTTCTGAAAACCTTCACAAATTGCAATTCACAAAATGTTATCTACTGTATCGAATGCCCTTGTAAATTGCGTTACATTGGCCAGACAACTCAGAAAATCAAGGCCAGAATTTCCCAGCATAGGAGCAGGATCAGATGCAAAATCATGACGGCACCTTTAGTTGAACATTTTTTGGAAAAAGGACACTCAGAAACCGACTTCACCTGGCAAGTGATTGAAAGTCTACAAAAAAACCCCAGAGGAGGAGACCAACAGATGATCCTAAACAGACTGGAGTGCAAATGGATTTTTAAATGTCGCACAATAGAAAATGGACTCAACTCTATTGATGAATGGAAAGCTTGCACATAACCACCAACGACTCTGGTTACTGCACTCCGTTAATTGTAATCTGCCTATGCCATAATGCTATCGGTTCTCCTTAACTGTGGGTTAACCACTCAATTGTCCAGCACCACTAACTAGTACAATGGTCCACTTCCAATCCCGAGGGCCCCTTCACTCTTGGACCCCTCTCCTTGCTCCTTGGGCTAGTTTACATAATGGAACCATCAGTCACATACGCGGTTTGAATCATGTACTTTTTCTGCATTAAACACAGTTGCCAACATTTTTTGCAATTCTAGTGTTAAGAATGTACACTCTTGTCAATATTGTGAATCACGTTTTGAACCATGTAAATGTAGATGCAACACGAGTTTTAATTCTGTGTTCCTATCTGACTTAGTCTGCTTCGGTCTGTCCTTTAAATTCTGGTCGCTTTCACATCAAGCACCTGAAACAGACCTCCTTCTGTCTAAGTCTGTCTTTCATTCTTTCCGCCCTCTCAGCGCAAGACGAGCGTGCACCGTTTTTCAATCAGTTTCTAAGCCCCGGGCAATGCCTTGGCCATGCCCCCTTACATGTTTATCTGTGCTCACACACCGTGCTTCTCAGTCGCACTTATCGCGTCCCGGGCGCCGGCTGCAATTTACACGTGGAACAGGATCCTTAATTAAGTAAGTGTTCTCCCAGCCACAATTAATTTAGTTTATCCTAACAGGGACCCGCTTTTTAACCACCGCGTGTCCTTTAAACTTGCAGATACGTTCACAGCGGGCCATCAATTGTTAGTATCTCGGCTATGCGCTCTTCCTCCCCCCTTCCTCCTCCCCGCTGCCTCCATTTTCTACTTACTAATTAATTAATTGTCTCCCCTTTGCAGACCGTGCCCGTTTTTGTAATAAGGTCGGCTCTCAAATGCGGCGACTTATGCCCCTCATTAGTAAGTACTCGCACGCACACCTTGACGCTCCTCCTGCCCTTGCCCGATAATTTTACTAATTTATCCCTTTAGATCAATGGCCCTACTAATTCGGTACTCTTCACTCGAACCTTAGACTTAACCTTAAAGTCTAGTGTAAGTACCCTGCGACGAGCCCCTGACTACCACCAGACTCATGTCTGCAATAATAATCCTAAATGCCGCTTAAATATGCTTTTTCTTCCTTCCACTTGCAGCTGGTACTTGTCCCGGCGGTACAGGATCAACTTACGGGTTACAGATTCACTAGGAGCACCTAGCCTCACTGGCTCCCCTTATTATATACAGCTTCTTTGTGAGTTGCGGTTGTTGCACTTTACGACCTAGTTGCCCACTTCCTTTCTCCATAAATATTTGTTTTTCTGCCTTTAGAATTCGTTGCGGCTCCCCATGAACCCGCTACAGGTACTATTTACCTGAACTGCTATAGGCACCTTGATTATCCCGCCATTAGCCAGACCCACAGCTGTAAGTAATCACCTGGGGCACTCTAGCATTGTTCCTTCTGGTTATCCCTCAGGTGTCTTATATCATTTATATGCTTTTCAGTACAAAGCCAAGTGGATATCCCGGTTAATTCCCCCTCTGGCTGCGATTTGGGCTCCAGCTTCCATCCTGACCCTAGGCGCTACCATGAGATAATTCAGTAAGTTCAGTCCTGGGTTTCACCCATCACATTAACATGACTCAGGGGTTGCCTAGACCTACCCTAATAGTATTCATTATTTTCACAGAACTTAATTCCTCCCGTACTGGTCGCGCATTGGGCACCAGCTTCCCACGAAAATTGACAGGATCACCACTGATCTATGCACTACCCTGAGTTACTCCAGTAAGTTTTTACGCCTGAGTGTTACCTACCCCATTATTATACCTTAAGTATTACCTAGGCTGACCCGTATTCATTACTTTCACAGGGAATTAATTCCACTGATTTGCTGCTGTGACTGACCCCGCATTCTTCGCGCCCCCTCCCACGGTGACTAGTAAGTCCAGCCGCTGCGCGCACCCTGCTCACATATATTGCTGGTACCTGGCCCAACACGCCAACCACTAACTAGGTATGACTACTCACAGGTCACCTGTCTACGGGCTGCATACTCTAGCCCGCTGCTCTTAAATGATCTTTCTTTCTGTCTCCCTTCAGTCTGTCGCAGCTCACGGTCTCCTCTCACAGACCTTTTAACTAGTACATATGTTGTCACATTAAGTGTATCTCCGTGTAATTAAACCCTTTTTTTTAGCAACATCACTGGGAGTACACCCTCACTAATTATTGATGTGGCAATTGAGTATATGCGTACAGGGTTTTGATTTTGATGCATTGTTACTTTTTTAGATTCAGACTGCTCACCTATAGTCCTGAAGATGATCTCAATGTCATGAGATCGAAACGCCGTCGACCCCCTACAACAGGAACTCCCTACAATTTGTTAATTCGTGTGGAGTTCCTTTTCTTGTTGTCAATGCGATGTCAAGATTTTAATTCACCCTCACTTTGTCACTTCACGCTTTTTTCACTTATATGTGAGCACCTGAATATTATTTAAGAATTCTCAATTGTAACGTGGTTGGTGTGAAAGCCTGATTGAGAACTGTCTAGGAGTTGATGGAGTTCTAGGTGATCTGCAAGGCATTGTTTTCTTTTTGGTAAAATCAGGGAAATCAAGAGTTAACACTGTCCCCTCAGACTATAAACATGCCCCACACACTGACTTGTCAGACCAGCCCTTTTGGCACTGCCTGGCTGCCCTCTAGCCCAGTCCGACCCTGTGCAGACTCCCCAGCTAGACTTCGTCGTCCCTGCCCTAGTCTTGGGAGTTCCAATATTTTAATAAGGGGCTACAGTATTTGTGATCTCGCCTGAGTCAGTTCTTGCTGGGTTTTGATTTTCACATTACTTCTTAGCAGTTGGAGAGTTCGCAAAGTTACCAAAACAAAGTGAGTCACTTTTATTTTATAAATATTTGGCCTCTTCAGTGGTCGTGAAGTCCAGACAGTTTCCAGCGTTGCTGTCTTGGCAGTTTGTGTTTCTGTCTTCACAAAACATTTAGTTTGAAATATCAGGCGGAGTAGCAGAGTGGAATGGGGTGCGACTGGATGCCGATTTATGATGCTGTCACAGCTTAGAGCGGATCAGCTTTTTATTGCCGTGACCGAAGCGTGCTTTTACTGCTTTGCCACCCAGTTTCCATGAATGGAATTCTCATAGTGTGAGCAAAGTGTATACTTTTCTTCCACCAGGGGGCAGTAGAGATTCAGATTCGGATAGTTCTCATTCTGGCAATAGTTTTAACTTCCATAATATATCTTTTCAAAATCTGTACATGATCAATAATCTCAAATTGGATGGAGGGACAGATGCACTGCGGACGTGGAACCTTAATCATATACGGGTTTCTTCTCGATTCTAGCTTGGCCAAGTTTAATGTGTGTGACCCCTTTGCTTAGGGGAAATTATCTGATAAAACATGATCCTTTGGGTAGCACAGATAAAGATAGATTCCATACAGCTGTAACGTGTGTGAATATATTTAGAGACGTTTCGTCGGTGAACGCTCCTGCACTATGTTCAACCTTTATTCTGAAAACACTTTTACTTTTCATGCCCGTATTTTAAAAAGAAGACACCTTCCTGTAATGTATTTTGGATTAGGTCATTATCGAGAGTATCAATAAACTCAACCGTAGTTGTCAGATGCAGATTGTGAACCATCGCGAACAGAACGAACTGGTGGAATATATGAGAAATTTGAAAGGAAGACCTATACTTTCGATATGGTAATATATATCTAATGTATATTGTAAAGGCTCTTTCATGGTCCCCTTTAGTTTGCCCTTGTGCTGTGGTTTATACCTGTGAATATCTATCTCAAGTCCAGATAACTTTATTCGGTTCCAGAGACCATAAAAGTTTGACAGACATACATTACACTTTAAAATTTTCATGTCATGTTTGTGCGATAGCATTTATAAAATCAATAAAAACAAACAATTCATAGCATTCAGACAATTAGAAAAGTGATATAATCCCGAGCACCAAATACCCAATGCGACAGACTATAATGCCAACCATAAAATTTGAGTAATATGGGTAATTATTATTTGGAAAGTTAAGAGTCCTGTTCATCTATTGTGACTCATAGCGTTTTCTTATGGACATAGCAACTTTAATATAATTGGAGATAGCAGTGCAAATAGGAAAAGTAGACAAAGAGTGCAAAAAATTAAAACCGTCAATGTAAGTACAGGGCTGGATTTCCCTCAATAATGGGGCTAAAAATTGTCCCCTCGGCTCTTTATAAAGAGGGCAGAACAACACAAAGTGCAAAGTGCTCTGGGCTGCCAAATTGTCACATGGGTTAGGCGTAAGTTTATCGACCCATCCTGATTGTTTGGGGAATGCCACTAAAAAGTTCAAAGTGCGTAGACGGAGTCTGGTCAGAAAAAATCGAGTCTGTACGTTGGTGGTAAAAGTTAGATAAAATTGCTGCTGTACGGGGAACAAACATGAGGGACCTGTCACTACCAGTTGTAAGCGGCGCATATTTGCCCCAGAATAATGCTCCTCTGTTATAATGGCTTTCGCATTTGTGTGGATACTAGTAGGGTTGTCATAATAGTGCCCCAGGCCTATCTCATGGAGTTTGTCTCTCACGAATCGGAGCCAAGGGATCGACAATGCGCTATCAAGATTGGTACAATCCTTAATGACTTCCATTGAGAACATTAAGTCCTCAGACAGCCAGATTTTTGCCCAAAGGGGCAATATCTATTCGATCCTCTAGATAATCCAGCCCCAGCTCACGATGACAAAAAAGTGTAGGGGCACGTTTTGGGGTCATCAGTAGCCTTTTTATAAATTTGTTTTCCAGGACCTGTAAGTGGCAGCTTTTGTGGTAACCCCACACTCCTGCCACATAAGATGCGACAGGTAAGCATTTAGCTTTGTAAAGGGTAGCCAGCTCTGTCACCGGCTTGTGGCCTAGCTTGCAGGCAAAGCGGAATAACCCCTCCACAACCCGGCTAGTATGTTGTACCCTTGCAGTGATGAGAGAATCCCAATTCATAGTGTTATTAAAAATGTTCCCTAAAAATGTAAAATTGAACAACTTATCAATAGTCTTACCCCTTACAACAAAATGTCTTGTTTTAGTTGATTTGGGGCCACACACCATAACATATGATTTAATAAAATTGACTTTTGGGTCCAGTGCTAACATAAAATCTGTAAAAGCATTAAGTGATTTTTGTAGGTTGTTGGCTGTCAAAGCCATTAGCATGGTGTCGTCCGCATATGATAACAATGGGACCGGATTGCCTCCAATTCTGGGAAAATCAAATTCCTTCTCTATTAAAAATGCCTCTAGGCCATTAGTGTACAATAAAAAGAGAAAAGGAGCTAAAATGCACCCCTGCCGGACACCTTCTGTGGAGACAGTAGGCCTAGTCTTTTCCCCCCCGAGGGCCATATCTTATGGCAACAGCAGTGGAAGCATGAAGCCTACGCAGAAGGGAGATGAGAGCTTCTTCAATACCCATTTTCCCCATTTGTCCCCACAATTTCTCCCGATTGACGGTGTCAAAAGCACTGGACAAGTCCATGAAGGCCAGGTGGATAGAACCCCTCCTGGCCTTCATGTACTTGCCCATAATCGGGGACAAATTGAGGCACTGTTTTGTGGTGCCCATCCCCCTCCTAAAGCCATATTGCATTTTTGACATGATTCCTGTGTTGCTCGCCCAGGTCTCAAGACGTGCAAGGACGACCCTCCCCAATACCTTTGCAGTGGCGTCAATAACGGAAATTGGCCTGTAACAGGCGGGGTCGCTCCTGTTGCCCTTTTTATACACTGGAACCACGATGGCCTCCTTCTAGGTTGTTGGGATGGGGTCGATCACCACTGCTTTGAAAACATTGGTCAGCAGTGGTGCCCAAAGATTGGTATTGCTTTGAAACAGGTCTAGTGGGACCCCATCAGGGCCTGGGGCTTTCAAACAGATTCCCTTTCCTAAAGCCTCCTCAACCTTGACCACTGTGAGAGATGCACTTAATTGGGAGGCCAAAGTTAAATCTAGTTGCAAATCCCCACTTTTCTCCTCTAATGGAACACCATTTGGGTTAATTATGGCCGAAAAATTGGATTCCCAAGCTTCCCCCAGAATCAGTATCTCTCGCTCACTCGCTCACTCGCTCACTCGCTCACTCGCTCTCTCACTCTCTCACTCTCTCACTCTCTCGCTCTCTCGCTCTCTCGCTCTCTCGCTCTCTCACTCTCTCACTCTCTCACTCTCTCACTCGCTCACTCGCTCACTCTCCACAGAGCCTCCCAATTGGTAACATTTATGTCTGGGTCATCTTTGCTTTCATACGTTTGTTGAAACACTGTGCTCCAATCTGAACAGGTAATTGCCAAATAGCTGTTCTACTGCATGTAAGCTCCCTTTTTATTTACAATAACCTCACATCAGTCCTTTAATGTTTCGATTCTTGTACCCTTTAAATTCCTTAGTCAGCATGGGGTGAACCGCGTGCAGCTGCCAATGATTCTTGTAGTCTGCTTGAGGTTTCATATGCAGAAAAGGATTATAACTCTAGTAGGAATCACAAAGGGACCAGAGGCAAATCTAGTAAGCTTGTCTTGGAATACCAATGGACACCTGATCACCTGCCCTGACCAGAACCTCACTTGTGGCGCAAGTAATCTGTGTAACAGCCACGGCTGCATCCATGTAGGTTTCTGGTTCAAGTCAAGATGTCTCCTGACCCATTTTTCAAGGAAGAATGCTAATTATCCTGCCTCCTCATCACAAGAAACTTATCCTTTGAGAGCTTTGTCCCTAAGCTGCTTCACCCACAACAAATGCTTGGCTCGTGATAGCAGTAAGACCTGTCAAACCCTCAACATTGTTCCAGGGAAACAACATACACTCTCTTTCAGCACAGGATACTAAACAGTTACATCCCACCTGCTGAACTTGTGACAAATGCTGAAAAGACTTCACACTGTAGATTATAAAAGGGTTTAGTTATCATCAATAAGATATTGCTCGAGTAGCTGTCAGTAGTGATTTGTACTATCCATGAATTTTAGTGGTAAGCTTGCAAATGAAGTCTTACACTCCCCAAGCTTTGTTGCTGAGCATTCAGGCTATCTTTTTGCTACGAAAGTTTGACCCCACCAGTTGATTACAAAAAAACGCCAAACACATTACAAATAGAACCCGAGCCGTAACAGCAATACCATGAAACGCTTTGCGGGAGTCACTTTATAGAGAGGCATTTGTCTGAAGTGCCAATGAACGTAAGTCAATTAACTTTTGTCATTATCTTGACTCTGAAGTTTTTCCTTCAGGTGGTCTTGTTTGGGAACGGACTGCTAAGGAGTAAGGTAAATGGAGCGATTGGTTTACGTTTTAATTTTTTGGAAACTTCTGGACTTTTTCACCATGGGAGTACTGGATTCTGCTGTTGGGCCATTCCCAGGGAGATTTAATGTTAGGATGGTAAAGCTCTTCACGTTCCAATCGAAACTGCTGAGAATGTACTTCGACTAATTGTGAGCTGCACCTTCATTTTGCTAAGTCTTTTGTGCAGTCAAATCAACACTGCTGCTAATGCATTTTGAAAGTATCTCTTTCTCTTTAGGATTACTGCTGCACTCCATGAAGGGGAGTGCTGGTTCTTGCCTTTTGAAGAAATCCCTCTTGTCCCTTTGAGAGAAGAATTATCACCCTATTGCTCTTCCTGAAGTTGCAGAATTGTGAAGATTATGCTGGTAGATGGTTTTCGGATTTTCTAGAAAATTATGGGCTTCTTGATTCCCATGGAAGTTGCTTTACACCTACACCCTTTCTGGGGATCTGAATCTGTTCTGGCTGTTGCTTTGGACACGCTTGGCATGATTCTGGGTAAAGGGGACACAACCGGGATTGGTTATAGCATTTTGATTAGTTCTCTGCCTGAAGCAGGGTTAGTATATATATCCATTCAGTCCTTCCTGATGGACCATTTCCAGGCCTTAGCCTACTCTTCGTTTCGCTGTAGGAGTTGTACGGATACCTTTGGCATGCCTCAGGTTTCATCCCTTCTGCATGCATATGACAATTAGTTTGCTTGGCTGGGCACCCATGTCTGTCCTGGTGGTTTATTTGTCTTTCGCCTTTGGTGTCATTCAGCATGATTAGATTGTGTACATGTTCTGTACTTAGGCCTTCCTGTACCAAGCCCATCTGTCTTTCCACTGACTCCGTGGTTCCTAGGGTTTTCCTTTTTGAGGTTTTTGTGGCTCATCAGACATTCTACAAGCAGTACCCTTTTTCCCTTTAGAATGTTGTATACTCTTTTCACTAGGTATCTTCATTATGCCGCAAAACCTTCTATGCAAGTCCCTAGCTCAATTGCTCTTAATGTGTTGGCTGAGCTTCGACCTCTAGATGGATCCAAATAATCATACCTCCACTAAGGCTTTCAAAATACTCTTACTTTGTGGCTTTGTTTGGTCGGGGTATCTTTGCATTCTCATGACGTGGCATGCTTTGGCAATCATGTGCTTTACAAATACCCAGCCAACCTCACAAGCAGACCCTTTCGTTTCAAAGTGTCTGCAAACATTGGCAAATGCCAGCCTGTTGAGCTCCTCAGCCTACTGGAATGAGCAGTGGGCTCATTGAAGTTTTTATTTGAGGAAGGGTTCCATGTCCATGAGACAACTATACAATTAGGATTACTTGTGTGTCGTTACCTTGAACAGTTGTGAACATTGGGTAACGCTCCCCATCACAGTCTGTCAGTCCGCTCCACTCATAGGAAGTGCAGCATCAATTGATGGCGAATCATAGATAGCTGGTGCCACTGGAGAAAGGACAGCAACAATCAGTTACTGGCTATTACTGGCCACACGTTTTGTGGGACTACAATTGCAGTTTCTGAAGCAATCTTAAATAACAGCATGAGCTGGATGTTTGTGTGTTGAAGAGGTAGAACACCTGAGCTTTGCCTGAATGCAAGTGCAGGTTTTGGATTTTTGACCTACGTGCTGCGTTCCTGCTTCTCCTCGTCTGAGTACTATTGCACATGATGATGTTCTCTAGAATGGATTACAATGCGTCTATACATCATTTCTCCTGGAGTTAAACCAGGTCTATTCTAGCACTGCTGAGTGTTTCATATTTGCACTTGCCGACGTAAACACAAAAAAGACTGAGAACCTTCTTGTTTTTAAAGGTGCCATTACAGGAAACCTGTTTTACCTGAATACAGGTAAACCTTATTTCCCCATCTGATATTTGGGCTGCTCTTCCTAGTAATTGTTTTTCAATCTAATAGACCCCTAAATAAAAGAGGTGGTGGGGTAATAGCTACTATCACTGGGAACTTCAACTATTGGGCTAACAATGAAAATATGTGTCAGAAATCCATGAGATTTATGGACTTACTGAATAGTTTAAATTTAACCCAAAGTATTACAACATATATATATGTCAAAGGTCATATTCGTGATCAGGTCTGGACAATTAATCTTTGACTGGCTGAACTGGATATTTCGCCTGCATCTGGTCTGACCATCATATGGGCAAGCTCAAACTCCCCTTTCACAGCAGAAAAACAGTAGCCCTATATTGTATAAAAGTTCTCGTGGATGGCATCTTTTCAATCAAGATATCTTTCGGAAAGCCTTACCTGATTCCTTCCCGTTTATTGGTGATGATGTTCACTTCATGGAACAGAATATTAAACAGTGGCTATTAGCAGTGTTATAATGACAAGTTGTCCTTTCCCTTTAAGGACAACTTGTCTGTCACGAGCGCCTTCCCCGAGCGCTGTTTACATTTGTTCTTTACTCTGCACTCTGGCGTTCTCATTCAAGCTGCCTCAACTGTATACTTGGCAGTTTGGATGACAGCACCAGAGGCAGCGGTTGTGGGTCGCTGTTTGTCCCACGCATCTCTACTAATAAACCAACTTCAAAACTACTTACTGTCTGCTGCAGCCTATCTTTACAAGCAGCCAGTGATACACATGCTCCTGTGACAAGATCAGAATTGACATATCATGCCAATTCTTCTAAACCTAAACTCCATCAAACGGAATGGAAATGGTGCAGAAATTACTCTCCAGTAAATAGAGACTTATTTAAAAAAGAAATGAAAGAATACAAAGGCCTACTACTAGATGTTACTAAGACCAGGTTTTTACAAACCAATTAATGCAATCCGTTTATAAACAGAGAGATATTTTTAAAATTGTTTCTGAGTTATGTAACTCTAAGAGTGTGGCGCCTTCAATGGTACCCATGCCTTGGTCCTGTTGGACTTATCGACAGCCTTTGACACAGTCGACCATGATTTATTGGTGAACTATGTGGAGACTGCCGGTATAAGTGGCCTGGTCCTGTAATGGGTCAAGTCTTTTTTGAAAGATCGTACTTAATCTGTTCACTTTGGCCCATACCAGACTTCAGCCCATTGGACAGAGTGGGGGGTGTCCCAGGGATCTTCCCTCTCCCCGTCAATGTAATGTTTACATCAGACTGCTAATGAAAGAACTAACAGAAATGCATTGTAGAATTTATAAGTATGCAGATACTTAGATTTGTTTGTTCATCTGCCCCCAGGAAACCTTCCAGGCTGTTATGCACTTTACTTGGAACTTGATGGGCAGGAACTATCTGAAATTGAATACAGAGAAAACGGAAATTGTGATTTTGAACAACAAAATTGATCTTTGGAATCTTCATTACTGGCCCCAAGTTACAGGTGCGGCCCAACTCCTAAAAGACGAGCAAAACATTTAGGTATCATAATTGACAGTGATCTGTCCATGAAATCTCAAATAGGGTCAGTAGTCTGAGCTAGCCACGCAATTCTTGGGAAGATTAAAAAGATCTCTAGTTTCCTTACACAAGCCCCACTAATGTGAGTGATAATGGCCTTGTTTTTTTCTCGGCTTGACTGTGCCAATGCATTTTCTGCTGGCTCACCCAAGTCCCAACTGTATAGACCTCAAATGATTCAGAACCAGGCTTTAAACAGCCTAGAAGATGTCACATTTCACCCTTCATACAGGATCTACATTGGTTTAAAATGTGCTGTATTGTCTGTAAACGCAGTCCTGGGGGAGGACCCACAATTTATCAAAAACTAGATCAGACCTTACACTGCTGCACGTGCCCTACGTTCCCCCTCATTAAAGCTTTTGGTCATTCCAAAATACAGTAGGAAACGTATGGGGGGCCCAGAGTCCACTGTTCAAACCCCTCTGACCTGGAATTCTCTTCCTTTTTTTCCGATCACACTTTATCACAGTCAAGAAAGATCTAAAGACCTGGCTTTTTAAGCAGGCCTGCTATTTACACTGAGGTTTGCCTTCAGTACTCACTTCTGCTTCTTTTATTTCTTGTTTTCCACCGCCAAGAAACCTCTGGTGTATGTACGCTCCACAAATTTCATGTAATAAAACATAACATCTGAGATTGGTTCCGGACTATTATTTTCCCATTAACGTTGGACTTTTAATGGTAATCTTTTCCGGTCTTATTTCAGAGCCTTGTAGCAGTGGAGGATCTGTTAAAAACAAGGAAGGGTAAGCCCTGCAGGACTGAAAATATCTGTTGAATTCTGGGCCACTCTGACTCTGCCAGTGTCCGTTATGGGACGACTAGCTCCATTAAAAAGCTTTGAGCTCTCCTGATGCATGTACTTGTTTCAGAGGGTCTTTTATCCTTCTGAGATATTTTTTCCAGGAAATGGGTAAAATACCAATGAGGTCGACACTGGAATATATATTGGAAAATGATACTCGCACTACAGTATGAAGGTGGGGGTTTGAGACTGCCAGGCAGTAAGAACTAATACATGGCAGTGGAGCTACAATTTGCTGCTAAATTGGTTCTTTGAGGGACTGAGAAGTGACAGCATTTTACTAAAAGGTACTTGCTTTTCAGGAGACTCGAGGGAGTTCTTCTTTAGGGAGATAGTGGGGATGCTATGTCTGACTTCTCTAGCGATTTTAATCAAACCGTCTCTAAAAAGGGTGATTTGGAAACTCACTCTGCATGCTCCTTCTTGGAGGAGAAGCTTCCTGGAACATACATGTATCACGATGGAAAGACTGTAGGGAAATGGAACATCCATGCATTCGAGGCCCATTTATGACATCTGTGAGTTTCATGACCTTTGCAGGTGTGCAGGAACATTTGGGTATTCCGAGGGGCTAATCCTACAGTACAGGACTTCAAAAGCCTTGATGGATCGAGCAACAGTGAATAAACCAATTTTGTCACTATAAAGGGCTGTAAGGGCAGATATGAAGAGTGTTCAGATCAAAGCTGGGGAAAACTGAGGTAGAAATCTGACCGAAATGGACCAAGGAGAATGTTCATGTTAAAAGAAAGTGTCCTCTAATGCACTTTTCAAGCTTGTGCACTTAAACTACTTTGTGTAAGGTGAGTGAAGGGGAATGTTGCCTTTGTTCTGCATATCCAAGTGTGAACATCTGTCACATGGTCTGATGGTGTCTAGAAGTCATTGTATAAGGTGATGAGGCACTAACTGCAACCACAGGTAGATTTGGGCTGGAGGAAACTAACAGTCATTTAAGTTTATCCAGAGATCTAAAAAACAACAACATGAATCTTAAGTTCCTGAGTCTTGCCTTAATACTAGCTAAAATATGAATGGGGATGACCTGGTTGCATGGGCGCTTCCGCAATCGGATTCTCCGTAGAAGTAAGTATGCAGGAGTGGGTGGATGCAGAGTAATGAACCATTACAAGTCTTTGAGCTCCTCCCTTCGTTGAATGACGTTGAGATGCTGTTGTAGGCATGTGGTACCTGCGAGTTAAGTTCATGTGGCACAAAGGGCATAATGAATGTAAAAAAGCGCTTAAACGAGGCACATTGGTAAAGGGACCTAGGTAGGCATTACTTCTGCATATTAAAGTGTAATTGTAGCTCTTAACCATGCTAAGTATGTAACATTGACCACCAAAGCTGTTTTATTTTATATTACTGAAAACAAAAAAAGAATATAGCACTGATATTTAGCGGTTCAATATTTGTATAGTATTTACATTAGCCATGCTGGGGATTTGGCTGGGATATAAATGTGAAGAATTGTGCTTTTAACTGGTGTTGTCTCTTCTAATTGTTCATGGTCGTTTTTGCAGGATCCTGTCAAGAGAATTCCTGACTCTCATGAAATTACTCTCCAGCATGGATCCAAAACTGTAAGTAACAATTTGTCAATGGCGGGGCTGGCAGGGAACGGGGGTGGTGGGCGGGGGAAAAAAAAAAAACACTTAACATTGCTGGCCGCCGTCTCTCCTCCGCTTTGGTACCTACTCATGTTGCCTTCTCCTAAGCTTCAGCGGAAGCAGAAAGCACTCAGACTCTTTCCCCCAAGCCAATCACAATGCTGCGATGCAGCTTTGTGATTGGTCTTAACGCCGTGGTTCGGCTCTCAGACGGGGAATGGGAGCCTGGGCATGTTCCTCACCAGGCTGTGTACTGTAATACAGCCTGATGGAGAACATGCCAAGTGCGCATGACTGTTTGGCCGGCCCAAGGCGGCCGGCCAAACAGTCGTGCGCACTTACAGTGCACCACCACTCCTCCCCCTGTGACCTCAGCCCCGCCCGCCCTAACCTTGTTATTATCATTTTATTTTTCCTTTCTCCTGCTCTGAGAGCAGTGGGGCGATGCTCCTCCGCCTTAGCGGAGGAGCCGCCCCCTGCAATTTGTTGTTGTTATCCACTTATGAACGTAATTTTGTTTTTTTAAATGTCTGTTATGCAAATTAAATGGTGAGCTTTTCGATTTGCTAAGCAAGAAAGACATGCAAGTGTCAGTTTTTCCTGTGCACTGGGTCTTCAATATTTTTTTTTTACGTTTGTATTATTATCATATAACATACAATATAACACTAGCAGCCCAGTTACCAATCAGTTATGCAGTTATAGACACATTAGCATGATATCGGTTACATGGTTAACACAGGAATGGGGCCTGTAGTAGCCGAAGGTGTGGCTGATTCCCAAAATATGACCTAATCACCATCTGAAACACAACACAACAGTGATAATCCAGATACACCAGCATAGGTGAGTCACTAATGGTTAAGTGACAGGAGTATCCTGGGGTGACGAGAATCGAGTGTAAGAAATGTCATCTTTCAATTGTGCCAGGTATGTTTTTAGAATTAAATCGTTTTTATTGACAATACACTTAGTGAAGCAATACACAGCAAGCCGCCTACAACCCTGTTGGGCCGGCCGCAATGGTAGCAGAGACGGAGTAAATGCAAGTAACAAGTCATTAAAGTTTCGAGTGCAACTACAGGTTACACAGCAAGCCGCCTACAACCCATCCAGGGCCGGCCGCGTCATCTAGAGATCATGGGAGTCAGACATATCTCAAAAATTCAAGTTTAGCGGACACCGCCAGAAGCCTGGCTGGACCACCCCCTATATTCTCAGGTATGTTTTTAAAGGTGTCCATTTGTCCATGGGCTTAGATCTATTTGGCTGCATCTTAGCAAAGAAGCCGGCATTAAGATTACAGACGGTATCACTCATAAGCCATCCTGGGTATCCTCCCCAGCCAGTGAAGGGCCAGTTCACTCTTGCCCGCAGTAAAAGTACCACCACTAGTCGTTGTGTGGGTTTTGGTATCCTGACTACGTAACCTTGCAGCATGCTTCTGGTGTATTGGTGATCATCCACCCCACCACTGGAGCCAGCACTTCTAGAATCTCACTCCAGTATGTTGCAACGTCACCACAAGTCCACGCGAGATGGAAGAAATCAGCCTGGGGCTGATGAAAGCAGAGGCATTCATCTGACCTTGAGCTATGGAGTTTGTGTAACTTGACAGAAGTGTTATATAATCTCTGGAGGAACTTAAAATGGATGAGCTTATGTTTATAATTTATGGTCATTGTTTCCAATTGATCACAGCAGTGTGGTCCATTTGCAAACATCCCATAAATCTCCTAGATACTTCTCCCATTGGGCTATTGCCAATATGGGGATTATCGTGCGCATACCTATTGTTAATCTACATATTTGTAAAACCCAGCCCTTAGAATATTCTAGACTAAGCAGCTTAGTCGGAGGTATAAATTCTCGGGGTTCTATCAGGAATTCGGGGGAGTATTCTTTCATTGCATGTAACATTCTTTTTATAAATGAATATATCCATGGTGTTAACTATGCCTTTATCTCTGAATCGGTCAGCTGTCAAGAATATCCCATCATGATAAATATGCCCCATTACATTCATGTTATACCTAGTAAACGTATATTTGACTATTTTCTCAGCAGTAGAAAGTAGCGGTGGGTTATCTAGAAGAGGGGATCTCGGCGAGGAAAGCAGTAGTAGCCTCAATATATATTACACAGTCTGTGCCATACATTATTTATAGCAGCTGCTGTGTCAATGGCGGTTCTAGGATATTGCAGTTTCTTAAAAGAGGCATGTATGAAGTTTAACCTGTTTCACACTTTCCATCTCCACAATCATGCGTGGTTAGAGTGGTTGGGGGAGGTACCAATAGATTGGAAAAAAGGCTTGAGTCGATAAATAATAGTATTCAAGGTCCGGGGCCGCCATTCCTCCATTACCAACGGGCAGTGTAATAATTTCCCATCTTAGGAGAGTCTGGCCACTTATCCAAATCAGTCTAATGAATTCAGACGCCAGAGATTTGAAAAAGACATGTCGGGTGTACATTCATATTTAAAAAGAGTCCGAGAAATTTGGGCATAACCACTATTTTGATAATCGCTATCCTACCAGCAAATGAGAGGGACCTGCTGTATCCATTTATCCGCTTTTGTATGGAGTTTAGTCCGTATCGGGCCATGATTATCTTGAATAATCACTTCTTTATCCCTATGGATTTTAAAGCCCAAGTATTGAATTGAGTCCAAGCACCATATTACTGGATATTCTATGCTGAATTCTCAAGCTGATGGTGTCGGGGAGCACACATCAGAGGTGCTTCAGTTAACCAATATTCTGTAGTATACTCCAAATTTAGTAACTTCACGGAGTACTGGTGAAAGGTTTTCTTCCAGGCTTTTCAGAAACATGTCATCAGCATACATTGACACTATTAATCGACCACCGTAAATGCAGGTCCCCGTGTGCATTATGTTGTCTCAGTTTGCAAGCCAAAAGCACCCTTCCGATCGCAACGAGGAGTGGAGACCGGGGCATCCCTGTCTTGTTCCTCTCGCAAGCGATATAGGACAGACAATGTTTTTAGATAAGAACTTTGACTGTCGTCTGTGTATAGTAATGGTACCACGCGCAAGATCTGGGTGCCCAATCCTAATCTACGTGAAACATTTTGTGGAAAAGGCCACTTGAGCGAGTCAAGGACTTCTTTACATCTAGGAAAATGTGTTTCATCTGTAGTTCTGGATGAATTTGGCGCATTAACACAAAAAGTAGGCAGACATTGTGTGCCATAGATCGCTCGGGTATAAAAACCTGTTTGGTCTGGTAGGACCAAACCTTTAATCACTTGCGTCAGTCTATTAGCAATGATCTTAGCAAAAAATCTTCCCATCTATATTAAGAAGAGATAGTATTTTTTTATTTTTTTCATTTTCGAGGTTTTATATAGCGCTAGCCAGACCCGAGGGTATCGGAGCGCTTTACATCAGTCGAGAAGCAGAGGACTATGTAGAGCAGTACAAGTATAGAACAGGGCGGGAGAATTCCCGAAAGATGAGAGTCCAGGCTCATTAGAGATGGTGAGACGTCTTCACTGGGTGCCAGGGTCCTTGGGCGATCGACTCATCCGTTGTTGGTGTCCTCCTACAATCAGTGGCTCTTGTCCCTTCCCCAGGCGTGATCTAGGAAAAGGGTTTTGAGCTGACCTTTGAACTTTGCAAACGAGGGGATGGTTCTAATATGGGGTTAAATCAAGTTCCAGATTTTGGGAGCTTTGCCCGCGAAGGATCGTGCCGCAGTTCTTAGTTTGCGCGCTTTCAGTGGGATGAGAAGTAGGGTGTTCGAGCTCCTGAGGGCCCTCGTCTGGCCGGCTTTTTTGAGTTTAGAGGCTGGGTATTCCGGTTTGCCTGTGTGGAGAGCTTTATGAGTGAGGCAGGCTGTTCTGAAGCTGGCGCGCATAGCCACTGGGAGCCATTTTAGATCTCTAAGTGCGGGTGATATGTGGTCGAATTTCTTCACTCCTGTGACCATTCTGGCAGCAGCGTTCAGAGTAGTTTTGAGGGGAGCGAGGTGTGTCTTTGATGAACCAGAGAGGGCCGCAATCCCATAGTCTAATCTCGATAGCACCAATGCTTGAGTAGCTTGTTTGAAGTCCTTGGGAGGGATGTAAGGTTTAATTTTGTTCAGTAACTTCAGGTTTAGGAAGGCGCTCTTGGCAGAGTTTTTAATGTGTTTGGTCATGTCCAGCTTCGGGTCTAGAGTGATGCCAAGTGATTTTACAGAGTCTGCTAGGGAGAGGTTACTGTTGAGTGCATCGATCGCTTTTATCCATTCCACAATTTGGGGATTTTCTTCCTTGTTGGAGATGAGGAGTATTTCTGTTTTGTCTTGATTGAGTTTTAGGTGGTTACTTGAAAGCCAGCTTTGGACATCTCTGAGCGTGTCATTGAGTCTCTGGATGTCTGACATGGAGGAGGTTTCCAGATATATCTGTGTGTCGTCTGCATATAGATGGAAGGGGATGTTAGCTTTTTTGAGAAGGGTGGTGAGGGGTTCCATGTAGATATTGAAGAGTTGCGGGGAGAGAACTGAGCCTTGGGGGACACCCCTGGTGACAGGGTGTAAGTCGGACTCAAAGTTTTTGATTTTAATTCTTTGGGTGCGGTTGTGAAGGAAGGAGGAGAACCAATGGAGTACTACCTCGTCTAGCCCAGCTCTTTCTTGGAGAACTTTGATGAGGAGTTTGTGGTCGACCGTATCGAAGGCTGCCGATAGGTCTAGGAGAATGAGAAGGCAGCATTGGTCTGCATCCAGTGATTTGTGGATGTCATCAATGACGTTGAGGACCGCGGTTTCTGTGCTGCATCCTTTTCTGAAACCCGATTGGTGGGAGTAGAGAAGGTTGATGCTATCTATGTGTTGCGTTAGTTGAAGGAGTACGCATCTTTCTAAGGTTTTTGCTAGAAGAGGTAAGTTGGAGACTGGTCTGAAGTTGTTTAGATCGTTTGAGTCTAGGCCTGGTTTTTTCATCAGTGGCGAGACTTGGCTGACTTTGAGGCAGTCAGGTACGACTCCGGTTTTCAGGGAGCTGTTTATAATCCGGCACCAGAGAGGAGCAAGGGCGAGTTTCAGCATTTTTGACAGTTGAGGAGGTAGAGGGTCTAGGACGTGGGAAGAAGGGTTGGCGGTGGTGATCAGTTTGACTATCTCTGCTTCCTGAATGGGGATGAACGACTTCCAGGATTTTGGAGGGGGTTTATCTGCGTTGTCCGTGGAACCCGGTGCTGCGTTCTTGTTAGGTGGGGTGTTGTTGTAGTCCAGTGGTCGGTATGAAGCAGTGTAGGAAGCTAGCTCTTCATATATTCTACAAAAAAGAGGTATGCTGTGTAAAGAGTTCAGGTATCCCTTATAAGTGGACATGGGCTTGCTTCAACAATTCCAAGGTGTTCAATTTGAGGTAGTGTAGTCGTGCAGCCTTACGCTTATCAGAGGGTTAGTGTTAGGCATTTGTTGCATACTCAGTCAATAAATGATACACTCAAGAAGGAGATCCACACTAATTTAGAAAAATAAGTCGTCTTTTTATATATATTTCAACACCAAGAACTTCGTAATTGGGTAAGTACTTTAATGTTAGCTAACAGTGTGCTTATATGCGGTACTGCTTTTCCTATGGAGCGAAGAACATCTACTGCATATAGGTATTTACTCTAGGATTTCAAGGGTCCCCTTTAGGTCGTGGAGTGTTAGGGGGCCAAGGTCCCAAGTTCCACCAGCAGTTCGGTTTTACCTGCCCTGGTGTGTCTGGGTTCCGAAGTGCTGGACGGGTTGGTAGCCTGGCACGCTACACTGTTGAAAAAGAGTGGGCCTCCTAGAAATAGGCTGTAAAGGGGGACTTGAGGACAAGTCCGGGATCTCCCAATGGGGAGCTCAGTTCGTGAGGGTCTTGGGAGCAAGGGGAACAGTTGATGATTGTGTACCCGGGCCAGGAAGCTCGGGTGCAGAGGGTTTTGGTCGACTGGCCCTCGTCCGTCATAGGCGGTTGCGGTTCTTGGTCTGGACCTGCACAGAGGGACAAAAGAGGACAGCTGGGCCACTCTCGGTGCTGGCCTCTGCGGAGCTAATGTCCCTTGTTGGTTGGTCTTCGGATTGATAGAGTCTGGATTGGACTCTAAACAAGCGTTCGTTTTGGCAGGGGGTCTTGTGCTGCGGGTGTTAGTGCAGGGAGGCTCGTAGGGGTCCTGGCATCTCTAAACTTGGCAAGGAGACAGATCTGATCTCTTTGAGTAAGCTGGCCTCCTCCTGGGCGCTACTGCATCGGTGGACCTGGTAGTCAGCAGCTTCTTGGAACCGGACGTCGCGATTGGTGGATGCAGGGAAGTGGCTTCTTCACTCCAAGGGAGATGCTGGCTGGTTTTCGAAGTACTGGCAACCCTCCGAAGCTTTTGGAGGATGCACAGCTGCGGGACGAGTTGAGTCTTTGTAATTCCCGAGTCTGGAGCGGGCAGGTAGGATTTGGTGCCAAAAGTCCACAGCAGTCTTCAGTGTCCTCTTCTACTTCAGTAAGGTGAATCTGCAGTTCTGGTGTCAGGGGGGCCACCTAAATACTCAATTTAGGGGCTTTGTGGCGAGTGTGGAGCAGTAGCCAATGAGCTACTTACCCTTGGGGTCACTTCGCCTCGTATATGACCACTTCCTGTGGCCAGCGGGCATAACCCTATCCCAGTGTTCCTAATTCTGCCATCACCAAAATGGTGGAATTTTCCTAGAGTTGGGCACATCAGGCAGCTCAACTTAGGGGTGTGTCTGACCTGGGTGTGTTCCACACCTCCTCGCATGACTAATTTCCCGCATGTATATAAACAAAGAGAGAGAAACATGAGGACGGACTTGTTCGCCTTCCCAGCCAATCAATTCATTAACAAAATTAGAACGAGTCTCCTACCTATTTACCTCATGTTCTGAATAACCACTTCCTCATAGTCTTTGAGATTACAGTGTCTCGGAACCCACAGGGTGTTTAAAAGAACCCTCACACACCTACCTGGTAGGTGACATGCTTCATTGTAGGATTCCCACTCTGGTTGCCGAAAGCTTCCAGGGTGTGCTGCGACGCCTGATTACAGAGGATCTGTTTTTTTTGGGGGGGTGATATGTGACTGTGTGTACGTCGGTTAAGTGTCATGTTTAAAATTGGCTTGATTTCCTATCATTACTCGTGAATTTATTAGTGGAAGTCTTGGTCAATGTTAAAAGCAATGGTGGATCAGTGTGGGATAATTAGCTGATCCCACTTATCCTAGGTGTGGTCTACATGTTTCAGCCATCGTTTGGTTGCCTCTCAGGGTCAGTGTGGCTTTCGTCTGGACAAGAATCAGAAAAATCATATGCACTATGGCAAGCAAAAAAGTGTGTGTGGTTTGTACTTACAAACCCGAGGCGTTGCGAAGACAATTCGTCTTGCGTTTCATCTTTTAGTGTAGTAGCGTCTTGCTACCTGGGAAACTCCAAAGGGGTGGGCCCTGTTGTCACACTTTCGTCAAGGTGCCTCACCCTCCGTTGTACCTGCACAACCTGGGTAGTCCCGCATCTTGTGGGACTACCGATCTTGCGGGACTACAGAGGTCCCTATGATGAAGCATGCCATCTACCAGGTAGGTGAGTGAGGGTTCTTTTAAACACCCTGTGGATTCCAAAGCACTGTAACCTTAGACTATGCGGAAGTAATTTCCGCATGTCCTGGTGCCAAATGGGCCTCAGGGCATAGGGTGGCATCTCCCAGGTCTGGGGGAAGCTGGAGTCGCATATAAAAGGCGGCAGAGGCTTTGAAGCCTGTGGCCTTGGTATGCTGATTTACTAGCCATCCTGCCGGAGCAGGTGTGAACATCTCCTGACAGAGCAGGCATTGTTCCTGACCCCTGAGAGCGGGACTCTCACGCCTTAGGGGTCAGAAGCATGTCTGTGATGGCAGACTGGACTGTACAAGTCAGCCGGTACACTAGAGGACTAGTAAGGTTCAGGGGGTACCTTTAAGGTACCCTCTGGGTGCATGTATTAATAAATCCATCACTGGAATCACTGTGGGTTTATTAATACGAGGTGTTTGATACCAAACACTTTTGGTTACAGTGTGGCCATTTTGTAGCTGGGGAACTCGTAATCACCAGTGCTCAGTACATATACTTAAGTTGGCTTCCCTGTTCACTTGCAATGCCCAAGAATCGATTTAGGCAGCGCAGAGGCATATCTGCTCATGCAGATATGTCCACACGTGATATAATGCACCCTGCGTTAGGGCTGTAAGGCCTGCTGTAGGGGTGACTTGCGTATATTACCTGCAGTGTCTGTAAGAATTGCACCATGTTGTGTTTTCACTTTTGTCTGCACCATTTCACGCATGAGTGTGGTCAGGGGTCCCTTAGGGTGGCACAATACATGCTGCAGCCCTTGGGGACACTCTATAGTACCCAGGCAGGCACTAGGTACCAGGGGTACCATTTACTAGGGACTTACAGGGGTGCTAAAGATCTTGCCAATTGGGGAACAATTGCACAGTTTTAGTGAAGGGGATCTGGCACTGGGGACCTGGATAGCAGTAACCCAGTGCACGTCTATCAAAATTGCATCAGATACCAGGCAAAAGGTGGGGGTGACCATGTCAAAGAGGGTCACTTTCCTACAAGTGGTGAATTGTGAGTCTTTATTGGTTTTAAGAGCGTAATAATTATAGCCTCGTCCATTGATAGCGGTAGTATGTCCTCATCATATACCTTCTATAGATTTCGTCCGTAAAGCCATCTGAACCTGGGCCCTTACTAGTGGCCAGTCTTGCAATTGCCCTACATCTCCTCAGCAGTCAGAGGTTCATTAAGGTGAACTCTTTATTATTCCAACCTGGCCATAGCTATGTATGTCCTCTAGGTATTCGTCAGTATGTAGTTTCGTGAAATGCCCTTTTGCGGAATATAAGTCTGAATAGTATTTAGTAGAGACTGTAGAGATGTCTAATGTGATCAATTTAAGGTCCCCACAATAATCTCTCACACTGAATGTTATTCCTGGTATGGTCCCTGAACAGCCATGCGACGGTTCTACTTTGGGCGTTCACCCTCACCGTAGCATCAGGCAAGTACCTCTTTACTCAAAACATTCATTTCACTATCAGCCATCCATCTGAATGCCATCAACGCAGAGTGTATTGCCGATCTAATTTTACGAGTAGGAACCATCATACGTCTGGACTCCAATTCTCCAACATTTCAAGTTGTTTAAGCAATGTTTTGAGTATGCCAGTTTCTTTAGCGATACATACTCCTCAACTGCAGGTTTGAATGCCTCCCACAGCGTTAATATGTGTGACAAAGTTCAATTTGAATGATTCATTTATCTGCTAGTTAATTCAGCCTTAAAAGGAGTGTCCAATAGTGCACGAGATGGGAAGCACCATGGTCTGTATTTACCTGTGACCCCTGGAACCAACATGCTCAAAACATTGTGGAGTGATCTAATAAGCATCTGGGCAAATAGATTTGTCTCTAAACCCATGGCAGGACCTCAGACGAGCACCACTAATGGTCTGTCTTAGAAGATGAATCATGAATAAGGCTCCCAGCTTTCGGTTTTACAGATTTTTACAGATAAATACAGACAGAAAATGTATTTCCTGTCTCTATTTATTTTTAAAAGCAGAAGAATACTGAAAGTGGTGCTTCTTATGAGAGACTCCCTATGCTGTCTCTCATAAATTCCAGGCGACAGCTGAGCAGATAGACAGCATTGGGAGTTAAAAAACAGTATGAGATTTCCTTAAATGCAGGCATATGTTAACATATATTTGTAGTATAACACGAAAATATACCTGCGGTATAGTGTTTTATTATATGTGGCTCCTTGATTTGCTAAAATATAACTGGCATCCACGTATGGGTGCACGTCCAAGAGTTAAATAAATGTGGAAATATACAATTTTACGACTCCATTTATTCTCAACACAAAATAAATATGGATAAATACGAATACGATGGCTAAAGATTTAATATGGATAAATACAGACGGAAATGTAAATAAAAAAACAAAAAACCATAAAACCGAAAGCCCTAATCATGAGCAGTAGAGTAGTTAGGAGTAAGCGTGTTCCTCACCATATTTGGCACGCCAGGTGTCATGGAGATTCAGTAATTCCATGTCGTGTTTCAATGTGCCTGAGATGATTTTAGAGGGCGATGATACATCATGTCTAGACCTCTCTCTAGTTTCGTCACTCACTAAATTAAAATCTCCTTCCCATATTTTGTCGGCATATTTCAGTAATCACGTGAAACATATCTGTATCCTCACTATTGACACCATAAACATTTACAATAAGCACAGGGCGATTTAATAGTGAGTCCAGTACTATGACATATATGCCTTCCATGTCTATGTATTCACACTTTTGTTTTTTTGTTTATAATCAACAGTGTACCGAGTCAGACTAGCAACACGGGCGAGTTTGAGCTATATGATGCTAGGTATCAATGAGATCCATTTTTCCCTTTAAACAGTTGTGTGTCAGTATCCCGAAGATGCGTCTCTTGCAGTAAGGCGAAAAGCAAGTCACGTCTAGCTAGGTATGCCTTCACTAGTATGTGCTGCTTGGGATTTTTAAGACCTCGAATGTTCAAGGCCCTTAGTCAACAACCTTGCGATTAGGAGTCAGATGCTAGTATGCTCGCACACATATTGAGTTGGAACCATTTGTGATAATATATACACAAACAAGCAGTGTGTCAGCAGGATTATTAAAACGTACGAGTATAGTACTTGGGTAGTGAGCAAGATCCATATCATAAAAATCAACCAACAAACTTTGGGACACATTCCCAACTACCCTAGCCCTCTCTCCACTTAGCCTGCAGGGCACCAGTGTTCCACACACTGATAATCCCTAGCAACTGCGACATTACACCGTCTTATCAGAATTGTTTTAAAGAAACAAACTCATTTAGGTGTGTTTCACTCAGTGGGCGCAGTCCTACCCTTCCCTAACTCTGGGAGGAACGAATATACATTCATACGAGTTATAATATTCCCCTAAACTTGCTAATCTCGATTCTCACCACACGGCCACTTCAATGAATAGTTCAGTTGTCTCAAATGTAATGGTAAGCAATGGAAAATACTACAGATTACTGTATATATCATAGCTCATTCAACATCGCTAAGTGCGTTTCGAGTACCACTTGGAGACTGCAATATCAGAGGTGAACCCTGTAAGGATCCATCTTCTTCCGGTCCACTATGTTGTTTTGCAAAAATCGTGGCAGCTTTCAGGTTTACCTCTGCACTCAACGCAAAGTTTGGCAGGGTATCAGATATTTGATCCCTTTATTCTGTAGCTTCTTCTTGGGTTCCAGAAACTTCCTCCTGAATCGCAACTGTAAAGTCATATTATATGATGATGTAAACATACATCATCACATAATATGTAAGTATGGTAACACAGAGGGCCCTGTCCCTTGCAAGTTTAAAAATTCTTTCTCTATTATGATAATGAAATAGACGTGCTATAATCAGATGCAGAATCACTCCAAGTGTTGATCGCTGCATCATAGAGAAATGGGCTAACTCAATCACAAAGTATAACTGATTGGTGTGCAGTTCCTAAGTGTGAGTGTTCAGGTCTGAGAAAAAGTGCCCTCACACACCCCGAAGGATGTCATGCTTCATCATTTGGGCCTGCTCCTCATCGGGCCGGCGCTGCAATGCCCGACGAGCACCTGTGAAGGGGCTCTTTGGTGGAGATCTTTTTGATGAAGCCTTTTGGTGCGTGTGGGTGTGTGGAATAGGTAGTGTAGCGGGTGCGAAGTGGTGTCTAAAATAGGTTTAGCGAGACCCTATTGCTTAAATTTTATTTCTAGGGTTCACTAACCTAACTAAAAACAAGGATCCCTAACCGGATGCAATGGTCTTAAAGGGCATGTGTGGTGTAAAAGGTCGACATGTTTCTTGCCTATGGTATCCCCTAACGGGTCTTGTGGCAATTCATCAGGACCGATAGTTTCAGAGAATGTATCTAAACTCATACACTACTGCAATGCTGGTGCTAAAAGTAAGGGAATGCAATAGTTAGCAGCTTTGCGAGTGAATACCAGGTCCGATTCACCTGGTATTCTGTGACCTGAAAAAGAAAATAACAAAACCAACTTTAAGGTTCTGAGTGACAGAAATACTCAGTGGCGCCTAATAGCCAAGTGGTCCCTGTGTTGATCAGGTGATTGTGAGGCATTCATTGACCATATGGGGATCTCAATTTGTAGCTCGTATGTGGTGCCACAATGTGCCCCAATCAGAAATAACGGGGTGAATCCCGTGTGTGCTAGCGCCATGCGTTGGCGCGGTCTTCTAAAAATGTTGGCGTGACCCATTAATCACATGTAGCATGTCGGGACTGTTGTAACATCTTATACTATCATACGTGTCCCCGAATCAAGAGAAGCCCCTTTCCAAATCATGTTGTGACCAGGCTTTTGATCTGATGTTCTCCGCTAAGACAAACCAACACGTATTGTGATGTGACCCGCAAGCAACAGTAGATATTAAAGACTATTGCTGCATGTTTTCCGAACTCGTATGTATCCCAAAATGGGGTGGGCCACCTAATTCATATTCCGTGAGATAACCCAATACAGATTATAATACGGGCAAATGGCGCAGCTCTGCTTGCCTCGCTCTAATCTAGGTTAAAGGCAGTGGACGCTTTGAGTGAAAAAGGCTTGTCATTTACGATGTCCGAAGCGGACTGGTAGCTACCACCCACCCCATAAGATGCAGGTCTGTGCTGACGGGAGCGTAGAGCGCGTTGTTACTCACGACCTGTGGGTGGGTGAGAAGTAATACACGGAAGACAGGCGTTCAACACTGTAATGTACATCGTCTTACTGGGAGCTGCGGGCGTTTTGAAATTATCTTCATACTTACAAACAGGCGGCGTGGCAACTAGCCGATCTCCTACCCCGGCTCTAGTTCCCGTGAAGGGACGCGTCGGGGGCGGGTTTAAATGGGTTTTACGTAATCCCTGGCAATTACAGAAACGCTGTAGCGCTAACCCAAGCGGCCATCTTGGGTGAGTCAATGGCTAGTTGGGCAGAGCCATCGTTAATGATATCTGAGGAGCTGCGCTAGAAGGGTGTATTTAACTAATAGTTACAAGTTAGGCTAATGGTGCGGAATGATCGTGTTTACAGGTTAGGCCGCTCCCCACGCCGCACAGCACCACCTGTGTGTCTGTGTCCTTTAGCCCGCTGCTGCCGCTGTAGGAAGTTAGAGGCCCGCCTCCACCCGCAGGCTACCACCTGCGACTCATCCCTGGTGGCCAGTGGTAGGCCATAAGTTCTCTCCGCTCGTTCTGCCCCTTCCGTCAGCCTTATTCTAATTGTGCCTCTGATCCTGTATTGTGTTAGTCGTCTTTTGCCTTTATTTCTGTCTTTGCACTGTTATTTTGTTTTTCTCCCCTTTTTGCCTTCTGTATCCCGCTCTACCGTTTTCCCGCCACTGCGTCCCCGCCCCCCTGCTCGCCCATTCGCCGCCCCGCTCCCAGTTGCTCCTCCCACCTCCCCTTATATGGCGGCCGCCGCGCATGGACCGCGCCCAGTGCCAGAACCCCTGGCCCCCGCGAACGCCACGACGCCCATCTCCGCTATGATGCCAGCACCCTCCACGCACTCAACACCGGACAATCACACACCTGCTTCCTGGCCGCCCGAAGCGAACCCAAGGACCCTTCTCCTGCCAGAACTGCAGCTTCACCAGCCTCCGAGCCACCAAACCACCCACCGAGAAAGGACGCAACCACCTCAGATGCTTTCTACTCAACACCCGCTCCTCCAGGAAACACACCATCGAACTCTGGGACCTACTCGACTCCACCTCCCCAGACGTCTCCTTCCTGACGGAGACCTGGTTGAACCCCGCCTCGGCACCCGACATTGCCATAGCTATCCCTGACGGCTACAAGATCACCCGCAGGGACCGCACCAATGGAACAGGAGGAGGAATCGCCATCGTCCACAGGAACACCCTCAGAGTCTCGACCAGCACCTACGACACCCTCCGCACCGCCGAACACCTGCACTTCCAGATCCACACTGATCCCAACACCACCCTCGGAGGAACCCTCATCTACAGACCCCCCGCTCCACGGCCACAGTTCAGCGACGCCATCGCCGACTTCGTCAGTACGCACGCCCTCGGGGACCTGAACTTCCACCTCGAGAACAACAACGACACCAACTCCACCACTTTGATTGACAACCTCGCCAACCTCGGACTGAGACAGCTCGTCACAACACCCACCCACTCTGCCGGCCACACCCTTGACCCCATCTTCTCCACAAGCTCCCACGTCTCCTTCAGCCACACCACCGAACTCCACTGGACCGACCATCACTGCATCCACTTCACCTTCCGGAAACCCACCACGCACCACCGCACTCAACAGATCCCTCGCCGATGCTGGAGCAAAGTCACCGAAGACCAGCTAAACACCACCCTCGCCCGAAGCCCACCCGTCGACCCCACCGACACCGCCGCCCGCAACCTTAGACAGTGGATCGACGACTGCGCCAACACCCTCGCCCCGCTCAAGAAACCCTCCAACAGACACACCAACAAGAAAGCCAGTTGGTTCACCACGGACCTCCAGGCATCCAAGCAAACCTGCCGAAAACTAGAGAAGAAATGGCACCGCGAACAGACACCGGACAGCCACGCAGCCCACAAGAACGCCATCCGCAGACACCATCACCTCATCAGATCCGCCAAAAGGGCCTCCTTCAAAGACCGCCTAGAGAACAACGCACGCGACAGCAAAGAGCTCTTCAACATCGTGAAGGAGCTCTCCAACTCCAGCTTCAACACAGACATCCCACCTTCGCAAGACCTGTGCGACGCCCTCGCCACCTTCTTCCACCGCAAGATCGCAGACATCCATGACAGCTCCAACACCCTGACCTCCCCAACAGTCACCGAGACCTCCGACCGCACAGACTCCATCCTCACCAATCCCCTGCTCACCTGGACCAACATAAACGATGACACCATCAAAATCATGAGCACCATCCACTCCGGCTCTCCGTCAGACCCATGCCCACACAACATCTTCAACAAAGCCAGCTCCACCATCGCACCCCATCTCCGGCAAGGCCATCAACATCTCCTTCAAGACCGCGACCTTCCCGGAAAGCTGGAAGCACGCCGAGATCAACGCCTTACTCAAAAAACCCAAGGCGGATCCCAAGGACCTCAAGAACTTCCGACCCATCTCCCTGCTCCCGTTCCCAGCGAAGGTCATCGAGAAGACCGTCAACAGACAACTGACCCGCCACCTCGAGGAGAACAGCATCCTGGATCCGTCCCAGTCGGGGTTCCGCAGCAACCACAGCACCAAAACTGCCCTCATTGCTGCCACTGATGACATCAGGATCCTACTGGACAACGGCGAAACCGTGGCCCTCATTCTCCTGGACCTGTCAGCCGCCTTCGACACGGTCTGCCACCGCACCCTACTCACACGCCTCCACAACGCTGGGATCTGAGACAAAGCACTGGACTGGACCACCTTCTTCCTCTCCGGCAGAACCCAGAGCGTCCGCCTCCCCCTTTCCGATCCGAAGCCACCGAGATCATCTGCGGCGTACCCCAAGGATCATCCCTCAGCCCGACATTGTTCAACATCTACATGGCACCACTCGCTCACGTCGCCCGACTGCACAACCTCAACATCATCTCCTACGCCGACGACACCCAGCTGATCCTCTCCCTCACCAAGGACCCCCTCACCGCCAAAACCAACCTCCATGAAGGAATGAAAGCCGTCGCCGAGTGGATGAAGATCAGCTGCCTGAAGCTGAACTCAGAGACGGAAGTCCTCATCCTCTGCTCCACTCCCTCGGCGTGGGACGACTCCTGGTGGCCGACCACACTGGGAGCAGCACCAACACCCACCGACCACGCACGCAACCTAGGGTTCATCCTTGACTCAACACTCTCCATGACGAAGCAAGTCAAGGTCGCCTCGTCCTCCTGCTTCAACGCCCTCTGCATGCTCCGCAAGATCTACAGGTGGATCCCCACTGAAACAAGAAGAACGGTCACCCAGGCCCTCGTCCGCAGCAGACTGGACTACGGTAACGCCCTCTACGCAGGAACCTCGGCCAAACTCCTGAAATGACTACAACGCATACAGAACGCCTCTGCATGCTTGATCCTCGACATCCCTCCTAAAAGACCTGCACTGGCTTCCCGTCAACAAGAGGATCACCTTCAAGCTCCTCACCCACGCACACAAAGCACTCCACAACACCGGACCGACATACCTCAACAGACGATTCACCTTCTACACCCCGAACCACCAGCTCCGCTCCGCAGACCTCGCCCTCGCCACCGTCCCCCGCATCCGAAGAGCGACCACCGGCGGCAGATCTATCTCCCACCTCGCCGCCAAAACCTTGAACACCCTCCCCATCCTCCTACGGCAGACCCAGGACCTGCTTACGCTGACGACACTCAGCTTGTGGTGGCAATAAACCATCTCGAAAAATCTCCAAGTAACCTTGCAAGCTGTCTCGAGGAGGTAGCCAAATGGATGGAACTCTCCTGCCTAAAACTCAATGGGGACAAAACTGAGATTGTTTCTCGGAAACTTCAAACCCCCCCCCCCCCAGTTCGGAGCTACTCTGGCCAAAATGCCTTGGCCCCGCTCCAGTACCCAAAGATCAGATCAAAAGCCTTGGCATTTGGCTGGACTGCTCCCTCAGCTTTAATCACCAAGCGGCAAAACTCTCGGCCGCATGCTACGGACTGCTGAGGATGCTACGTAAGATACTTCCACTTCTCCCATTTCAAGCGAGAAGAACTATGGTACAAGGTCTTATTCTATCCCGCCTGGATTATGGGAACGCCCTGTACCTAGGGGCCCCACAGTCCACCATCTGCAAGCTCCAAATAATCCAAAACTGTGCAGCCCGCACGCTTCTCCAGGCCCCCCACCGACAGTCCGCAGCCCCTGCGCTAAGGAGCCTTCACTGGCTACCGATCAGGGAAAGAATCCAATTTAAAGCCATGTGCATCGCGCACAAGGCGTTTTGGAAAACGGGCTCTTTAATCAGCCAGCTCCTGATAACCCCCTATCAGCCCAACAGGCACCTCCGCTCAACATCCTCCTCCCTCGCCCGACTGCCAAGAATAAAAAGAGCTAGGAGCGGTGGACGCTCCTTTTCCTACAACTCCGCCAAGCTCTGGAATGCTCTTCCCATCCGCATGCGGACGGAGCCCCATCACCTACCCTTCCGCAAACTCCTAAAAACCTTACTGTTTAACCACTGATTCTCTTCTTTGTCTGCGTCTGTCCACAGCGCTGGGATGCCTCAGGGTAGCTATCGCGCTCTATAAATGTTCTTTTCATTTCATTTCAGGATGTATCATTACTAGTACCCTCAGGGCAGGAGACGCTGGCAGCCAGTATTCTCCATCGTGGACGGGCGTATGCCCCATCCAAGCACTCTCTCAAGGATACACTACCAGTCAAGCCAGCTCAGGGATCGAGCGGGCCAGGCCTGCGCACCTACTGCTCCTGTTACTCTCATGGGTCTTTACTCCTGCCCACATAGCATTGATTATGTGTGCCACGAAGCAGCTGAAGTCGGCTCGTTGCGGCACACTAATAGAGGGCTGACACTACAGCCGCGCCAGTGGATCTCGGCATTTCCTCCCTGGTAAGCAATTCCTGGGATCGCAAAGGCCACCCTGTGGTGAAGAACACTCTGTAGTCGCAATAAGTTTAAGTAGTTTATTACAAGGATGGACATCTTCTCTCCAACTGATGCCACCCAACGGTTCTCCCAGCTTTCTACTGTCCCCAACATTCCAACACAGACAAATGACGTCACAGTCCAGACGGTTTTCAGAACCTTCTGGACTGTGCCAGTAGACACCACACATCTTTCCCGTATACAAATGTTATAAATAATGGTAATACAAGGTGAGGTCCTATTTACAATAATAGAATAGATGCATGAGAATAATCTGAGCAATAATGTAACAAGAAGCGTGTCCTGCGTGGGAACACGCGCGAATAAGTAATAAATAGTAGAACAAGAATAAATAAATGAATACATAATTAAATCTTGTCTTAATAAATATTAAAGGTAGATTACATGTTGAACAACGTGAGGTATTACATAACAAATTCGTCATACTTTTTAGGTAATATGACTGGTCTACCACTACGGGTAGGTCCTTGGGGACCACTTAAAACTTGCACCTCCTCATCACGCGCACTCACGCTGTCACGAGCTTCATCCATACTATCAAGCTCACCTTGTGTTGGGTCACTACCGCTAGACCGATCCTTCTGTCCTTCGTTATCACCAGAGGTACGGTTTAGTGCTTCTACCTCGGACCACAGCCAATTCTCATTCTCTGTTTCAGAATTGTCATTCTTTCCACCACAGAACTTTGTTACATTTGGCCATTCTATTTAAGTGCCAGATTTTTTTATCACTCATAAGTGCAGAGTGTGAATACATTTCTTTAACCTAGAAGGGGATCAGAGAACTTGCTATTCCCTTTCTTGCGGTTAGTACCAAGCTTCACCCTGACCCAGTCCCCCACTGTCAGCTTTGCTTCTTTCACACCATGTTTCTTGTTAAAGTATTCTTTGTAGATTTTCTGAGCTCTCAGGAGATTCCCCTTAACCACAGAAGAGGAGACCATTTGCTTTGAAGTTTAAGGTCCATACAAGCTATGTTGCCCCTAGTGAAGGGCTCCCTCCCTCTCAAAATCCTGAAGGGACTATACCCAGTAATGCTAGGGGTTATGCGGTAAGCCCACACTGTTTCAGCAACCTCCTTCTCCCAGTTCCTCCCAGCATTGATTACAGCTTGAACGGAGCCCATAATCACGCGGTTGAAGTGTTCTACGGCTCCGTTGCCAGCGGGGTGGTAAATAGGAGTGTGCTTTGCTTTGATACCATTCCTGGTCATGAATGCCTTCCATTTGTCAGAGACAAATTGAGGGCCATTATCGCACACAATGATTCTGGGAATGTCTTCTCTTAAAAAGGTGTTGGTTAAAAAGGCAATAAGGAAAGATGAGTACACTTTTTAACATTCCTCAAATTCCGGCCATTTGGAATACTTATCCAATAAAACAATGATGTATTTAGGAACGCCCCATGAGTCCAGAATGGGACCCAAAATGTCTGCTGAGAGTTTGTCCCAGGGATTCTTTGGGCATTTGTATTCCCCAAAAGGAGGTCTAAGGACGGTCAATGACTTATCAGCACTGGCACAATATGCACACATTTTTACATTTTTGTCGACATCGTTGTCCTCCCCAGGCCACCAATAAGATGCCTTCACCCTTCTCTTGGCCTTCACGATACCCAAATGTCCTTCATGCGTATTGCTCAGTATGCGACCTCTAATACTTTCAGGGGGAATCACTCTATCACCCCGAAGAAGGACAATTCGCTTTTCAGTTTCCCAAATCTTTTTTGCTCAATCGGCACTTTGTTCTTATCTGGTCATCTGTGCATTACATAATGCTTTAACTCTATCAAGACACTGTCTGACTCGTACGCTGTTTTCCATTCATCAGCATTTATTACAGCTTCCATCTCTTCTGTAAATGCAACACTGTATTCTTCCCATTCGTTTCGACAATACTCATCTAGAGGCAGGGGAGAACGGCTTAAGTAATCTGCTACCTTGTTTCTGTTGCTAGGTAAGTACTGAACATCATATACATAGTCTACTAATCTGAGAGACATTTTTGCAATGCGAGGGGTCGCTGTCGCATTGCCACTAGAGGTCAAAACTTTGACCAAGGGTTTGTGGTCCGTTCTAAGGATGAATCTTGAGCCCCACAGGTACTGCCTGAATTTTTCCATTGCCTATACTGTGGCTAGCATTTCTTTTTCAATTACTGAGAATTTTTCCTCAGAGGGAGTGAGCGAACGGGAAACAAACGTTTTGGTAGTTTCTAAACCATCACAAGACACTTGGGTCAAGACAGCACCCGTTCTTTTCCCGCTGGCATCTGTAGTGAGTTCACTAGGTGCCGAGATGTCAAATCCTTGTAGGGGTATGGGATTGCAAATGTCCAATGTATTACCCTCAAACTCCTGGTTAACTACTGAGTCCCAAATGAAAGCTTTTTTATCTTGCAAACGTTGACGTAACCCATGAGTCTTGGTTGCAAAATTCTTTACAAATTTACTGTAAAATTCTGCTAGACCCAGGAATTATCTGACCTCTTCTTTGGTCTTGGGGGCAGCTGCTGAACTGATTGCTTTAATTATGTCCCTCTTGGGTGTGATGCCTTTTCTGCCCACCTCATGACGCAAATAAGTTGCAGATCGTAGAGCAAATTTACACTTTCTCAAGTCGGGAGTAAGGCCATTTTCAGCTAGTCTTCTCAAAACCTGTCTCAATTTTGAATTGTGCTCTTCTTTATCCTTGTCCATAATGAGTATGTCGTCTTGAAAGTATGTTACACCTTTCAAGTTTTTAAATAGCTTGTGCTTCAGACACTGAAACAGCAGCGGCTGAGGCCAAGCCGAATGGCATTCGCATGAATCTGTAACACCCGAAGGGTGTGATAAATGATATTAACTTCTTACATGACAGATGTAGGGAAATTTGGCGATAAGCTGCTGTGAGGTTGATGGTGGAGAACCATTGCACCACTTTGCTTTCCGCCAGTAGTTCATTGATCTTAGGAAGTGGGAACTTATCTATTACAATGTTCTTGTTAAGCTCCCTGAGATCAATGCATAAACTAATTTAAATGTTCTGTTTTCGTGCGACGACTGAGGGGGCAAGCCATTCCGCGCTCTCAATAGGTTCAATAATGCCATTCTTCTCAAGATTGTCCAATTCAGTTTGCACAGCTGCTCTTATCTTTAGTCGGATACTGCGTACTTTGTGACTAACTGGAGTTGCACCTTCCTTAAGAACAATTTTGTTAGAGAACCCAGACAATTTACCTATAGTCTCTGAAAACACCTCAAGGAATTCTACTCTCAGTTCTTCCTCCATCGATACTACTGGATCACCCATCATTTAGACCTGATCTTTGCAATTGGGGTTAAGGGTAATGCCTAAAGCTCCTTGGTCCGCCCAGCCTAAAACTGAGGGTCCTTTATGTGCCACATACAGTTTCCCTAGGGTTTGTCTGCCTTTAAACTCAAAATTGAGGCGTCTGTACCCTAACATGGGAATCTTTTCGCCGGTAAATGTCACGGGATGTATGTCGGTGGGGATCAATTGGTCCCCTAAAACTGTAGCAAATTCCTTCTCCCAAACATCTTGTTGCACGATAGTGTATGGTGAACCTGAATCAGCTACCATAATGATGTTTACGCCACCAATTTTCATGGTACAAGACGGCTTCCTTTTTGCAATAACATCAACTCCTCAAACAGTCTCATCAATACATAGAATACAATCATCGTTCTCAGAATCATTATCACTATTTTGTTCATTAAAAACACACCTGACAGTGGCATTGTTAGACTTTTTCCTGCACACCTTGGCAAAATGTCCTATTATACCACAATGGGTACACTTAGATCTCATTGCAGGACAATTCTTGTCCCTAGCCATGTGCCCTCTGTTGCCACAACCTAAACAGCTGGGACGTTTATCAATTCGATTCTTGTTATGTGTAAATGTCCCTCTATGTGCACTACCTCCACCTTTGCTCCCCGGACTTACAGTACCCTTCTTTTCAGAGGTTACATTCTTAACAGTGACTTTACATACAGAATCTGTAATCTTGTTTTCTTTTTTTTGCTGCTAAAGTACATCTTTTGGACATTTCTGCTTTTTTGACAATGGCGATAATTTCATTGAGAGATGCGTCGCCACACACCCACAACTTCTCTTGTACGCTGGTTTTTACTGAATGCATTATAATCTAATCACAAATGAATTCATCATGCAGGGTACCAAATTTGCAATTAATTGCTAGTTTTTTTAGGGCAGATACATAGTCTTCTACAGTTTCTGTTTTATTCTGCTTGCGCTGAAAGAAATTGTATCTCTCAATGGCCGCACAGATCTTGGGTTGATAATAAGTTTCCAAATCCTCTAAGTCATGCTTAAAAGCATCATCATCTTCGACTACCCTTTGTTTTTTTACCATCTCATTGTAGACACTTAACCCTTCTGGGCCAAGACTATGCAATAAAATCTTTTTCTTCCTGATACTTGTGAATTCTTCACTACCTTCTTCTTCTATGGCAGATATATAATTCAAAAAGTAATTTTTCAAGTCTGGCCATTTCATTGCTGGTTCACCAGGTTTGGGAAGAAAAGGTACGGGTGGTGTTAATGAGAATGTTTGTGCACACATGCTGCCTAAGGGGTAACTGCGACCAATTAGAAAATGTTACTTCCAAGGAGGTACGGTGGAATTCCACGTTCAAAACGTACTCTGTAGGTAAGTGTACGAGTCACCACAAGTAGCAATACAATTCTGTTTGTCTACAAGAATTCCCAGCAATACCAATTAAAATTTCTTTAAAATGCAAGCATCTAAATGCAAGGTATCTGTTTGGTTGAAAAGTACCTTTTCCTTATAGGTGTGCGTATAACCGCAGGGTAGGATGTGCCACGGTGCTGTGCTGCAAAGTGTGCTTATCACTGTGTGGACACGCAGAGGCAGCGGAAAACGCAGGCGCTGCAATGTAATGCACAGTATGAGTGTAGGAAGTGTGCGTATCACTGTGTGGACACGCAAAGCCGTGGCAAGCGCTCTGTCTGAAATGGCATCGAACCGACTGCAGTGTGCGCCTCATAATGAAGACCTGCTGGAACTGTTAATTTGCAGCATGCTGTACCGCATCGTAGACAAAATGGTGAGGCAGTGCGGAGCACTGGCTGCACAACGTAGTGCACGATAGGAGTGCAAGAAGTGTGTGTGTCACTGTGAAGACACACAAACGTTGTGATGAGCCCCTCGTGGAGAGTGATGGGGTAGTGTCAGGCAGCGAGCGGTGTGTGCGTCACCGTGAAGACACGCTGGAACTGCCCTGCTACAGAATGCTGCACCGCATCGTAGAGAAAATATGCACGAATGATTAAAAATGGCAGCCGACGTCCTCATGCAGTGTGTCGATGCGTGCCAGCATAAGAAGGTCGTCCACTAGTTCGCTGCACGATGTAGAAAACAAGATGTCCGCTGACTATTGACGTGGTGACGCTGAGGTGAGGAGTCAAGATCAGCCGCCAGCAGGACGTCGTAAAGGTGGCGTGAGCGGTGCAGTAGTGGATGCAAGCATGCGCAGTAAGGGCTCCCTTAAAATCGGGGTGTGCGTTTCGTGGTTCCCCTCAGGAGATCCCCGAAGATATTCTGGCCGCTCTCCTTCCAAATTACTTAGTCGGAACTTTTGCAAGTAAAAATGCCCTCCAAAATAGCAGTACCTTACTATCGAAACACCGACAACATGAGCAGGACCACGTTCTCTAAGCAGGCGGGGGTTGACAGCAGGCTGAAAGCAGCATAACCTCGAAGGACACGTGGGCTCAACCTCGTCGCCAAATTGTGGTGAAGAACACTCGGTAGTCGCAGTAAGTTTAAGTAGTTTATTACAAGGAAGGAGAGCGGTAGCACGTCCACCTCGCACCACGTCTTCTCTCCAACTGACGCCACCCAACGGTTGTCCCAACGTTCTATTGTCCCCAACATTCCATCACAGACAAGTAACGTCACAGTCCAGCTGGTTTCCAGAATCTTCTGGACTGTGCCAGTAGACAACACACTCCCCAGCACATAACTGGATACTGAGTGTGCAGAGCAGATTATATAGGCCAGATGGTTGTGGATAGGGGGTAGTCATTGGATTAACTTTCCTCTGGGAGCGCTGTGCCACGTTCAGGACGCCATCTTGCAGTGCTAGACCACGGCCCCCCTTGGGTCTTAAATAAATAACCCAGTAAAAGATGTATTGGATACCCAAGACTTGTGGTTTGATGTACATGGAGGAGGGATTTGGCAATCCTAAGTGTGATATATCTTAGCCCTAAAAGATAAAGGGAATCGATTCAAAAATTATAATTGCACCATATAGAAAGTATGGATTAGGAATACATATTGCAGTGTAATAGTACTCACATGTGAAAGATTGGGCGGACATGAAGACTCAATTCTTCTCTCAACTAGTATTATGATTGAGTTCACCAAGGAGAGGTTTTAACACTTCCTCCTTGTTAGTGAATGTAATTTTCTCCACAGAATTTCAGAGCATTAAGTGTACATGGAATCTGAATCTCTCAGCACAATTAAGCATTCATCCATCTGCCAGTGTTTCTGTTTCTCTGACTGACTATATATGTGTTGTGTAGGGTTGTATGTGTGTCTTTATGGTTGGGTGCCTGTGTATCTGGTGATCTGTTTGCATAGGTGCCTGTAGGTCTTGTGTTCTGTGCGCATTGGTGCTGGTATGTCTTCTGTGGACATAGGAGACTGCATGTTTCGCTGGTGAGGAGTGCATGAGTGCTGAGAAAAGTGTGTGTGTGTTGTTTGTTTGTTTGATTCCAGAGTGTGCATGGTGGTTTTGGATATGTGTGTTTTTATTCCAGAGTGTGCATGGTGGTTTTGAATGTGTGCGTTTTTATTCCAGAGTGTGCATGGTGGTTTTGAATGTGTGCATGCACTACATATAGGCCAAAACATTTGACTTTGTCAATGCTTGTTTAATGTTGGTATGAGTTTACATGGTACAGATTTGAACAAGTTATTAAATTATTGATTTTTTTGTCCCTTTTTAAATTGATGTATCTGTCAAATAAGGGCAATATTCTGTACATCTCAATCAATCATTTATATAGTGCAGCACATCTCCCATGAGGGTCTGGCGGCACTGGAGATGTTGGCTGCTGCATGAAGGTTTGATCATTCAAGCATCCAGGTCTTTAGTTCTCTTCTGAATTGCTGGAGCGACTGTGCAGTCCTGAGCTGCCTGGTGCGAGAAGGAGCTTCCTCTGCTGTTGGCTTGTTAGTTTCGTGGGGTGTCTGCGTGGGAGAGGTAAGCAGATTGGAGGTGTCTGGTCGGCTTGTGGAGGGTCTTCGTTTGTTGATGTATGCAGGTCCTTCGTTGTGCGAGGCCTTGCAAGCGTGGGTCAGCATCTTGAACTGACATCTCTTCTGAATTGGGAGACAGTGAAGTTTCTGGAGATGGGGTGTGATGTTGGTCCTTCTGGGTAATTAAAGTATGAGTCTTGCCGCCAAGTTTTGTATTGTCTGGAGTCTCTTCAGGAGGCATGCAGTGATTCCTACGTAGAGTGTGTTTCCATAGTCTGGTCTGCTGGTGATGAGGGCCTGCGTGACGGTCCTTCTGGTGTTTAACGGGAGCCTCCTGAAGATCTTGTGGAGCATGCAAAGGCTGTGGAAGAAGGCAGATGAGCCTGCGTTGACTTGCTTCTTCATGGATAGCTTGCTATCCAGGAAGATGGTGAGGTTGTGGGCGTGGTCTGTAGGGGTAGAGGGTGTGCTGAGTTATGCAGGCCACCATGCATTGTTCCATGGCGAGGAGTTGTTCCCAAAAATGAGGACTTTCGTCTTGCCCGTGTTTATTTTGAGACAGTTGTCCTTCATCCAGTCCGTGACATTCATCATGCATCTGGGGAAGTTGGCTTTTGTAGTGGAGAGGACTTCGGATAGTAAGAGGATGAGTTGGGTGTCGGCGTAGGATATGATGTTGAGTCCGTGCTATCTGACTGTGTCAACCAGAGGGGTTATGTAGGTGGTGAAGAGGGTCGCACTGAGGGACTAGCCTTGGAGGACTATGCAGATGATCTCCTTGGGCTTTGAGGTGAGCAGTGAAAAATAGATCCTTTGGGTTCTGCTGGTGAGGTACGAGGCAATCCATTTGTGGGCATTTCCTTGGATCCCGAAGTGGTGGAGTCTGTTGATCAGGATGTGATGGGAGACGGTGTCAAACACAGTGGAAAGGTCCAGGAGGATGAGGGCTGCTGTTTCTCCGCAGTCCAGGGGGCTCTGATGTCATTGGTAGCTCCGATCAGGGCTGCCTCGGTGCTGTGGTTTGCTCGAAATCTGGATTGGAAGGGGTGCAGGAGGTTGTGATCTTCTAGGTTATGGGTGAGTTGCTAGTTGGTTGCTTTCTCAAGGACTTTTGCTTAATAGAGTAGCAGAGAGATGGGCTGGTAGTTCTTTAGTTCGGCTGGCTCAGCAGATTGTTTTTTCAGGAGGGACCTAACTTCAGCGGGTTTCCAGTCCTCAGGGAAGAAGCCGGCGGTGATGGAGGTGTTCAGGACCTTCCTGAGCTCGTCGCCGATTGTCTTGCTTCCGAGGTTGACGAAGTGGTGGGGGCATGGGTACGTGGGTGCTCCCGAGTCCACGGAGTTCATGATGGAGATAGTGTCTCGCGTGGTGAGGAGATCCCAGTGGGTGAGCAGTCGTTCGGGATTTGTGTTCAGGGGTGTGAGTTGGTTGATGCTGTCAGCGGCGGAGGGTTAGTGTTCGAAGTTTTCGTAGATGGTTGAGTGATTGTCATGGAAAAAGTCTGCAATGTTGTCGCATAGTTCCTGGAAAGGAGTGATGTCGTTCTTGATGGCTGCGGGATAGGTAAACTCCTTCACGATGGTGAAGAGTTCCTTGCTGTGGTTTGCGCTCGCTTCGATACGGTCTGCTAGGGCATACTTCTTGGTTTCTTTCAAAAGGCAGTGGTATTGGTTGAGAGCAGTCCTGAAGGCGGTGCAGTCTTCTGTTTTTTTGCTGATGCACCACTTGCTTTCCACTTATCGGCAGTTGCATTTGGTGAAGTGTAGTTCCTCTGTAAACCAGCGTGCTCTTTTGCTTGGTTCTTTGACCTTGGCTGTCTTGGCAGGAGCAATGGTGTTGGCGCAATCTGTTATCCACTGGGAGAAGTGTTTTATTGTTTGTTATGGATCGTGTGTAGGGTTTGGGAGGTGGGAGCAGAGAGCGTTTGTCTACTGGTATTCTGATACCTTTTTCCGGTCTCATGCGTGGATCTGGGGGAGGGGGGTGGCTGGTGTGGGTGGGTCATGAGATTAAGTGTACACTGTAGTGGTCGGACCAGGTGAATTGAGTGGTGTGGCTGTACCTGACTGTCGCTGGAGGTGAAAATGGGGTCGAGCGTGTGTCCTGTAGGTAGGGTCGGTGACAAGTTGCTTGAGGCCGAAGATAGTTGCTCTTGCTTTCCAGGGGGTCGGTGGCGTTGGCGTCGATGGGGTCGTCGAGATGGAAGTTGAGGTCCCCTAGGAAGTTGTAGTGTTCAGAGTCAATTGCTGATTCGAATTCTTCAATTTAGCAAGATTTAATAAGCCCAGAATGTTCCTCTTGGCAGTCCACGTCTAATACCGTTTAGTTCCACCATATTCATTGGGCAATAGTCTTGATGTTGTACCTGGTATCTCTCATAGAGCTTCAAAAGCTTGGTTCAACCTGTGCCACTCTATTATATCTGCTTTGCTGAGAAGTAATGATTTTGCCTAGTATAAGAATAGCAGCTCTGCTGAGAAGTGTTTCACATGAGTGCCGATTTATACCCCAGTATAGCAAAAGCAGATCTACTGACAGTGGTGCTAATGTTCCTGTATAACAGTAGCAGGTCTGCTGAGAAGTGCCCCAGCACCAGAAATTCATACAGTGCCTACTAACCTTTGCTCTACAGTTGCTGAATTTCTGTTGAATTATTTAGCTTAGTCTATAAAGCAGGTAATGTTGCAAAATGCTTCTCTGGAACACTTGAGTGACATGCATATATCATGAAATAGATAACTAGATCAAGCACAGAGCATCAACTACCCATGCTTGCTGCTAAATTAATTATGGTAGTGCTGATGGACTGTACAATAGAGAACCCTGACAGATGTAGCATGTCAGTCCTTCACCCTATGGGCACTCTAAGAACAAGCCCACTGTCGACACTGCTCAAGTCTGCAGTTAGTTGTGCTTTGTATGCAGAGGTTAGCCACAATCACTAGGCCAGGAGAGGTATTTCATCACTGCTCGGGGCCACTCACAGAAGACCTTCAATGGACCAATGTGAATTACATGGTGGTGTTGCCCAGAAGCTGGAGTCTACCAGACCATTACTACCAGTGCTGCTTCTCCCCTAAGGCGCAGGTCAGGAGCTGCTTCTGTGTGTACCAAAAGGGGGAGCGAGAGGGTTCTTTACCTTCCAAACAAAAATGTTACTAAATTATAGAAGGATATAAATACATTCTCTCACAAAAAAAGTCTGTTCCTACATAACAAAGGAGCACTATTTCCAGCAAGGACAACAAAGTGTACAACCAGGCACACAAACGAAAAGACCATGCTTATCTAAGTGGTCCTTGAGCTCCGATGGGTGGACTTGTGGAAACGAAAATACTGGCTATCCTCTTCATTCATGTACTGGGCAAATCATTTTGACAAGTTCCAAACTATGAATGCATCACTAGTAATTAACAGCCCTTCTTAGGAAGAGGAGGGAACAGAGATGGAGGAAAATAAAAAAACAACCTGTTCAGACCAATTGCAAATGATCACTAGGATCAAAGGAAAGCACCAATCCCAGTGGCAAGCCAACAGCTTTAATAGCAAATTTATTGGGCAAAGATCGTACAAACAACCTTCTGAATAAAATGAAAGTAATGATTTTTGAGGCTAAATGTGCTGGTTGGATCACTAAACTTGAGGCGTAATTCCTGATAAAAATGAACCCCAAGATCTCTTACTTCTGCATTTTTTGTGACTTCTTCTTGAGACCGTATGATGAAAATATGCCCATCTTTGTAATGGGTACTAAGGACATACTGAATATCTTGAAAGGTATAAAATTTAATAGCTCAATTGATTTGTTAACTATGCTAGGCACTTTATACCAGCATGCCACAGGATGCCACTTAGCAATTGAGGAACTTCTCAGGGAACATGCAACTCCCAATCATTTCATTATTGCATGTGCAACAGTTGACCTAAAATATATTTTTCCAGTCTGAACGAAAACTATACCATGTAATCCAGGGCACTTCTACAGGAAGCATCTTTCCTGCCTGGTCTTTCATGCCGGTAAATACACATATTTGAGACAAAATATCTCTACTAAGAAGATAATCCGTAGAAGACGTCAATAAAACTTTCCTGACTGATTATTGATGACATCTTTATAATTTTTAATGACAATAAGGCTCAACTGGACAATTTTATTGAATGGCCAAATAAGAAAGATCCCTTTCTGAAGTTCACAGACAGAGTTATCCTTTTTGGATTTGAGGATTATAGGTAGCAAGAGAAACTAGCAGTAGAGTCAGTACTCCGCCCTGTCCCCTCCAACCCCCTCCGCTGCAGCTGCAGCCTCCGAAACCGCCTAGTCTGCCCGTTTACCATCATGGGCACCCAGTGGGCGACCGGATTTGCCATCACCTGCCCCACTGGCAGTCCATAACATCAGACAGGTGGGTTCTGCAGATTGTCAGGAGGGGCTACTCCCACCCCTTCAAGACTACTCCTCCGGCCTTGCCACCTACTTACGACAGGCTGATGGAGGATCACTTATCTCTTTTCCACCAGGAAGTGACGGCACTTTTGGCCAAAGGAGCCATAGAGAGAGTGCTGACACCAGAAGTAGGTCGTGGTTGCTCTTCCCGCTACTTTCTGTTGCCCAAGAAGGATGGGGGCCTTCTTCCTTATCTCGACCTGCACTGTCTCAATTTTTTCCTAAAGAGGGAGAAGTTCAAAAAGCTCACTCTTGCTCAGGTCTTGTCTGCCCTGGACCTGTGAACTGAATGGTAGCGCTGGACTTGCAGAACGCATATTTCCACATTCCCATCCTGCCTGCCCACAGGCGTTACCTGTGGTTCACGGTGGACCACAAGCACTTTCAGTTCGCTGTGCTCCCCTTGGTGAACACCCGAGGGGTGCTGGTGAGGACAAAGGTGGTGGCTGTACTTGCAGCTTAACTGTGTTGGTTAGGGGTGCCTGTCTTTCCCTATCTTGTCTCCCCAGGCTGTTGTCTCCCACCTCCAGACTACGGCGGACCTGTTGTATTTGCTGGGGTTCACTAATAAGGTGCCGAGGTCACACCTGACTCCCTCTCAGACACTCCCTTTTCGTCTGAGCTGTTCTGGACACAGTGTCGTTTCAGGCCTATCCTCCCGATCGGTGAGTCCAGTATATTCAGGCTATGATAGCAATGTTTTACCTCTATCCTGGATTTTGATGAGGCTGACTCTGAGGCTGCTGGGCCACATGGCCTCCTGCATCCTTCTGGTCACACATGCCCGTTGGCATATGCAGGCTCTGCAGTGGGTCCTGAAGTTCCAGTGGGCGCAGCATCAGGGGAATCTCTCCGGTATCTTGTTGGGAACTGCAAAGGACCTGCAGTGGTGGCTTACGAACTGCGATTGGGTCAGCGGCAGACCTCCCTCTCTTCCCTAACCAGATCTGGCAGTAGTGACAGATGTGTCACATCTGGGATGGGGCGGCCATCTGGGAGAAGTGGAGATCAGAGGACTCTGGTCTCCAGAGGAGTTGGGGCTCCACATCAACCTGTTGGAGCGCTGAGTGATCCGATTGGCATTGATTCCTTCTACCCTCCATCCAGGAAAGGCTAGTGCAAGTGTTCACGGACAACACCATCTCCATGTGGTACTAAAACTAACAGGGTGGGTGGAGTTGTGGACCTTTTGTCAAGAGGCCCTGCGTCTCTGGACATGGCTGGGACAGCAGGACACATCACTGGTGGTTCAACATCTAGCAGGTTCTCTGAGCACCAGAGTGGACAAACTCAGCCGTAGATGCCGCGCATATCACGAATAGCGTCTCCATCCGGAGGTGGTGCAAGGTCTTTCAGCAGTGAGGAGAGCTTTGGTTGGATCTGTTCACCACCGACGAGAACGTGCAATGTCAGCAGTTCTGTGTGCTGGAAGGCGGCTCTCGCTCTGAGACACTGTTTGTCTTGAGTGTAGCTCAGGCCTACTGTATGCCTTTTCGACCATACCACTCCTGCCCAGAGTTCTCAAGAAGATCAGGAATGACCAGGCCCATGTCAGCTTTGTGGCTCCGGATTGGGCATGGAGAGTGGTATCCCGAGCTATTGAGCTTGGCCATTGGTCCTCCGATCAGGCTGCCCCTTTAAGAGTATCTTCTATCACAGGAGAGGGTACTCCACCCAAACCTGTCCATACTTCTTCTTGTGTAGAGATTAAACTGCAACAGTTGACAGCTTTTGCCTTCCTCCTGAAGTCTGTAACGTTATCTTGGCAGCCAGGGGAAACCTTCCACCAAGACAGTTTATGCCTGCCATTGGGGCTAATTTGTGGCATGGTGTACAGAAAGACAAATCTATCCCCTTTCTTCCTCACTCGCTCAGGTTCTCCTCTTCATCCTTTCCCTTGGCCAGCAGGGCTCTGGTCTGGGCACTCTGAAGGGCTCTCTCTCTGCCATGTCAGCTTTTCTGCGGTTGCTTGATCAGTCTTCAAATCCCCTATTGTGAATAGGTTTCTGAAAGGTTTACAGCATTTGTTTCCACCTTGTCCCTTTATTATGCCCCAGTGTGACCTCACTCTCATCCTCACTTTCCTTATCTACGCTCCCTTTGAGCCCCTGCGCAATTGTCCACTCAGGCTCCTTTCCAAAGAGAAATACTGCCTTTCAAGTGGCTATAACATCTGCCCGGAGGGCCAGTGAGCTTTAGGCCTTGTCATCCAAGTCTCCTTATCTGAACATCTACCCATACAAACTGGTGTTTCGTACGAGAGCTTCCTTTCTACTGAAAGTGGTCTCTCCCTTTCACATAGGCCAATCCATTACTCTGCCTACTTTTTATGCTCTGCCTCATCCCTTCAATGAGGAGGAACGACTTTACTGTCTGGACCCAAAAAGAGCTTTGTCGTTTTACCTTGACTGCACATGATTGTTCCGGGTGCATGACCAACTCTTCCTGGGGTATGTCTGAGTGAAGAAAGGACGGGCTGTACAGAAGAGCACCATCTCACAATGGATTGTGCTCTGTATCATAATCTGCTATGCATTAGCTAAGAAACAAACCCCTGAGGGTTTGTGTGCTCATTCTACCATAGGTAAAGCAACAACCACTGCTTTAGCCCGTGGAGTGCCAGTCCTGGACATCTACCAGGCAGCCGGTGGGCTTCCCTTCACACGTTTACCAAACACTACTGACTGGACAGTCAGATCCATAGGGATGGGCACTTTGCCCGTTCAGTCCTGCAGGACTTCCTCGTGTGAAATTGATCCGCAGGCCCACTTCCGGGTAGGTACTGCCTGGGTATCTTTTCCAAGATAAAGAACCTGCGGCTAGAAGTTTTCTGTCAGGTGATCAAGTTACTTACCTTCGGCAATGCCTTATCTGGTAGAGGCTCTGTCTAGCTGCAGATTCTTTACTGACCCATCCATCCTCCCTCCTCTGCAAGCAGATTTCTAGGGGCATGGCTTTCCCTTTTCAGGGCCCTAGTTTTCCACACCAGTGATCAGTGTACTTTGTGGCTCTGCACTTCTGGCGTGGAAAGTTGCGAAAAGTAACTGACATCAGTGCGCTAGGGTGGTGTCGATATAGGCAATGCCCACGCCACTTCTGGGGTAGACGACGCCCCGCGTAGCTGAATGATACCACCTACCGGCTCGCAGGGCTTCTGCTCGAGAAAAATTTCCAGTTCTAACGCCTAGGGATAATTTTATGGTACGTCATCTGTGTCTAAATAGTCTCTACCAGATTAGGTGTTACAGAAGGCAAGTAGCTTGTTCATGTTAAGGGATTTTATGTTGAGGGATTTTATAAAGTGCGTGACTGCCCCAACAACGGAGCTTCCCAGTGCTGGACCTTAGAAATAGGAAGCAGATGCTAACTGCCTCTCAAAAGGAAAATAAAAGGATTTAGGTAGAAAACAGCCAGATCTTCAGAGATTTCTTGAATAACTGATGGTTTTCATTATTTCTAATGGAAAACGGAAATGCATTCCAAAGTGCGGGAACCTTGGCGCGGAAAGAACGGCCACCGGCTGGGACCCTCCGAACTCAGGGAACAGTGGCCAAGTTGAGGTTAGCTGAGCGCCAGTGGCGTGAGGGTCTGTAGCAAGATAAGAGATTGGACAAAATAGAAGCTCTTTGGGAGAACTTATGGGCTGTACACAAGGTCTTAAAATGGATGTGCTTCTCTAATGGAAGCCAGCGCAATTGGTGAAGAAGGCCAGAAATAGGGCAAAACTTTGGAAGGGCAAAAAGCAGCCTAGCTGCCACATTCTGGGCAAGCTGGATTCTTCTGATGACTGACTTGTTAGTGCCAAGGTACAAGATGTTACAATAGTCAAATCGGGACAGAATTACTGCTTGAATAATAGTTTGGTGGGTGCTGGAATCAAAGAGGCCAAGGATCGGTTTGAGCTTAATGGTGGGCTTGGGTATGGGGGGAGACCTTAGAGAAGAGGGCCAGCAATGGTTGTCCCAAGAAAGTGTGTCTTTCCCCAGAAGAAGGACTTCCATTTTATTAGCATTCAAGTGGAGGCTGTTGGCATTCATCCATTATGCAACCGCTAACAGTCCTCGTTGGAAAGGCGTGCCAACTGCGTAGCCTCTATCAAATGACGGGGAAGCTCTTAACAGGCTCCTCCCCGGGCTGTCCTGATTGGATAACCCCCTGAACCAATCAGGACGCAACAACTGGCGTCTGTGCCAGCAGCGTGACCAGAGGGGCAAAATCAGTGAAAAAGTGCAAATAGCAAGTGACTTTTACAGAACACAGTTAAAATAGCACAATAAAACTTTAAAAACCTTTTTTTAAATGTAAAAGACAGAGGCCGAACAACAGCGCTAAAACAGAGGCATCTGCACCACTAAAGATGCTTTGTTATACATCTTCCCTCCTAGAAATGCAAGACATTATCATCTTTTTAATTTTTTATGGTTTGTAAGTGTAACAAATTTGTTTAAAATGTTAAACATAAAATTAGAAATTTGTGTGAATTATAAGTTTGTTTACCTGTATTTGAGTTTTTGAATGAATAAAGAATTGTTTGATTGGATAACAAAATTCCTCCAATTGCGATGGCCAAACTTTGACTTCAAAAGATAGGGGAGATGCAAAAATCCAAATTTCTAAGCATACTCAATCTAAGGTGCAAAATCACAGGAGTGGATAATATGAAAAGGTTGACATGGCTATCCATGGAAAGAGATTGATTAGGGTCTGAGGCCTTGACATCAAAATTATAAGAGAAACAGCTCATCTTATTGTTGGATTCCACATGTATGCCCCTAGAGAGCAATAGAGAGTTAAAAATAGTGAGCTGAAAATTGTAAAGTGAACTGAAAATCATTTGAATTAAAGATGTTTAGGATTTAGTGGATGGGGACTTTGTCATCCAGCTAAATATAGTCATATTTTGAATTCTCTAACATGGATATCTAAGCTTTGATAAAGCCTCTCTGTCAAAAAACTAAAACTTTAATGCAATACTGAACACCATAGATACTTTTAAACAAATATTTGAGGGGTCACCATGCCTCAACTATCTACATACTAGTATTCAAATCCTACCCCACAATACTAAATAATAAATCGAAACCGCGACTGAAACTGAGAAATGTTTTACAGTGGTGTGTTTAAATGATGAGGAGCTATACTGGCTAAAGATAATGATGGCTCCCCGATGCACATGATGTTCAAATGGTTCATTTTGGTTGACTCTTAGTTAAGAACTGAATCAGATCAGATGAAAATACCCAATTGTTCATACTCGGGAAGCTGACCAAGTAAGTCGTTACTAAACTAGTAATGAATGATCACACACTATTGAATTTACTTAGAACTGGGACTTTGAAATAGTGAAGCATGACTAAGTACTTAATGATACTTTGTTAGTACATAATTGGTGGGCAGGGATAGCTCATTTATACGAGCCGATGCGAGGAGCTCATCTCAAAGATAAACATAAAATCATCATTGCCCTTAAATTATGGGTAAACTGGATGCTTTCACTTAACAAGTTCAACCTTACTGATTAGATCAGTGCACTGCTGGCTTTTTACTAGGATCACGCTACAGAGTAACATATAATAATAATAATATAATTATCACTCAAATACCTGCAGGCGTCTTGGCGCCACCACAAATATACACTTCCCACATTTCACAGAAACAGAAAATTAGACCCTCTGTTGAAATAACCATGTTTTCAATAATTTCCTAAAGGATGCTTGATCATCAGTAGCCTGTATGTGTCTAAGTAAAGCACTCCAGAATTTAGATGTTAAGGTCTAAAAGATGTTCCACCCCATCATCATCATCTCCTGACCTTCTGCACTGTCACATTTTTCTGGATGCAGATCTTAAAAACCTACTGGGTACATATCTTTGAAATACTTTCTTCAGATATTTGGGACCCAGGCCATGTAATGCCTTATGTGCTGTACATAGATATTTAAATATGGACCTCTTCCTAATCGGTAACCAATGGAGATTATCTAGTTTGGATGCAACCGAGCAATGTTTTGGTATATCTAAAATCAAGCGGGCTGCTGCATTTTGGAATACTTGCAGTCTCTTTACATCTGTAGATTTGACGCCTAAATAGAGGGCATTACAGTAATCCAGTCTCTGCAAAATTAATGCAGTCACCTCTGATCTGCGAGACTGCGGAGGGATATATTGGCGAATTTTCTTGAGCATTCTTAAACTAAGGATGCAAGTTGATGTCACAGAACTCAGTTGCTTAGTGAATGTCAGTAAATTATCAAAAATCACCTCTATATTCCTAGCTGATTTCACTGGAGTAGGAATCCTGTCCAGTTCCTCAGGCCACCAAGCAGTGGACCATACATTATGTTGAGTGCCAAAGATGATGACCTCTGTTTTCTCTGCATTTAATTTCAGATTTTTTCTTGCCATCCAGTCACTAACTGCTCTCATACAATTCTGAAAGTTCCTGACTGTTGTCTGAGCATTCTTTGAGATCGTAGCGATTATTTAAGTGTCATCTGCATACAAATGTACTAATAAATCAAAGGATCTAATCAGAGCGACTAAAGCAGATACAAATAACTAAGTTAAATAAAGTCGGACTTCTTGAGGACCCTTGTGGCACCCCACATGGTAGAGAGAAGGGTTTGGAGTTGAATTGATTGCAGATTGCTGTCTGGGATCTTCCTTTTAGGAATGGAATGATTTCAGCAGCTGGAGAGCTGTGTTTTTATCCCTTACTGGGCCAGACGCGTCACTAGCACGGAGTGACTGACGGTATCAAATGCCACGGACAGATCAAGTGGTATGAGCACCTGAACCTCGCTCATCCACCACACACCTGATATCGTCCGTGGCTGCCACCAAAACTGACTCCGTGCTGTCACCACTTCTGAGCCCAGGTTGAATCTGGTCTAATAGTGTGCTTCTCTATCACTGCTGTTAACTCCAAATTCAAATAATTTTAACAGGAAAGGATAATAAAGGAACTGGGCAATAGTTTTTTAACCTCACTTGGATGTGCAGATTTCTTTTTAATGAGCAGAATTATTTTAGCATTTTTTTCAAATGCTCGGGAAAGTGCTAGATTCAATAATTAAATTGAAAATAGGAGTTAGTAACTTCGCAATTATTTCCGGGACCAGTTGGAGAATACGGGAAGACAGGGGTCAACTGATGAACCTGACTTATTTGTGAGAATCAGATTCAAACTTTGCTGCTCCGTCAAAGGAGTGAAATTCTCTAATAGAATAACGAGCCCCAATAGCCTCTTGGGGCATAAGTTGTCAATTACTTTAAAGCTCAGCACTGACCAACTGTTCGAGATAATACCAGCTTATCATAAAATGCTCTAACCCTCCTGTGCATGAGGGAGAATATCTATAACCCAAGTCCCACAATTTTCTACCCCCTAATTTTTCCTCCTTTTTCCCCCCTTTCGTCTTTGCTTTATTGTGCTATACAATTTCACGTTTGTGTATTTTTTTTGTTCTCTGTGTCTTTTGGATTTTTTTTTTAACTTTTTCAGTGTTTGACCAATCCTCAGAGTTCAGTATTTTCCACTAAATATTTATGATTTCTTAGGTTAGCAGATTAACTCGTCATGTATTCCCAGGCGATCATCAACAAGAAATCTGCTATCTGGATGACGCTGTAGAGGTAATAATGAGGTCAAGAACAGATGAAATGCCTGTTCAGAAGAGTTGAGGTTTAAAACTTCTTGCCATATACAATCAATCTAATCATTTTGGGCTACATGTACGAAGCATTTTTGAGGTCACAAACGGCCCGATTCAAAAGAATTGGGCCATTTGCAACCGCAAAAATGCTGTTTGGGATGTGCAAAGCCCAAACTGCGATTCAGTAATTTATTACCGAATTGGAATGTGGGTTTTGTGATTCGGTATTAGGAAGGGGCATCTTGAGGGTGTCCCTTTTTAATACCGAAGTGGAATAGTATGTACGAATGTTTTGTGACCAAAATGAAGTCGCAATTTACTGCCAATTGAAAGTTGGTGGTAACCCATCCGCAAATAGGAAGGGGTCTCCAAAGGACCCCTTTCCCTTTGAGAATGGTTGAATAAATATTTTTAAGAGCAGGCAGTGGTTCGACGGACCACTGCCTACTCTTAAAAAATGAAACTTCCAACTTTAATTTTTTTTCTTTTTAAACGCATCCTGTTTTTCCTTTAAGGAAAACAAGCTGTATTTAAATAAATAAAAAAATAAATAAAAATTGCATTGCTTTAGTTAAAAGCTATCGCAGACATGGTGGTCCCTGTGAAGGCTGTGATTCCTAATGGGTCGTACCTACCTCATTAATATTCATGAGGTAGGTCTATTTGCACTCCACTATGAATTGCTAATGAAACTCAAAAGGGTTTCATACACCTGGAATAACTATTTCCTAATTGCGATTCGCAGGGAATCACAATTAGGCTATCACTATTCCTAATCATCGTACATCTGGCCCTTAGTTTTGTTTTATTTTGTGTCTGTTTACTTAAAATTTCATAACATGATTCATAGAAAAATAAAAGAGCACAAAACAAACTGCCACCTGGAATAGTTTGGGAGGATGTCACTTATCTGGACAGTGATGCTATTGCCCCCGGTAACGCTAATGTAGTCCATAGCGAGCGCCCTGCTCATCTACTATGAATTTTATCGAAGTCACAGAATTCAGCAGCTAGAATCATATTCTGGTTCAAGAGAGCTCATATCATAAAACTGGTTAAGATCCCTATCAGACAATAGATTTTTATTAGAATATTTCGCCTAACCCACAGAGCTGTATGTCAAAGAGGCAACACTTAACTGACACATATGTAAGTGGTACAGAGAATCCCTTTGTCTGAAGACAGCATCAGGTTGAATACTCAGAAGTACAATAAACCTGTGTCAGGAGGAAAACTATTGAGACCCAGGGGATATCAATTGGCATTCACAGGCTGGGGATCCTCTGGGTACAATTAGAAGACAGCTTAAGACTGCTCAAATGAAAAATGGATTGTGATAGATGCTAGTCGAGTTTATTTATTTATTATTTAAGAGTTTTATATAGCGCTGGCCAGACCGAAGGTATCGGAGTTAAGCTAACCATGGGAGGGCCCCACACATTAAAACAACGATAGGCATGCATAGTGCACAACAAACAAATCACACATAGGGTTATGTAGGAGTGGTAAAGTGAGACAGTAGATTACAATACCAGTACACGAGTTTTAGTAGATTTCGCTGTCAAGGTGGTGTTGCACATCCATATAATCTGCGGAGGTGACCTCTTAAAAAGTATTGAATTTGGTTATGGATCTTTGGTCCAGGGTCAGGGTCAGGGCATTTTAATTTGGGGGCTAAAAAGGGGAGTGGCACCAATATAGCAGTGGCAGAGTGAATTCTGGGGCCGGGGGGAGGGGCAGAAATGTGTTGTAGAGCTTGGCGATGGAAAGGCTGTTTGGTACTGCAGGAGACTGTGTTCTCCATTGATGTAGGTGGTGGCAAGAATGTGAACTTGCGTAGTGACCCTTTGTACTTTAAATGATAGTCTCGCTGGTGCCTCGAGGGCACTGTTAGACCAAAGTGATGTCGGTTGAATAATTTGAGTTTTATATTCGCGGACACATCTCAAAGAGTCAGTAAAAGTAGGGAAGAAGACTAGTGAGAGTGGTCCATCCCTCCCATGATTGTTGGCATTCTTATTGCCTTTGTTACATTTTGTGATGAATAAGCATGATGTTTAATTGCACAACAGTGGTCAAAAATGTAAGCAATTAAAATTCAAGTCCGAAAAGGGAACTCTAAGGCCTCATACACCAATTTCCTTAGACTTTTCTCATCTCTCTTACTCAAACCACTGCTGATATTGATGCCTCTTTGGATCCTTAGTACTGAACAGTGACTAAATCATGCATTTTTCGTCTGAAACAACTTTGGCGAATTTTCCCTTCTGAGCCTTTCCTCTCAGAAGATGGTTGCTAATGCCTGTATCCAATCACAGTAGTTGGACTATAATAGATCTGCTTACCTAGGATTACCCAAAAAAGGTTTACACCAATTACAAAAATGTCAAATGTCCTCAATCCTGCTGCTGTTCCACCTTAAACAGTTTGATCATGTAACTCCTTATCTTGACCAGCGTAGTTGGGTTCCCATCAATAAATGTGCCCAGTTTAAGACTGCATGCCTGATGCACAAGGCAATTTACGGCCTTTCCTATATATATAAACAAAATATGCCCCCATCACCAATTGGGATCCTCACCTACCCCAGTCTTCATAGCTATAAATTCTAAACTTCAAAACTGTTAAGGTAGGTCACTCAAGGTATTAGTACCAGGCCTTTGGTATTCTCGGCGGGCCTCTATTCAGTTGGAATCTAATGTGCTTAAATTCTTCAAATACCTTAAAACTTGGTTGTACACTCAGTGATGATGTGTACTGGTCATGTTTATTTATCCGTTTCATCTATATTGCCTCCAAGAGACTTTGTAAATGAGTGATAGTGCACTTTATTAAAAAAGCCCAAAAATCAAATAAACCGTTTAACACCTCAATTTTCTGTAACATTGTGTACTCACACTTTTCTTCAGCGATATTCCTCGGGTAAAATAATTACTTGGATTGTTGAAAAACACATAGCTCCTGCTAATCAGGTTATGAAACTGCTACAATTGATGCCAAAGCTGAAAAAGCAAACCGTAAAGACATAAAACCATAAGTAAGCCAAAGTAGATCACCTCATTTTAAAACCATGACACAATGCCGTTTATGCCTGTCAACCGAAAATATGTAAGGTCGGGATGAGGCAACCCAGAAGTCTGCTCGGCTGTACAGTTTCAACATTTGTTGACAAGTTATGCGCTTATAGATTCATTACTATTCATGCACGCATTCTTTGTCTAATGTTTTCTGAGCTTTGTGCTATTTTCTTCCTAGAATGAAAATAATTTTTGATTCTCTCCCTTCGAAAGGAGTCCATTTATGGGTTTATGTGCAATCATTTTGTTTTCGTAGGAAATCTAAAACATTATTTATATTTTGTTTAGTGGAGCATTGCTGTCACATCTTTTAGATGTATAGCACGTAAGGGGAGTTTTGTGTGCCTAATCTATATCAAACTTTTTTACTTAAAGGCTAGTTTATGAATTTGAAATAGATTAAACCTGTACTCAATGAGCCCTCACTCACACGACTTGTTTGATACTATTTCACTCAGAAGGGAGTAAAATAACACTTACTTTATACACAAAACTTCAGATGTTGTTTTTCTGAGCTACTTAGAGTCGAAACTTCAAATGGAGAGTGTTTAACCGTGTAGTTGCTACCTTAAGTAAGTAATGCCATTGATTACCGAGGTGTCCTCCTCCCAGTTCTTGATTTCTTCTTCAGAGTTCTTCCCCAACTTGTGATTCTGCCTCTCTTTTACCTCATGAATCCTATACTATTTGGACCTTCCCCGGGTTTGAATAAGTACATTTCCTGCTGTCCAGAGCAACAAGTATTTTCATAGGGAATAACAGTGTCACTCTTGCTACAAGTTTATAAAATGCATTTGTAGATAGTTCTGTTTTGCTTTCTTCTGCCTGTTGACTGATATCTGAAAACGAGAGGAGCTGCATACTTTCAAAAAGAAGGCTGCACGTACCGTTGACTGCCTTTAGGAAACTCTTACTTTTCCCCCCTCTCTGTCGATTCTCTGAAATCTTTCACTTTGGCTTTATGAAACGTTTGGATGTGGCTCATCTTCTTCAAATGGAGTTCTTACAGGTGTCACTGGATCCCTTGCTTAATTTACACTTTTTTGAATCCGCTCTCAAGTTTATAGTATTGCTTTACTATAGTGGTGGACATCTTTGCTGCTTTAGTTCTCAAATCATCTGACGATTGTCTATTTTCTTTTTGTGTTTAAAATTTTTTCCTTGGCTTCACTTAAATTGAAGTCAGTGCTGTAAGCGGTTCTCTCAATCTTACCGTTTCCATGACCACATTCTTTGATACAGAAGCGGATTTATGGGAGCTAGCTCTTGATAACGCCAGGACCTTAGTGTTGCTTACACCTGAAAATATGGTTTGTCTATTGACTCTAGGATCGTTCTTTAGTGCCATTGGCCCTCTTTGGGGTTGCCTCGAAGTATGTTTATAGATTTGCTCCAAATATCATTTGAGCTCTGACAGGTACCTTCTGGTAGCATCTATAGGGCGAAAGCTCCTATTGCAAATATTTTAGGATTTTTAGCTATGGGATCTTAGACAAATTAACTGTTCTTTTTGACTCCTCGTGTGCAGTACCTATTTAACTACTTTCCTGCACATCCTATCTCCTTCGCAGTATTGTCTCATAGCAGTTCTTAAATGTCTCTAAGTGCTGGGATCACTTGTACTTTTAGTTGACAAAGTGGATGCTTTCCCTATGCACCATCCGTCCTAGGGTGTCCACCTCTCCAGAACAACCCAAAGATGATTTGGGCACAGTATCACCCTCCCAACTCTGCATAAACTACTATTCCATCACCAAGCCTGTCATTCTATTGTTGCAGGAAATCTTTCTAACGACCTAAAACTTTGATAGTACACAGAGGAAACCGCATTTGAAAAACATAGTGGGTAGGTGAACCTGATTGCATGATATAGGCCACTTAGGGACACTTGTAAGTGCCGGGTAGTAGGAACTGTTTGGTAATGTCTCTGTTCTCCCTGCTTATGGATTTATATGTGTAGGAAGCTGGCTCTGTATATACTAGACCAAAGTAAGGTATAATGTGCACAGAGTCCAGGCTAAAGGAGATAATACCTTATTCTCTTTTTGTGGTAGTGTGGGCGAGCAGTAAGGCTTTATCAGAGGGTAGTGTTAAGCATTTATTGTACACATTCGGGCAAGAAACGATTTCACACACTCAGACTGAACTCTGACCAATTTGTTTTGTATAAAAATATTTAGTTGGATTTTATTTCTAGAACCAAGCCAGGCCTGGTGCAGGTAAGTGAAATAATACTTTGCAGGAATAATACAGTTGAATGCCATTGTATGTAATTCATTTGGATACAGAGAGTTCAATTATTCAGAAACAGTTTAAATTACTTTTCAGTTACGGTCTGTTTACGTATTAGATTACTTTTTAAGTTACTTTTTCTACTCAGTGTGATATGCCTAGATAGATTTATATGTAAACAGCGTCCACCGTGGGACTTTTTTCAAAATAATGAGCAACCCTCTACCGTCCGTTAGGGGAATCTCCCACTCAGTGCATAAATTCCAAGTGTTAACTACACACTTTGGTGTTCTTTAATCCAAAAGTCAGTGAAATAAATTGGTCAAAAAATGCTGACAACGGTTTCTGTGGTTATTTTTCTGTATTATTTTTCAAAACCAATTTCTTTTCATATGCAGATTATAATATACCTAATAACCTAAGTGCAGGCGACGCAGTGCTCTTGGACTTTATGAGTAAATGCATTGAGTGGGAGTTTCCCCAAACGGAGGGTAGAGGGTTGCCCATTATTTTGAAAACAGTCCCACGGTGGACGCTGTTTACATATAAATATTAGTAACCCTGGTCCACGTGGGCAGATAAGGGGTTGTCCTTGTGAGAATATACATAGATATCACACTGGGGCATTCCCTAAATAAAAGGTAAGTAAATCAGTTTTTGTAAATACACAGTTTCTCAAGGTTTTGTTCCATTTTCCAACTCCACACTTAAGAAATTTTTCACAGAGAAGCAGTCAATGCAATCTTATGGGAGGAAATGAAGTTATCGGTTTACAGGTAAGTACTTAGTTTTGGGAGATGGTTTTCTGGGGTTAGAACAAGGGTTCCCCCAGGGTCAAGAATGCACTCCCAGAGCACCCTCAATAGCACTAGGGCGGCCAGGTGCATAGTGCTGAGGCCCAGTGTTATCCAATGGAGGATAGGGGGCCTCCAGTTGGTGGCTACTCACAAACTGGTTCACAATTTTGAGGGAGCAAAGCTCCTGGACTTAAGCTCAGGGCAAAGGGGGGGGGGTTTCAAGTTAGCACCCAAGGTGCACCCACAGCAGCACTAGGGTGGCAGGGTGCAGGGTGCTGTTTTGGCATCGGGTGCCCTGTGACGTTCAATGGGGATTCTCCAGTTTGAACAAACACTGCAGGTTCGGGCACAAAGATCTTCTGGAGGCGACCACCGGTTGGAGAGGAAAGTTGGGATGTTGTGGGATGCCGGGACATAGTCTGTTGGGCCACCCAAGACCGTGGGGCTTCGGGTGCAGGGGTGTCTTTTGGCATTGGGTTTTTCTTACCGCCTCCGGTCGCGGTAGCAGGGAACCTCCTGAAAGGGGCTGTAGGCGTCGTCTGGAGACTCTAGGCAGGTCAGGGATCACCAGATCCCAGGTCTGGATCGCTGGGGAGACCTGCTCGTGGTGTTGGGCCACTCGAACCCGGGTTGTGGGCATCGGGTGCTGAGTGTTGCAGACGTGCGTATTAGTCCAGAGCCAGAGTCTGTTGGTGAGCAAATCCGGTGCTCATGGGAGACAAAGTCTGGTTGGGGAAGTGAGGGCAGGTCCTCCAGGTTCTGGAGGGCTGCAGGACACACCGGGATTCCCCTGGAGCAGGTCGAGGCCGGAACAGGCCCGTAGGGCTGGGGCCAAGTCAGTTGGTGTCCTCCTCTTCTTCCGTCAGCACGGGTCTTCGGTCCTTCTTCTTCTTGTTTCTTTTTGTCTGAGGCGGCAAGGTTCTGGGTTGCCCCTAAATACTAGTTTAGGGGCGTTTCAGGTAGGTACAGGTTGGGACCAATGTGTCCCTTCCTTGGGGTACCTACCCGAAACATCCCCTATTATGCCACCCTCCAGTCGGAGAGGGGGGCATAAGCCTCACTCTGGTTGGCTGGGTCCCCCCATCTTCAAGATGGTGGGGACTGAGAATTGTGCTTCACCTCGCCTTCCCCACCTGAGGGGTGGGGTTGGCAAAGGTGGGCAACCTCTCCTCCCATCTTGGTTTTCCCGTCAATTCTCCCGCCCAAAGTGGGGATCAGAACCGGTAGGGGCCAGTTGCTGGGAGCAGCAAATGACTGGGGCAGCTCACAAAGGCGGCAAGCCTTTGAAGCTTCCCCTTCTTGGTCCCTGCCCATCCTGGGGGAGGAGGCTTGGCACCTCTGCCCAGGATGTGCTTTGTTTCAGGACCCAGAGAGCGGGAGGCTCTCGACCCAGGGGTCCAGAAACCTGCCTGGGGGTGGCAGCTGGCAAGCAGCCAGTCAGCCAAGACACTAGAGTCAGGTCGTTTTTCAAGGGGCATCTCTAAGATGCCCTCTGAGTGCATTTTTCTTTAAATCCCATACTGGCATCAATGTGGGTTTAATGTGCTGAGAAGTTTGATATTAAACTTCCTAGTTTTCAGTAAAGTCATTATGGTGCTGTGGAGTTCGTAATGACAAACTCCCAGCACCCATATACTCTTAATGGCATTACTGCACTTACAATGTCTAAGAATGGACTTAAACACTGTAGGGGTACAGGGCTAATGAACCTGTACCCTTACCAGTGGCATAGTGCACCCAGCTAGAGGAGTGGCTGACTTATGCCATAGGCAGTGGGTTGTAGGCATGCACACAGGGGTGTGTGCCATGTCGACTCTTCACTTTGTTCTGCACCAAAACACGCAGCCTGCAATGGCAGTGTGTGTGTGTCAGGGTACAGGGCCTCTAAGGGTGGCACAATATGTGCTGCAGCCCTTTGAGGCCTTCATTGGTCACAGTGCCCTTGGTACACATGGTACTTTTTACAAGGGACTTATGTGTGGCCAGAGAGTTGCCAATTTGGGTGTGCAACAGTACAGATTTAGGGAAAGAACATAATAATAAAGGATATTTGTAGAGCGCACAGCTACCCCGAATGGGGTGTCCTGGCGCTAACACGGACAGCAGCAGAAGCAGTGGTAGGTGCACATCTAGTCATTATGACTAAAAAGCCAAATCTTCAAGGCCTTTCTAAATTCCTGTTCAGAATGCATCATACTTAATTGAGCAGGTAGGTTGTTCCAGCATTTAGTGGTACCCACCTCAAATGTCCTACCCCCCATTCTTGCCTTCGCAAAGCGGGGGGGTGGTGAGGTAGCGTTTATGATTAGACCATAGAGATCAGTCCTGCTGGTAGGGGCGAAGTCTCTTCCTCAAGTAGTTAGGCCCTCTGCCCTGATATGCCCGAAAGGCAAATGTAAGGGCCTTAAATTCGATACGCTTGGCTACCGAGAGCCAATGGAGTTGTCTAAGATTTATTAATTTTTTTAAACAATTTTTATTGATTTCCAATAGATCTAGGACGGGAACCACAAAGACGAGCAATAAGCAAAAAGGGGGTTCAGTTACATACCCCATTTGTGTATCAGAACCACATGGCAAACTAGGTTAATGAAGACACGCCTATGGTTTCGTAAGCTGTCCATGCTTACTGCTCGGGCGAATTCCATGAGTGAGTTCCTTGCAAAAGTCCATCAAAAATTCAATCCCCAACTACCCCTCCACCCCCGTCCCTCACCACCCTCCCAGGCGTGTCACTTAAGTGTTGGCTACGAAAGATCAGGAGAGCTAATGTTGCAATAGGGCGACTTATTGGAATGAGAAGAAGCTGAGTGGAAGCAGGCATGCATGCCAGGCGCCACTACTAATCGTGAGGAGACAGAGCAAGGTGGGTGCAAAGCTGACTATGTGTTAAACTATGGCTGCCCCAGGGTCGTCTACTGTTTCATCCCCCACATAGTCTTCAGGGGATTTGAGAGCTACAACAAGCGTTTCCCAGGCTCTCGCCCTCTCCATTGCCTTTTCACTCCCTGTGCGATTTTCAATTTGTAACTTAATCACTCTCTCACACTCAGCCCATTTCAGGAATTCTGCTTTCCACTTGGCAATACTAGGGCCCTGTTGGGCTTTCCACTGAGTGGTGATGGTTCTCTTGGCTAGTAGGAAGCCCAAATCTATAAATTTACTAGTGATTTTGTTCTTTGAGGTATGGGGAAACCAATGTAGGATACAGTGAGCCATGGATGGGTCTAGGTCCCTATCAGTGAGGTCCGTCAGTAAAGTGGTTACCTCCTCCCAATAGTTGTCAAGAAACGAGCAGTCCCATATCATATGTTTAAAATCTGCGCTGTCTGCATTGCATCTCGGGCAGGACGCTGGCTGGGCTGGGAAATATTCGTGCATCTTTGCTGGGGTAAGGTATGCTCTGTGTAGAATGTGAAAGTGCACTAACTGAAACTTCGCATTCCTCGTGCTCTTCCAGGCTCTCTCCACAAGTTCACCCCACGTCTTGTCCGGGATGGCCGCCCCTATATCCGTTTCCCACTTAAGCTTTAGGGCAGACAGAGGGGATAGGGATTCCAGTGTCATGCGTCTATAGAGACACGTCACCGCCTTAAAGGAGCCCGCTGCCATCACCACATACTGGCACCCCATAGATGTGGGTGGTTCTGTTAGACCTCCCTCCCCCAATGTTTCCTGATGGCCGTCGTGAGGGCCGTGTATTGTAAGAAATCACCCCCGGGCAGGTCGTAGCGAGCTAGTAGATCGTCGAACGGAAGCATGGCTCCCTCCTCGTAAAGGTCTCCCATGGTGGTCAGTCCCCGCTGTGCCCAAGTCTCCAATGTCTGCCAGTTTCCCCCATGTGGCAGGCCCTGCACATCTTTAATGGTATTTCCGGTGCATAGGGGCTCTTAATAGAAGCCCTCCGCAAATAACTGTTCCAGCATTTCCGCGCTGTGGCAAATTCTAGGGTGAGGAATGCAGGACTGATTGGGAGCCTCAGCACTATGCGGGACAGCACCACCAGGGCCCCCAAAACTTCTCTGGGCTCTTCCTCCCCTCTAGTGGCCCTCGCTACCCATTGTGTGAGCCATTGAAATTGGGCTGCTAAATAATAAGTCTCGTAATCTGGGACCGCTAGACCTCCTTCCGCTCGAGGGCGCATGAGTGTACTGAGGGCTACCCTGCGCCTACCCTTGCCCCACAGGAAAGCAGTGATCATTGCATGGAGCTGCTTGAAGAAGGGTGCTGGGATCCAGATCGGCAAGGTCCTGAAGAAATATAGGAGCCGCGGGAGGGTCACCATTTTGAGTAGCGCCACCCGGCCTGCCACTGAAAGCGGCAGGGAACCCCAGAATTCAAAGTTAGCTTTTGCCCCCCTGATGGCCTTCCCAATGTTACCTTCGAGAATATCCTCCTGCCAATGATAGATAAGAGTGCCCAGGTAGGGCAGGCATCTGTCCTCCCAGTTCACTCCCTCCGTGCACTGTGGGCCTACTCTATCTCTGCGCACCGGGAATAGGCATGATTTTGACCAATTCACTTTTAAACCTGCCACTCTGCTGAGAGAGTGGAGCAGGTGTTTTGCCCCTAATAAGGCCTCCCCGAGTCCGCAAGGAAAAGTAGCAGATCATCCACATAAAGTGCAATATGATGTACCTGTCCGTGTACGTCAAGCCCTCGATACGCCCGCCCCGACCTAGCATGTGCCGCTAAAGGTTCCACCGCCAGAGCAAACAACAATGGGGAGAGGGGACACCTCTGCCGTGTACCCCGCCCCACCCTGCATGCTTCTGAGATTACTCCCCCAGTCTTGACTCTGGCGGTGGAGTCAGCGTACAAGAGAGCTGTCCAATTCACGAAGTCTGGGCCAAGCCCCATTCTCCGCATCACGTGAAACAGGAACGCCCATTCCAAACTGTCAAAAGCTTTTTCTATGTCTACTGCAAAGATCGCAGCAGTGTCAACGTTGTAAGAGTCTGCCTCTAATATATGCAAGAGTCTTCTGATATTTAGCGCTGTGTTCCTAGTGGGGATGAACCCGTATTGGTCAGCATGTATGAGGGTGGTCATGTGGGGGAGCAATCGGGAGGCCAGGATCTTAATTAGTATTTTATAATCGAGATTGAGCATAGATAAAGGGCGATATGCCGTTCTATCCCATGCCTGCTTGCCTGGTTTTAGTAGCGGAATAATGATCGCCTCTCGAGTGGAGACAGGTAATTTGCCAAGCCTCTTGACATCGTTGTATAATCGTGTAAGTTGGGGAGCAAGGAGGTCAATGTAAGCGAGGTAAAATTCTATCGGGAGGCCGTCAGTGCCTGGGGTTTTGTTACGGGCCATACTTTTGATGGCAGCACGCACCTCCCGTACTTCGATCTCACGTCCCAGCAAAGTTGCTGCATCCTCCTCCAACGCAGGCAGTTCAACTTCTCGTGTGAACTCCTGCAGTTCATCCTCCGATGGGGCTAGTCTGTTCCGATAAAGCTCAGTGTAATAGTCAAAGAATATATCGTTGATCCCCTGTTGGTCATATCTAGCTACACCCCTCTGGTCTCTAAGTTCCAGTATAACTGATCCTCACCTAGCCGGATTCGCCAACCAAGCCAGGAGGGCTCCCGACTTATCCCTTTCCGAATGAGCACGTGTGATGTAGGTCTTATAATCGAAGCAGCGTAGCCGCTCCACGTGTGCGGCCACCCCCTCCCTCGCCTCTAGTAACTCCCGGTCCTTGCCCGGGTTTTCAGGCATGTCCTTTTCTAGGGAGCGCAGACGCTCGTCATCTCGCTGAATATCCTGAAGGAGAACCTTCCTAATCCAAGCCAGTTCAGATATGCACCGTCCTCTAAGCACTGCTTTACAGGCGTCCCATTCCACATTCGTGGATGTAGCTGTACCCTCGTTAGTCTGGAAATATTCAGTGATAGCTGTTCCTATGGTGGTACGGAAAACCTGGTCATCTAAGGCCTCTGGACGCAAGCGCCAGATGGGGATTGTGGGGCGTGCTCGCGTCCAGTGCAACCGTGAAAGGACAGGATTGTGGTCTGAGAGCGTCCTAGTGAGGTATTCGCTGCAGCTAATCCCCTCATGGACATCGGGTGAACACAGAATGGCATCTAGGCAGACATGTAATTCATGAAGGGCTGAGAAGGAGTAATCCCAGGCTAAAGGGTGCCCCGCCCGCCAGGTATCAATCTCCATTTCTGTTGCCAGTTACGGCGTGATTCTGCCAGCTTGTGTGCAGGTGCATTAGGGAGTGGGGGGTGGGAGCGGTCTAGGGTAACATCAGTGGTGCAATTGAAGTCGCCCCCCAGTAACAGCGACCCTGTGAGGGTGGTCGCCAACCTCCGGGATAGTAAGGAGAAGAAGGCCGCTGGTCCGCGTTAGGCGCATATATGCTGCCCAGGGTAATGTCTCTACCGTCTAGTTTCCCTGTTACTACCACAAATCTGCCCTCTGGGTCAATCACCTGTGTTGTGCATTGGAATGGGACCCCCGCCCTTATCCATATCAATACCCCTCTCGCAAAAGCAGAGTATGTAGTATAGTAAACCTGACCCCTCCAGCGGCGCTGCAACGCCTTCCCTTCTCGTGCCAGGAGGTGAGTTTCTTGGAGGAATGCGATCTGAATGCCTCTGCGAATCAAATAGGAGTGTATCTTGTGGCGCCTGATCATGGAGTGCATACCCCTCACATTCCACGAGAGACAAGCCAAGCCTAATGGGGGGTCCCATGGCTGAAACCTACTCGTATAGTCCTGAAAAAGTTTCCCCCCCGTGACACGCCTGGATCCCCTTAAAAAACCCCAACTAGAAAAACAATACCAACTCCCCCTCCCCAGGACAGGTATCCAACGAGGCGCCCCCATCCAAACTGTGATAGTACCAACCAGTGTCTAGAGACAAAGGAAGGGGCGGCCTCCCGCTAAGAACCCCACAAGGTACCCCATAGTGCCGCCTCCCCGTTAATTGTTCCAGACGATAAGCCCCAGTTCGGTTGGATGTTACCTAGAGTTCCAATGGGGGGAAGCCACCAGTTCTTGGAAGCTGCTCCTGCGGCGCAGGAATGCCAGACCTCGGGAAGAATTGCATGTTGAGTGGTAGGCCATACTCCTTACCCTAGGTCATCGGCCGTTTGGGGCGTAACCATCGGCATGTTCGCTCTCAAGCTGTCCTTGTCGCTGCGGTCTGGTGAGGACTCCGATCCACCAGCGCGATGTTCGCTCCCACCTGGGGAGGACCCAGGGCTGGCCTGGCTGTGCGACACCACCGCCTGCAACACTTTTCGTCGTTCAAGGCTGAGTTCCCTGGCCGAAGGAGCCTTGGAGCCCGCCCCATGGCCCCGAGGACTCTGCTGCGGGGTTCTTGAAGTTGAAGCAGGTCGATCCATTGAGCTGTGGGCTTCTAGCCAGTCCCTAACTTCTTGTGGCGAATTGAAGAAGCGTGCTCCCGCTGGGTCCACCACCTTAAGTCGAGCGGGAAATAGCATTGCATAGGGCAGGTTCAGTTTGCGCAGTTTAGCCTTGACAGCAGCGAATGAGGCCCTGCTGCGTTGAACTTCTCTTGTAAAGTCTGGAAAGATCATGACAGTATTATTATCGATGCGGAGGGTCCGTTTTTGGCAGGCACAGTGTAAGGTGTGGTCCCTATCTCGGAAGTGTAATAGTCTAGTCACCACCGGTCTGGGTGGAGCTCCCGGTTTTGGCGGCCTAGCTGGTACTCTATGAGCCCGCTCCAGGGCATAAAAGGGGGACAGGCCTGTTGGAGCCACCTCAGCTCGGAGCCAGTTTTCTAAGTAGCTGACCATGTCAGTCCCCTCCGTTTTTTCCGGTATCCCGATGAGGCGGATGTTGTTCCGCCGTGACCGCCCTTCACTATCTTCAGCGCGCAGTTCTAAGGTTTTCACTTTAGTTTCCAGGGCAGAAAGAGATCGGCGCATTTCCTGTACTTCGTCCGGCAGGCCGCATAATTCTTTTTCATTGCTTGCCACCCTGTCTTTGAGCTTGCGGTGATCATCTTTGAGTAAGCTGAGGTCCGTGCCGATAGCATCTATCTTTCCCTCTAACGCCTCCCTGGAGGCTGTTATAGCTTGCATTATGTCAGATAATGTAGGTTTCCGGGAGGGCGTGTCTCCATTTGTTTCAGGCACTTCCTCTTCAGAGTGAGGTCCGGGGACATCTACACTAAGAGCAGTGAAGCCCCGCTTCTTTTGTGGTCTCCCCATCTCGAAGTTACTGCGTGCAGGTTTGGCGTCTGAGGGAGCTCCGTGTCCCCTGGAAGTAGCGCGTCTTATCACCTCCAATTTCGCTGGGCGGCTTCCCATCCGTCGCGCTCCCTCAGCCCAAAGAGCACTTGCCGTCCTCACCACGAGTAATCTCTCCTACCTCTGGCAGTGCGAGCCGAGCAGCCTCGCCGAGACAAAACACTGCCCAGCAGATCGCAGCTCCGACCAGAATTCTCCGATATTTGGACACTGCAGCACTTTGCTGCTACTCGCCTCAGTTTTGTCTCCAAAGTGCGTATCCGGCCCGGCAGCCAGCACTAGCGTTCTCCTCTGCTGTGGCGCAACTAGTTAACCACTCACCACAGTCATGCCTCACAGAGAGCCAGCAAGTGGTCCCCCGGGGGTTAGCGCTACATTCGTTACGCAGGCGCTATATTGTGGTGCGCCTTTGTAAATTCGCCAGCACTAGACATCCTCTGCTCTCGACGGGGGTCTGGAATAGGAAGCGCGCTTTCACCTCATAAGTCCCTCAGTACTGTTGTGGCTCATGGGGCCCCACTTCGTAGTATGCGCGCACGTTCTTCTGCAGCGACCGTCCCCAGGCTCCGCGTTGTGTTGGGGCCGGTCAAAGTGGGGCACCAGGCTCTGCCGGTGCGTGGTATGGGCCGGGTTTCTGCCGCTTAGGGCTACAACGACCTCTGTCCTAGAGAGCGCGCCAGGGAAAGGCAATCCGGTATGCTCAGGGGAAGCTTGGCGCCATTTTGACCGCGGTTCTGCGAGGCCCTCCCTGCGGGCAACACCAGGATCTCCAGACTTCACAACACAGCTCCACGTCGCCCCGCGGCTGCCCTGGTACGTTGGTCACAAGAGGGGCAACAGTGGGCTCATCACAGGCTGTGTGACATCCTTGCTATGATGCAGGCCTCCATTCAATTCGGCCGCCATTTCAGGGCGCTCTCCGTCCGGCTGCCATTTTGTAATTAGGGCCAGGGCAGGGTGGGGGGTCAGCGCTGCGGGTAAATATACTGTTTTGAAGGCGCTCCAGCCCCTCCTCACCTCCTCAGTAGTGCACCGCTATCTGCCAGGTAGCTCAGGCGAGGTCACTTGGTCTGATTTGTCTGTTCTCCCCACACGTCGGGAACCACGGGAGCAGACAGACTGCGGCCGCCATCTTTTCGTTGCCTGGGCCGCCGAGATGGTAACCGCCAGTTCACCCCCGCAGATGGCTGTAACTGCAGCGCAGGGCTCCACTGGGCCCGGCAGTCGCGTCCCAGTGGGCTTCTGTATGGGTTGAGGCTCCCCCCGCTGTGTCAGGGGATCAGGATGTTTGAAAACGGGGAGACGGCGGTCGGAGCTCTTCAGCTCGCGTCCGTCTCCATCGGCTGCTGGCCATGCCCCCATGGAGTTGTCTAAGATGAGGAGAAATACGTTGGCGGAGAGTGACCTTGCAGACCAGTCTAGCTGCAGCATTTTGTATTATCTTGAGCCTACGGATCAGGCAGATCGGCAGACCCATGTAGAGTCCATTAGCGCAATTGAGATGGGAGGTGATTAACGCATGGACAACGGTTTTGCGAGCTGACTCTGGCAAGAAATCAATACATTTTCTGATGGTTTTCATCTTGCCGAAGCAGGCCGCCGATACAAGTTGAACATGGGTAGCGAGGGACAGGTCTTTGTCCCACCTGACTCCCAAATTCTTGACCGAGTCCTTAGGTGTAGGGGCAGATCCCAGTTCAGCTAGCCACCACAAGGCCGTCGGGGGCGGTACAGCTTGGTTAAAAAACAAGACCTCCGTCTTGGCGGCGTTAAACTTTAAAAGGTTGCTGCTCATCCAGGCAGAGATGCTTTTAAGGCAATCTTTAAGTGAGTCAAAGGTAGATGCCGATAACCCGCTGAAGGTGAACATCAGTTGAGTATCATCCGCATAGGATGTCACCTTGATCCCATTTTTGGCAATGAGCTCCGCCAGTGGTGTCAAATAGATCTTAAAGAGTAGCGGGCTCAGGGCCGAGCCCTGCAGCACCCCCCATCTTAATGGTTTAGCAGGGAGGTGAAAGGGTGGATCGCGACCTGTTGTTCTCGGCCATGAAGGTAAGACGCGACCCAGTCCAGCGCCGTCCCCTGGATGCCAGTCAGTTTAAGACGATCCAGTAAGATGGGATGGGACACCGTGTCAAACGCTGCTGACAGGTAGAGAAGCACCAGCATTGCCGCGGACCCTCCATCCACCGCCCAGCGAATGGAGTCAGCCATCTCAATCAGCGCGGATTCAGTACTGAAGCCAGGGCGAAAGCCGGACTGGGAATCATGCAGTAGACTATTGGACTCAATGAAAGCCGCAAGCTGCTGATGAGCTAATTTCTCTAAAACTTAGCGGGGGCCGGGAGCAGAGAAATGGCCTGTAATTACTGGTGACTTCAGGGTCAGCGTTAGATTTTTTTCAATATTGGGAGAAGAAACACGTGTTTCCAGGCCGATTGGAAAATCCCCTGTCTGAGTGAGGAATTCCAGATGGCAATAAGTGAGGGATTAATCCACTCAGCCAGTGCACTATATTGTTTCGCTGGCCAGGGATCACCAGGTGACCCGGATTTACATTTCTGGAGTTCAGCCAGGGATGCCTCCATGGGGATCGTTGCAAATTCCGAGAACACAGGCTGGATGGGATAGAGGCTACTCGATATGTTCACCCCGATGGGGTGGGGTGCTGCCGGGAAAGAAGCATATATCTGGGAGATTTCTCCTCAAAAAAATTTGAAAGCCTGTTGCATAACTCCAGTGAAGGGGTAATCGGATGCATGAGTGCTGATGGATTTGTGAAGGATTTCACAATCTTAAAAACTTCTCTAGAAGAGTTCTTGGCACTGGCAATGCGTTCGGCCAGGAAATCTCTTTTTTTTTTCCAATGAGAAGTTTGCGGTACTCTTTCAGCGCTGCTTGATAACCAATTTTGTCCTCCTGAGAATACGATGATCTCCATTTGCGCTCCAGTCTTTTGCAATCCCTTTTTTTGGCTCTAATATCCGCGGAGAACCAAGGGGCAGATGGGGAAGTTCTCAAGGAGTTGACAGGCCTCTGAGGCGCAATTGTGTCAAGGGCCTCACTGACCCAAGCATTCAGGTTTGTGATGCTGTCATCAAGGTTATTTGAGAGGAGGGGCTCGGAGTCCCTCAGGAGAGGGATAAGGGACTCAGGGGAAACCCTACTCCAATTCCTCCTTAAGTACTTTGGCAAGGAAGTGGCCCTCGCCCCGACCTTCAGGTGTAACTTGAAAGGGATCAAGAAATTATCCGACCAGATCAGGGGTATGTACTGTGATATCCGGTAGGTTAGAGCATATAAGGTCTAGTATATGACCTGCTTTATGTGTAGGTGAAGAGACTAGTTGGGTCAAGTTGCACCCAGCAAGCGCCAAGATAAAATTCGCGGTATGCGAACAGGTGGGATCGTCAACATGAAGATTAAGATCGCCCAGAATCGTGAAATTAGAATAGCGTGTGCTAGCCTGGGCGATATAGTCAACCAGGGTAAGGGAGGAACTATGGCAGCAGTCCGGGGGTCTATAGAGAAGGAGGCAGAGGCGGATAGTTTAATACAGAAAGGGAGTCCTTCAATACTGCCCATCTGCCCAAAGTTGGTAGTAGCGATCTCCCAGGTGTCTTTATGGATGATCGCCAATTCCCCCCCCCCCCTCCCCCACGGTCGGTTATTTTGCCTATTTGCGCAAACTATGCAATGGCCCTGGGGAATAGCTATGGCAACAGCTGGGTTAGAGTCTTCACGCAGCCATGTCTCAATCAGGAACATAAGGTCCCAATTATGGTCCACTAGAGATTGATGTATGTCAAGAGCGTGCTTTGGCAGTGACCTACAGTTAATGAGGCAAGCTTTTAGGTCAACAGTCCTGGGGGGCTTTGGAAGGGTCATGCGTGAACCCTTGTTCCGTCCATAATCGTGTCTGGTGTTGAGGGAGAAATTGCAGCAGGGGCAAGAGTAAATCTCATCGGGGTCCCCCAGTGCTGCGAGTACCTGGATCTGGCAGGTGGGAGGTCTGAGGGAAAGGAGCTCATCACGATTCCAACTGCGCGAGCAAGCATCAGAGTTTTGGGCAGCATAACTGGACCTGGCCGCGGTCCGGACGCGGACGGGCGCAGACGGGCTTGCCTTTGGCGTGCCATTGGCGTGCCGCCGGCACGCCCGCTGCTTGCGTCCGCTGTGCTTCGGCGCCATATGGTCCTGAAATAGTCAGGATCAGATGTCCGTGGCGGGAGACTGGAGCATCTCACCACCAAGATGGCGGTCCGATATGGCCCACAGGAAGGGAGGGGAAACAAGTGATCCTCCCCCTAGCAAAAGTGCCTCTTTCCACTCAATCAGCAGGAAATCTGCTGCGGTGGACCAGGGAGCAGGCGGGAGAATACACAATGCTAGGTAAGCACCGAATAAAATACTAAAATCCCTGCGTTGGTGAAATGTAATTAAAAACAATTTAAGAACACATTAACACTCAGTAAAAGCGAGTTAAGAAGCGCTAAGAATACACACAATGCAGAGCAGAGCGTAGCCAGGGTGCAGAGGGATACGGCTGCAGCTCTCGCCAAGTGCGCCAGCCACTAACTTAATGTCCGCTGCGCGTCGGCGCCATATGGTCCTGAAATAGTCAGGATCAGCTGTCAGTGGCGGGAGACTGGAGCGTCTCACCACCAAGATGGCGGTCCGAAATGGCACACAGGAAGTGAGGGGAAACGAGTGATCCTCTCCCGAGCAAAAGTGCCTCCCTCCACTCAATCAGCAGGAAATCTGCTGCGGTGGACCAGGGAGCAGGCGGGAGAATACACAAAGCTAGGTAAGCACCGAGTAAAATACTAAAATCCCTGCGTTGGTGAAACGTAATTAAAAACAATTTAAGAACACATTAACACTCAGTAAAAGCGAGTTAAGAAGCGCTAAGAATACACACAATGCAGAGCAGAGCGTAGCGAGGGTGCAGAGGGATATGGCTGCAGCTCTCGCCAAGTGCGCCAGCCACTAACTTAATGTCCCAGGGTACCTGGTTGGCAGGAACCCAGGGCACATTTCGTCAAGAGCATCAAGATCAGGCAAAAAGTGGGGAGCAACCATGTAAAAAGGGGCACTTTCCTACAATATGTTACTCTTTAAACTTAAAATTGTGTTACATACACTAGTATACAGTAAGATATGTGCACATGTCTAATACACAAGGAGTGAGCGATGTCCAGTAGAATATCAGCTTTACACGATTGGTTGTAATATTTAAAATAAGTTAGTTATTTAGTGTAATCTGAGATGAAGAGAGGTCTGAGTATTTGGCTCAAATACTCTAGTCCACTCACTATTTTATGTTATGTTATGTTAAATCGACTTGATATAGCGCGCAACTCACCCTAGGGCATCTCGGCGCTGTTTGCGGGTCAAAGACAGAAATACGCGCGGGTGTGATTAGAATAGGTGCGCTTTCAGTTGTTTCCTGAATTTACAGTAACTGAGACAGGAACGGACGTGGAGAGGGACCTTGTTCCAGTACATGGGAGCGAGATAGGAGAAAGCCTTACCGCCACTGCGTGTTGAACGGATGCGGGGGGTCCACAGCAGGGCTTTCGAGCTGGATCTTAGATTGCGGCAGGGGGCATACGCTTTTATTCTTTTTTGCAGAAAAAGTGGGCTTTTTCCCTTTAAGGCGTTATATGTGAGGCAACAGATTTTGAAATATGCGCGTTTCCTCACCGGCAGCCAGTGTAGTTCTTTCAGCAACGGCGCCGAAGAGGTGCCCGCCGGGCAGTTGAGCACAAGCCTTGCATCAGTGTTTTGAACAACTTGAAGCTTAGAAATAAGTGTTTCACTGACATCGGCCAACAGGGCATTGCCATTGTCCAATCTGCTTATTACTAAGGCCTGAACCAGCGTTCTTCGGGCGGTGGTAGGAAGGTTAGGGAAGATTCTAAGCAGAAGGCGTAGATAGTGGTAGCAAGAGCCCATGGTGGCCAGGATGTGTTCTCTCATAGTTAGGGCTTGGTCCAGTTTTATCCCCAGATTTTTTACTGCATGATTGGGTACAGGGGAGGCGCCGAGTCGCTGCGGCCACCAGTCATCAGTCCAGATGGCAGGGGCTTTGCCTAACATCATAATCTCGGTCTTATTAGCATTCAGCAGGAGATAGTTCTTATTCATCCAGTCTGAGATGGCTAACATGCCTGAAGAGAACCGTTCTTTTTCCGTCTCCAGGTCCTGGCCAGGTGTGAACAAAAGCTGAGTATCGTCCGCGTAAGAGATTATAACAAAGCCAAAACACTCTGCGATCTCCGCCAATGGGGCCATGTAAATATTAAACAAGGTAGGACTCAGACATGAGCCCTGCGGCACGCCCTTATCTAGGATTGTTTTTGGTGAAGAATAAGGACCCATGATGACAGTTTGGTATCTGTCATTCAGAAAATGTTGGAGCCATTTTAGTGCCAGACCCTGAATGCCAATTTCTTGTAGCCTCTCCGTCAGCCTTCTATGCGAGATGGTATCAAAGGCTGAGGAGAGGACCAATAATACAAGTATCATTGGATTTCCTGCGTCCACTCCCTAGCGTAGAGAATCATTCACTGCCAAAAGCGCTGTCTCGGTGCTATGGCTCGGGCGGAAGCCAAATTGGGAAGGGTCAAGGATTTGGTTAGTTTCTAGATAAGAACCGAGTTGCTTATTGACCAGACTTTCAAGCTGTTTGCCCAAAAGAGGTAGTAAAGATATAGGGCGATAGTTGCCTAGCACTTTATAATCCAGAGAAGGTTTTTTTAGAATGGGACGTACACAGGCCCTTTTCCATTCTGACGGGATGGTACCTGTTTTAATTGAGCGGTTAAAGATCTCTAAGATTCCTGGGGCACAGAGTGTGGCCAGCAGGGACATTGTTTTAGGTGGACAGGTATCCAACGGCGAACCTGACTTTGCAGATACCAAGGAGCTATGGATTTCTTCTAGTGAAAAAGGTTCAAAACTCTCTAAAATGTAAGGCGTGTATTTTGGCTGCTTAGGTTTGGGAGTAGGAATTTCTGGGTCTTGATTAGGGACGTTATGTAATTTTGAGTAAATGTTGGAGATTTTATCTTGGAAAAAATTAGCCAGTGAGTCGCAGAAATGCTGGGACTCGGGCAAAGCTTGAGAGCACGCCGTGGGAGTGATAAAATTATGGACTCTGTTGAAAAGGGCTTTGGACGAGTTACCCGCCTGATCGATTTGATTGACGATATAGCTACCCCTAGCTAGTTTGATGTTGTGGTGGTAATTGGTCTGTATATGTCCTTGTCTTGGGGGCATTTGCTCTTTCGCCAGCGTCGCTCTAAGTTCTTACATTTGTCATTACTTTTAGTTAACGCCACCCAACTCGCATCATTCTCCTAAATGATGACTCTTGAACTCCACAGAATCGTCCGTTGTGGCAGTGAACTCCTTAAGCATTGTGTTTAAAGATTTTGGCATCATGTTTTCACCCCTAAGAAATAGCTCTTCTTCTTTAGACTCTCTGACGTACTGAACTTGGGGTTGAGGCTTGAAGAAGATCTGCCACCTCTTCTTTTTAACTTTTGAGATATTTTTAAAGTGTGAAATCTACATCAGGTTTTTACAACAGAAAAATTGTACATCTCTTCTCAAACATGTTTTACTCTCTCTTCTCATCTGCGCCCTCTCTAGAATGTAGTAGTGCTGTATATGGTGTCAGGAGGGGGGTTCTTACACTATGCTTCACAGTGCATCTGATCGAGGATTATAATGCACCTCTTTATTTCTTATATTTACTGCCTCCCTGTGCCATTTAAGCGTTAAGCCATAGCAAATCATGGGGACTTTGCAAGGGACTAGTGCAGTTATTTCTTCAAATCCTCTTCTTTCACTGGTAATGGATCCCCATTACTGGTAGACCCCACACAGAGCCGTATCACATCTGCTGCCAGTACAGACAAACCTGAGGAGTCCTTGTGAGAGAGAATAAGGACTCCCTTGTCTGCAAAGGAAGCAGTTGGCACCTTGCCTTCACATTCCGGAGGTCCGCAGATGCCCTGTTGCTTTTTTTCTTACCCACTGCACAGTTTTCCACCTCTCTGAGCTAAAGGGTGGAATGAGTATTTAACATACGTCAACTGATTTATTCCACTCTGCCAAAATCATCTTTCTGGGTGTCCTATCCTTGTACTGGAGTGATAGCTCAGTTGGGGTGCTCCCTGCTCATCTTGAAAGATAATGAAGCTATCCAACCGTGCTTGCATTTTTAATCTTTTTGGCACAAAGGCATGACCTGTTTCTCTCTGCTGCCATTGACACTTGGAGGTGCCACAAAGAGAATCGGGGAAGGAGGAAAAATAAGGCCGGGTTAAGGGTTGGGGTTCTTATAGGAAGCCTGCATTGGAAAAAGCTACTGAATTTTCCAGATCTTTATTTAGTAGTTTTTCTATATCAAGGCTCATGAAGGGTTGTGCCTCTGGCTTGGCCTTGCGGCATACCCCCGCTGTGGCTGGCCAATGACAGAGTATTGGTAGCATTGGATGATGTCATCAGTGATGTCATTTGCCGCTCTGCTCTACACCATTCCCCTCTACGCCACTCCACTCCGACACACTACTCTATGCCACTCTACTCTACTCTATGGCACTCTATGCCACTCCACGACACTCCACTCTACTACGCTTCACAGCACTTTACTTCACTCTACGCCACTTTACTTCACTCTACGCCACTTTACTTCACTCTACACCACTTTACTCCACTCTTCGCTACGCCACTCAACTTTACGCCACCCCACTCTGCTCCACACCTCTCTGCTCTACTATACTCCCCTCAACAACACTCCTATATGACATTCCTTTACGACACTCCTCTCTACGACACTCCTCTCTACGACACTCCTCTCTACGACACTCCTCTCTACGACACTCCTCTCTACGACACTCCTCTCTACGACACTCCTCTCTACGACACTCCTCTCTACGACACTCCTCTCTACGACACTCCTCTCTACGACATTCCTCTCTACGACACTCCTCTCTACGACACTCCTCTCTACGACATTCCTCTCTACGACACTCCACTCTACGACACGCCATGCCACTCTGACACGCCACTCCACAACACTCTACTCCACTCTGACACTCTACTCCGCTCTGTCACTCTACTCCGCTCTGACACTCTACTCCGCTCTGACACTCTACTCCGCTCTGACACTCTACTCCGCTCTGACACTCTACTCCGCTCTGACACTCTACTCCGCTCTGACACTCTACTCCGCTCTGACACTCTACTCCGCTCTGACACTCTACTCCGCTCTGACACTCTACTCCGCTCTGACACTCTACTCCGCTCTGACACTCTACTCCGCTCTGACACTCTACTCCGCTCTGACACTCTACTCCGCTCTGACACTCTACTCCGCTCTGACACTCTACTCCGCTCTGACACTCTACTCCACTCTGACACTCTATTCCACTCTGACACTTTATTCCACTCTGACACTTTATTCCACTCTGACACTTTATTCCACTCTGACACTTTATTCCACTCTGAAACTTTACCCTATGCTACTCCATGCCACTCTACGACACTCCACTATACAACACTCTACGCCACCCCACTATACGACAGTCTACACCACTCCACTATACACTACTTCACTCTAGGCCACTCTAGACCCCTCCACTGACTCTAGACCCCCTCCACTGACTCTAGACCCCCTCCACTGACTCTAGACCCCCCCTCCACTGACTCTAGACCCCCTCCACTGACTCTAGACCCCCTCCACTGGCTCTAGACCCCCTCCACTGACTCTAGACCCCCTCCACTGACTCTAGACCCCCTCCACTGACTCTAGACCCCCTCCACTGACTCTAGACCCCCTCCACTGACTCTAGACCCCCTCCACTGACTCTAGACCCCCCTCCACTGACTCTAGACCCCCCCTCCACTGACTCTAGACCCCCCCTCCACTGACTCTAGACCCCCCCTCCACTGACTCTAGAGCCCCCTCCACTGACTCTAGACCCCCCTCCACGCTAGACCCCCCTCCACGCTAGACCCCCTCCACGCTAGACCCCCTCCACGCTAGACCCCCTCCACGCTAGACCCCTTCCACGCTAGACCCCTTCCACGCTAGACCCCCTCCACTGACTCTAGACCCCCTCCACGCTAGACCCCCTCCACTCTGGACGCCTCCACTTTAGGCCCCTCTGTGACACCCTGCAACAATCTACTAGACTCTGCTCCACTCTACGCCCTCCACTCAACTCCACTCTTCGCCACTCTGACACTCCGCGCCACTCTGACACTCCGCGCCACTCTGACACTCCGCGCCACTCTGACACTCCGCGCCACTCGAACACTCCGCGCCACTCGAACACTCCGCGCCACTCGAACACTCCGCGCCACTCGAACACTCCGCGCCACTCGAACACTCCGCGCCACTCGAACACTCCGCGCCACTCGAACACTCCGCGCCACTCGAACACTCCGCGCCACGGTGCTCCACTCCACTCCGCTCCACGTCGCTCTACTCCACTCCACGTCGCTCTACTCCACTCCACGTCGCTCTACTCCACTCCACGTCGCTCTACTCCACTCCACGCCGCTCTACTCCACTCCACGCCGCTCTACTCCACTCCATGCCGTTTTACTCCACACCACTCTACGCCACTTTACTTCACTCTACACTGCTTAACTGTTCTCCGCTCTCCCCTTACAACACTCCCCCTTCCAACACTCCTCCTTACAATACTCACGTCTACGATACTCTACAACACTCTACTGCACGGTATGCCACTGCACTCTACAGCACTCTACTCTTCTTTTGCTCCTGCACTCTACGGCACTCTACTCCACTCTGTGACTTCACTCTACGACACTACACAACTCCCTCAACATCACTCCACGCTACTTTATTCCACTGTATGCCACTCCACTCTACAACACACTACTCCAATCTACACCACTTCACTCTATGCCACCCCACTCTGACACTCTAGGCCACTCCATTCTACGAACTCTACACCACTCTACGCCCCTCCACTCAGCGCCACTCTACACAGCGCTACTAAACAACACTGCACTGTGCTCCACTCTACGATACTCCACTCTAAGACACTCTACACCCCTTTACTCTACTCCTCTCTGCGATACTCCACTCCACTCGATGTCAATCTACGCTACTCCACAACCCTCCACTCCACTGTACACTAACTTTTATCCAAGCTGAACAGCAGCTATGCTGGTGTACAGCATAGCTAAAACACATTGGCAAGGCCATTAGCTATTGCATAGGCGAGACCTATTGGCTTTGCCAGTGGTTGTTCCATGGAGAGCCCAAGGGCTGACACCAAGCCCTCATTTACCTCGAAATCGATTTTGTCTGCAAAGTATCTAATTATTAAGTAGTTATGAAATCTGCAAACAAACATCAGTCCTTCATTCTTCTATCAGTGCCTGCTTGTGTGCTGTCTGACTGTATCTGTGTTGTGTGAGACTAAGGGTATGCTGGTATCTGTTTGTTTGTGTTTGTACGTGTGTGCGCTTGTGAGCCTCTGCCTTTTTTGTAGACCTGTGTCCCTGACACTTACTGGCTTGCACAGGCATTTCTTTAACAGTGTATAATTCCTAGTGCACTGTTAGGCTCCGATTTCTCCCACTGTTCACCTCCACTGTCATTTACACCTCCGGTGGTCTCCTGTTGCACGCTTCTCTCTCATGCAGTAATTTTTCTTTCGTGATTACTACCACCATAAGCCTAAAGGCGTCTACCAATTACCTCTTTGTTTTGGAGAAGATAATTACATGTACAAGGCTTCTTACTCATTCTTTCTCTCATGCTCCCTCCATTTTCCTCTCCTGTCACACACAGCACTTTGGACTGGACTGAGATCAGTATAGACACTGTACTTGCAAGCAACACAAGACTGTCATAATATTGTCTGTGTGTACAGGTAACTGCATGTCGGCTGGTGTACGAATATGGCTGCTTGTAGATCGGCAGTCGCACACATGGGTGCCTGTTTGTCTGCTGATGTGTACTCATGTGCAGTGCAGCTGTATGTACGTTGGTCTGTGTTTGCATGGATTCCCTGGATTTGTGCCGTTAGTGTCAGTGTGTGCATAGATGTCGTCTGTTCACATGTGCACATGCACCATACAAAACTCAAAACACCTAGCTTGGTCAGGGCTCGTTGCCTTGGAAATATGGATTAAGGTATTTGTAGAATGTTTCCTGTTACTAAGTACTCCCGATTCCCAAGGAAGAACTTAAAAAAATCAACAACAAAAAAAACCGAGGGATTTTCAGCCTTTTTAGGTCAAGCCTGGGCAGCGCAGGCGTTGCTCTGCGAGGCATGCTGTATTCAGGTATGGGCTTGAAGCTCCACCCACAATTTTTGTTGGCTTGTGTCATCCTTTTGTAAACTGTGGCTTTTCATTGGTCTATAGGCTTAGTAGTTCCTCCTTAGTACTGCCTTGTATCATCTTGTAACCTCCCATAAGGACTGGCCCTCCTATTTGTGTTGTTACTCGGTAGGCTTTAATTACAGCCTTCCAGCACTATTTCTTTAAATGGTTTTCACCTGCCTGCTGTGGTAGGCAAGACAGCTCTGTCCTAACACTTTATATATCTTTTTTTAATTACACGGCATGCCACAGTGGCAGCCGTGCCTTTGTTTTATTTGCTGTGCCGAACGCAGCTGCATGTTTTTTTCCTATTTATTCACTTTTTTTTGTTTTGTTTAGAAGCGCCCCATGCCGTGTTTTCACGTTAATGGAAGCCACGCCCCTTTCTTTAGACGAGCCACGTCTAAAGAAAGGGGCGCGGCCGCCATTAAAGTGAAACAGCGACATGGGGCGCTTTGACAAAAAAAATCATTTGTTTGTCAGTTTGACAAACAAATGCTTTTTATTTGAAAAGCGCCCCATACCACGCTTTCACTTTAATGGCGGCCGCAGACCTTTCTTTAGACGTGGCTAGTCTGAAGAAAGGGGCGTGGCCTCTATTAACGTGAATGCGCGGCTTGGGGCGCTTTTACAAAAAAAGTACTTGCAATGCAATAGGTCTCGCATTTGTGAGAGTTTAAGCTATTGTCATTTACAATGCCAATAGCTCAAACTCTCGTAAATGCGAGACCTGTTGCATTGCAAATGCTTGTTTTGTAATGGATTTCGGTGGGTTTTTTTAAGAGGGAAAGGCAGCTATTTACATATTGATCTCAGATTTAAAATGATCTGTTGTACCCAAATTGTTTGCGTTTTTGTTATTTTTCCATCTCAAGTGCATTTTTAATTTTCTTCCTTGTACACAAACGTGCATAAAAATGTGTCAACTGCAACATTCTTTTTATTGTGATGAAAAACTAATGGGGGGTTATAGCAATAACAATATAGTTCAATAGAATTTGGTGCTGAGGAGCTGCATGTCGTGTATCTATGCAATTTTTCATTGCCATAACTACTGAGATGGGGAGTTATTCACTTTCAGTTGTTGAGTACAGCACAGCTGTATACATTTAAGAAATGAATAAAGTATTCGTGTTTTTCGCAACTGTTACATTAAAACGGAGTCACTAATTTGTAGCATTGCATGTCTAACTCAGACTTGATGCAGTGTCCATATTTAACGCTTTGACTACCCTACTGACTTATTTCGATATTATAAAAAAGAGCACCCAGTATGCATGTACAGCGTGTATGTACATCTTGTGAGAGCCATAATTATTAGGGAAGTGGAGAAAGTGTCTAGTACACGCCAGCAGTTGTGGTGATAGCCTACAGTCCCATTCTTTCTTCAACTACACAGCAAATAGGTTTTGTGTTTGTGTTGATTGTTAAGCTTATTTAAGGCAATGCAGTTCAGTTGCCTGTACATAAACTTTGATATCAATTGCTATTCTACAAAATGGTCTGTCTAGGCAGGTCCTCTGTTTTTAGGGCTGACTACAGACCACAATATTTATTTGGGGACCTACTGCAATTAATTCTTCAAAAACATAAAATAAGAAGTAGAGACAGAAATGAGGGTTTGGGTGGGCCTCCTTCAGCCATTGGTTTTCATGTGGTTTTCATTGTTTGCCTGTTGACTGAGTGGGCTGTTCTGCAGGACCACAACATTTTGTGGCTGGTAATAGTTTTCCATTTGTGTTTCCAATAGATTTTGGAGATGGAGCTTAAATAGTCCTGTTGCAAGACCAGAGTCAATGTGTGTTCTTTGATGTATTTACTTTGCTGATTCATCAGGGTACTTCTGGCTCGTCTAGAATACTGGGCATCTGCTAATAATGTGCTTTCAAAGATACAGTAGGGTTTTAGACGCGGAATGGGCACAACAGAACAATGCCTCAATCTGTCACTGATCATCAGTAAGTACACTAAGTTCATGAAGAGCTCTTTACATCTGGACTTCATGGACCTATCTAGTGCTTTTTACACCGTCAATCGGGACAGATTATGGGTCATGATGGGGGACATGGGTGTGGAGGAAACTTTAATTGTTCTTCTACGTAGGTTGCATTACAATACATCAGTTAGAATCCATTATGGAACAACCAGCGAGAAAACACATCCAATTCTCTCGACTGAGGGTGTTCGCCAAGGTTGTATCTTGGCCCCGCTCCTATTTCTCATTTATACAAATGGTTTAGAGGCACACTTATTGCTGAAGAATCTGGACTACCCAAAGATTGGTAGAGATTTTATCCCAACACTTATACACAGACGATGCTGTCCTACTCGCAAGGACAGCTAATACTCTACAAAAATCTTTCGACGCTTTTGTAGATTTTATGACATCTCCTGTGGTATAGGGTAACGTGATTGAGAAAGTTAATAATTTTTCTTGCTTGGGAATTCTTTTCAATACTCAGCTTTCATGGGACCCTTTACAGATTTTAAGAGTAAAGCAGTTATCGAGGGCTTTGGATGCTCTTTTTCGATTTCTGCTGAACTGGGACAGAAACCAGTTAGAGATGATAACTCGCTATAAAGCGAAGTGCCTCTTGATTGCCTCCTATGATGCAGGTGCTTGGGGCTATAGTAATTGTGGCAAGCTCCAAGTTGTGATAATAAATTAATTAGAAGACTTTTAATGGTATTGAATAGCTCATCGACCCCTTTCTGCCACTCTGAACTGGTCCTAGACCAGTTCAGAGTGGTACATTCTAGGTACATTAAGGACCGCATAATCCTCGACCCTATGTTGTTATGGGCAAAGGTATGGCTTTCACTGGACTTAGATTTCACATGATCTATTATTACAGATTGCCTTACTTTGTCTAGCGTGGAGATGATTCCTTGGTTCAGTTATCTGAAATGTATGTTTCATGAAGTGGGATTAATTGACTTTTTAAATGACCCCTCTAGAATGCCCCCCACCCCATGAATAGTCCATTATCAGATCAGCGTATTATTTAAGGGCAAACCTACACCATCAGCAGGCATTGAGTGGGCAGGGTTTGCTGTGTTTTGAAAATGTAAGTGCCTTGACTAACCTTCTGCAATTTTATCTTACCTTTTTTATGAACCCACAATATAGATTTTATCTTACCAGATTCCGCTTGGGGACAGTGCACTTTTTGGTAGCTTTTCCGCATCAATGTGTTTGGTCTGATAACCTTCCGCTATGTCCATGTGATAACAATACTAAACAAACCATCTTGCACTTTATTCTGTTTTGGGCACTTTATAAAACTTTGAGAGTTAAATTTCTGTTATCATTTCTGAGGGCGTACCGCCCTTGTTCTTATAAAGAAGGTTACAGTTACTTGTATTCGCTGGTCCCTATTGACATCTGTTCCACTGTTATATATTAGCAGCCAGAAAGCGGTACGGATAATACATATTTATGGGGCCCACTAAGCAATGTTAGTTTTGAGGAACTAACATTGGTACATCTATCTTTTGAAATACTATTGAGGGGTACAAGTTGTTTTAAAATTTTGTGTGAGCTCCGATAATAATACTCTAGACCAATCCTATTGAAGGTGCGCGATATATTTTTTAGCTTATTTATATATATGTCGGTGCTAGTCCTCAGTTTCATATTGTTAGTTGCTGTTTTTATAGAGCACATATTTCGTTATTATGTCTTTTTTATTCAATATTTTCAATATTATGGAAATTGTTTTTTTATTGAATATTTTTAACATAATGAAATTTTGTATTTTGCGCTTTTATGATTTGTCTCCAAATCGAATATATCTTGTGACGGACTGACTCGACAACTTTATAATTTTCGATTAATAGCATCTTTGTTTAGGAAGTGTTTGCTGTTTGTATTCTTTTCCCTGTGGTAAAGATGCTCACAAATCACACTTGCACTTACACTTGTTTTACTTTGTTTGATAACCTACTCTCTCATTTCTAGCCTTTCTTGTTCATGAATTAAAGACATAAGCACATAGGCCTTCTTATAAATGTAGTGAAAATATTGGACCTTTGTCCAAAGTAGTTTGCTGTGTATGTCTTTTAAGTTCAACTCTTACAACAGAAACGTTATCTTCTGACTCCTTTTCATAACACTTAGTTGAGGGCACAACTTAACTCTTCTAATGCAGTCTGTTCTGGAAAGAGGCTATATATTCCCAGCTTCCCTATGCAAGCCTCTAAAAATCATAAAAATTTTACTAGACCTGCAGGTCTAGTGACTTAAATAATGCTCTTGACCCATAAACTGGTTTCAAATGATGTCATCATGGGCAAATAATTTAATTAATTGAGCTGCCATTTTCTTTATTATCACATATTGAGAGCACCTTCAAATGTGCGAGTTCAGCATGTCTGTTGTACAAAAAACTCTTTTGTTTGATTTAATAGACTAAACTTTCTTTCCATATACAATACAAATCTAGCCACATATAGAGGATACACGTGACCCCTGACTTGCCTATTAGTTCATCAGGGCGGGGGCAGGAATGTTTCTCAAATCATGTTAACCGCTTGACTGCTTAGAACGTTCCGCGCCAGTGCGGAACGTTCTATTAAGCGGGCGGGGCCGCGTCGGCCAACGGACGTGCGCAGCACTACCGAGGTAGTGCTTGCGACGGCCGTTGGCCGACAGAAGCATCGAAGGGGTTAAAAAACTATCACTTTTAATAAATACATAACTAAAGCATGAAGTGATAGCACAATGTCATTTGTAATCCGCAGATTTTACATTGAAATGGCCACAAACTTTCCCACTGACATGCAGCTTAAACTATATAGTGTACAAACAATAATGTTTGGAAATGGAGTTTCTGCAAATACGTATCATTTGCACACCACCAAGTAAAGTGTTCTGGTTTGTTTTCTCCTATTTTACTCTTTGTTTGCTTCACACTTTTTAATTACAAAAAAAATGTGCTTTTGTAATTCCTGATATATTTTGAAATATTTGTAATGTTAATTTACAGGCTATTTTTTTTAAATATCATGTGTTGGAGTAAAATAACTGACATCTTCAGACAGCTCACTTGACAAAAACATCTAACTCTAGTAAGAGAGAGATAAATAAACTTCATTTTCCAAGCAGCAATTAGTTAAAAGACAAACTGACATTTGACCTCTTTCCTTGAACAGATAGCAATTGTATCAAGATAAAAACAAGATTTAATGGCATCTTTATTGCTCATTCACTTTCTGAATGAACAGAACACCTGTTACTTTCCAGCCTAAATTTAGTCGCCTGATGGGACTAGTAGGTGCTAAAAATAGCTCAACCTGATAAAAGTTTACTCGCAATTGTGAGTGGGTGAGTAGATTTTTCAAGGCCTGCTATGTTTGTAGGATAGAATGTTGCTTCCTTATGGGATTTTCTTTTTATGGCTGGTAGAACAGCATATACAGGGGCGATCATCGGTTTCAAACTCTTCCCAAAATGAAGTCAGTGCTATTAGCTTTGCCAGTGCTTGTTAATTGAGCTATCACTAAAGTCTACATAGCTCTCAGCAGACCCCAGAAGGCATTGTGGTACTAAGGGAGAAACCGGTAGCTGGCCCACAAGAGGGTGTTAGGCTTGACCAGGTTGATGGAAAAGTGCTTGATCTCTTACTCTGACTCCTCATATTAACTGTATAAACAAAACACAAATTTGAACATATAACTTTTGTCAGAACTTTATTAACATTTCTTTTTATTCACTTAATTATATTAATATTTGTTTGCTTTTTTAATTTCAGGTTTCTGCTTTAGGTCTTGATCCTTCAGGTGCTCGTTTAGTGACAGGTGGATATGACTATGATGTAAAGTTTTGGGATTTTGCTGGTATGGATGCATCTCTTCACGCATTCCGGTCTCTACAGCCCTGTGAATGGTAGGTGCCTACAGAATTTGAGTCGCAGCATATAGTGAGAAATAGAAAACGGTCTGTCAGACCTGTCCTTCTAATAGCTATAATATGTTTCCTGATGAAAATGTGTTGATTAGCATTGTACTATCTACTCTGAGATATCAAGTGGTTAATTACTTAAGCAGTATTGATTAATGGAGAAGGTATTCGTAGGGCAGTGATAGCCAGTAAAGGTGGTTAGTGGGTCCCATTACAAAGACCACCTCTCCCTGCTTAGTGCCTGCTATGCAGTGCCTTTTCCCTCTGCCAGAAATACTTACGTAAAGTGCCTTCTTCGCGAGCTCCTTCTGAGAAATTAGAGGGGTTGTAGTGTTATCCTTGGGCTTGCAAAACTCTTGCTTCTTCTCATCAGCTTCCTGATAATGGTGCTGAGAGGAGGAAATACAGGCATGACAGTGTACGCCACTCTCCTCTATGCCACTCTCCTCTATGCCACTCTCCTCTATGCCACTCTCCTCTATGCCACTCTCCTCTATGCCACTCTCCTCTATGCCACTCTCCTCTACGCCACTCTCCTCTACGCCACTCTCCTCTACGCCACTCTCCTCTACGCCACTCTCCTCTACGCCACTCTCCTCTACGCCACTCTCCTCTACGCCACTCTCCTCTACGCCACTCCCCTCTACGCCACTCCCCTCTACGCCACTCCCCTCTACGCCACTCCCCTCTACGCCACTCCCCTCTACGCCACTCCCCTCTACGCCACTCCCCTCTACGCCACTCCCCTCTACGCCACTCCCCTCCACGCCACTCCCCTCCACGCCACTCCCCTCCACGCCACTCCCCTCCACGCCACTCCACGCCACTCTACTCCACCATATGACAAATCCACAATATTCTACGCCACTTCACTAAACGGCACTCTGCGCCACTAAAGTCCACTGTACGCCACTCCATGACACTCTACACCACTACACACTGTGACACTCCACACTATGACGCTCATGCCTCTCTACGACACTCTGTGCCACTATACTGCACTCTGACACTTTTCCAATCTGTGCTATGCCACTCTACGGCCCTCCACTGTACGTCACTCCACTCTGACACTAATCCACTCTCCATCACTCTTCACCACTCTCCACCTCCCTACTCCACTGCACTCCACCTCCACTCTACTCTTCTCGATTCTATGCCACGCCACTCTACTCCACGCCACTCTACTCCACGCCACTCTACTCCACGCCACTCTACTCCACGCCACTCTACTCCACGCCACTCTACTCCACGCCACTCTACTCCACGCCACTCTACTCCACGCCACTCTACTCCACGCCACTCTACTCCACGCCACTCTACTCACGCCACTCTACTCCACGCCACTCTACTCCACGCCACTCTACTCCACGCCACTCTACTCCACGCCACTCTACTCACGCCACTCTACTCCACGCCACTCTACTCCACGCCACTCTACTCCACGCCACTCTACTCCACGCCACTCTACTCCACGCCACTCTACTCCACGCCACTCTACTCCACGCCACTCTACTCCACGCCACTCTACTCCACGCCACTCTACTCCACGCCACTCTACTCCACGCCACTCTACTCCACGCCACTCTACTCCACGCCACTCTACTCCACGCCACTCTACTCCACGCCACTCTACTCACGCCACTCTACTCCACGCCACTCTACTCCACGCCACTCTACTCCACGCCACTCTACTCCACGCCACTCTACTCCACGCCACTCTACGCCACGCCACTCTACGCCACGCCACTCTACGCCACGCCACTCTACGCCACGCCACTCTACGCCACGCCACGCCACTCTACGCCACTCTACGCCACGCCACTCTACGCCACGCCACTCTACGCCACTCTACGCCACTCTACGCCACGCCACTCTACTCCACGCCACTCTACTCCACGCCACTCTACTCCACGCCACTCTACTCCACGCCACTCTACTCCACGCCACTCTATAAAGGCAACAATCAATCCTCCTCCTCAAGAGGCTTCTTTAGAGGAGGGTACAGAGGTAACAACGGCAAAGGTAAGGGCAAAGGTTCCACACCACGTAATTCCCACTTCCCTAACAAGCAGTGACTTGTCTACACTTCCCCCCGATCATTTAACACCTATCAGGGGACGTCCTCTACAATTCCTACCCATTTGGCAATCCATAACCACAGACAAATGGGTGTTAGGAATTATCCAACATGGTTATTGCCTAGAACTTACCAACAATTCTCCAAACATTCCACCCCGCTCTCACAAAATGTCACCATAACATTTACACCTGCTCAAACAAGAAGTCCAGTCTCTCTTGCTAAAAAGAGCCATAGAGCCTGTACCGTTACAATATCAAGGGTAAGGGGTGTACTCCCTGTATTTTCTAATTCCCAAAAAGGACGGCTCCTTGAGACCTATTCTGGACTTCGGAGAACTAAATCACTACATACTGTCAGAGCATTTCCACATGGTGACACTTCAACAAGTGCTCCTACTTCTACAGCAGGGCGACTTTATCTCTACTCTAGACTTAAAGGACACATATTTCCACATTTCAATTCATCCCGCTCATCGCAAATACCTCAGATTCATGATAGCGGGTCATCATTACCAATTCAAAGTACTACCGTTGTGAGTCACCACTGCTCCCAGGGTATTTACCAAATGCATGGCAGTAGTCGCAGCTCATCTGAGAAGACCGCACATCCATGTCTTCCCATACCTGGACAACTGGCACATCAAAGCCCGTAATTATAAAAAGTGTCTCCAACACACTCAAGCCACAATTCACTTTCTATACCAACTAGGGTTTACAGTGAACTCTGTGAAGTCTCATCTACAGCCTTCCAACACACAAACCTATCTGGGAGCCACCATAGACACTCGAAGAGCTCTAGCCTCTCCCAGTGCAGCCAGAATTCTCAGTATTCAGTCCCTTCTCACTCAGTTTCAGCCCAGCCAATCATTACCAGCAAGAGTATTCATGCAACTGCTAGGAATGATGGCGTCTTGCATCGTAATTGTTCCCCACGCAAAACTTCACATGCGTCCCCTTCAAGAAGGCTTAGCAAGTCAGTGGAACCAGTCATAGGGTCAGTTGACCGATCTAGTGTTGATAGATGGCCCCACCCATCGCTCTCTGCAGTGGTGGAACCCACAAAACTTATCCAAAGGGCGGCCCTTCATCGATCCTGTTCCACAGACAGTGCTAACAGCAGATGCATCGCTCACTGGTTGGGGTGCTCACTTACACAATCACACAATCCAAGGGTTGTGGAGTCTAAAACACAAAAGTCTCCATATAAATCACCTAGACCTATTTGCAGTGTTTCTAGCACTCAAAGCCTTTTAAATTCACCTCATAGGCAAAGCTGCCCTAGTCCGCACGGACAACATGACAGCTATGTACTATATACAAAAACAGGGGGGGTACACACTCTCTCCAACTGTCACGCCCAGCATAAGCCATTTGGAAATGGGCTGTACATCACAAGATTTATCTCCTGGCAGAGCATCTACCAGGAGTAAACAATCAGATTGCAGACCTTCTCAGCAGACAGAGGCAGCAAATCCACGAGTGGGAACTTCTTCCCCAAGTTCTCCTTCCCTACTTTCAGGAATGGGGATTTCCTCACATAGACCTGTTCGCCACAGCACAAAACGCAAAATGCCCAAGCTTCGCCTCCAGGTTCCCACACCCACTCTCCAAAGGCAATGCCCTTTGGATGAACTGGTCAGGGATATTTGCTTATGCTTTTCTGCCTCTCCCACTCATTCCGTTGGTGGTTCGGAAGCTCAGGCAAACATCCCTCACACTGATTCTCATAGCTCCCACATGGGCACGTCAACCCTGGTTCACCACCCTGCTGGAGCTGTCAGTAGTTCCACACCAAAAGCTGCATCTCATCTCCAGTCTCCTCACTCAGAGCCATGGAGAAATAAGGTATCCAAATCCCAAAGAACTCAACCTAGCGATCTAGCTCCTGAAGTCATAGAGTTTGGATATTTACAATTACCACCAGACTTTATGAAAATCCTAAAAGAGGCTAAAAAGCCTACTACTAGGGCATGTTATGCAGCAAAATGGAAACAGTTTGTTGTCTATTGCAACAATAACAATATCAATCCTCTTGATGCTTCTGTGCAAAACATCATCTGTTATCTGTTACATTTACAGCAATCTGGTCTAGCCTATACATCCATTCGCTTACATCTAGCATCAGTAGCTGCATACTTACAAAACAGACAACACTTATCTCTATTCAGAGTACCAGTGATTAAACCTTTATGGAAGGATTAAAAAGTGTGATACCACCAAGAGTCCCACCTGCACCAATATGGAACTTAAACATAGTCCTTACAAGGCTAATGGGTCCACCATTTGAACCAATGCACAGGTGTCAATTACAATTCCTCTCATGGAAGGTTGCTTTTCTCATCGCAATCACTTCACTAAGGAGAGTTGGTGAACTCCAGGCATTAACTATACAAGAGCCTTTCTTTCAGCTGCACAAAGACCGAGTGGTTCTTTGAACCAATCCTAAATTTCTTCCTAAAGTAGTCCCTGCTTTTCATATCAATCAATTAGTTGAGTTACCGGTGTTCTTTCACACACACTTGATGTTAGAAGAGCTCTACTGTATTATGTAGAAAGAACAAAGGAATTCCACAAAACAAAGCCGCTTTTAGTTGCTTTTTCGCCACCACACAAAGGCAATCCCATATCTAAATCGGGCATTGCAAGATGGATTGTGAAGTGTATCCAGACATGTTATTTAAAAAAAAAATAATAATAATTCTCATAGAACATCAATATATGTTATGTGAAAGCAAAAAGAACTTTGCTAATACACCCTAGAGCACATTCCACTCGCAAGATCGGGGCTACTATGGCTTTCTTAGGGAATATTCCCCTAGCTGACATCTGTAAGGCAGCAACATGGTCTACACCGCACACATTCACCAAGCACTATTGTGTAGATGTGTTAGTGAGGCAACAAGCTAATGTAGGCCAGGCAGTACTTAAAACACTGTTTCAAACAAATGCAACAGCTACAGGTTAGCCCCCGCTGTGGGAGTATACTGCTGTATAGTCTATGCAAAGCATGTGATCTACAGCTCACATGCCTCGAATGGATAATGTTACCCAGTAAGCATCTGTTCTTGGCATGTAGAGCTGTAGATTCACATGCGCCCACCCACCTCCCTGGGTACCTGTAGTTGTTGCAGTTCTCACTTTACATACATACGCATGGACATTTCTATTCTACACTTACTAACTCCATTCTCACCCTCTGCGGGAAAGCAATTTGGCAGTGGAGTCGATGCTCATGCGCATTGTTGCCGAGGGGAGGAGTCACCTTGCCTCGTGGCTGGAGGGACTTCTTCGGGGAGGGGCGGCTTGCGGGCACCTGGACCCGGCGCTGGGTGGCGGGAGTGTGCGGGGCATGTGAATCTGCAGCTCCACATGCCAAGAACAGATGCTTACTGGGTAAGTAACATTATCCTTTTAACCTGCCCGTGATTGCATAATTTCTCACCTGATTTGTGTTTAAATTTGTGGTTTTTACTTGCCCGCGACTGTTTTCATTTAACCTGTTGAATTGTGGGATTTGCAGTCCAAAATCTGTAGTTTTTTTCCCTCTCGTTCCCCTTGACTAATTGTTTTTCCCTCCTAATTTCTCCCTTGCTCTGTGCTCATACCTGTATGTTAAGCAATCCACCCCCAGTTCCCATTTTGTGTTAGCAAGTGAGTGAAACCAGACCCCTTCCCCCTTTCCACCCTAGCAACCGGGATATTCTACATCAGGAAGTGAACAGGGGGTGCTCTGAGACAGCAGTAATCTGCTGTGAGCTGTTTAAGATGCGTTTTATAGGGATTGTGCACACGTTTTGTTGTCTAGGAGAGCGAGTAATGTGTTATACAAACAGTATTGCTAAAGGACAAAGTTTGTTAGGCCCTTACCTGAAAAAGTCCTAAATGTGGTTTGAGCATGTCCGTCTCCTAGGAGATTCTGAATAGAGGAGCAGCTTCCAACTCACTGGCCAACAAACCTTGACTGAGGTCGCAGGGGCCTTATAGAGTCTGCTATTGGATTGTACATGTGTGCACTTATTGGTGGTTGTGTCTGGTGTTTCTATTGGATTAGGGTTAGTGTTCTTATTGGTTGGGTATTTGAGGGTTCTGATTGGTTTCTGGGTCAATTAATTAATGTAGGGTTGGGACTAGGGTAAGGCTTTTTACTGGAAGTAGGGATTTGGGTTTCCTGTGTGATTGGTTGCTGGGACTGGGGTTGGGACTAAGGCTAGGGCTAGGCCTTCTATTGGACGTAGGGATTAGGGTTTTGATTGAGTACTTGGACTAGGGCTGTAAGGTCTTGGTCTCCTATTGGTTCTAGAGTTTAGGACTAGTGTTGTGGTTGGATAGGGTTAGGGTTCCCTTTGGGTGAAGGGGTCACCTGACTACTAGGGCTATAAAAGGGCAAGGCTTAGGGCCTCTCAGCCCGGGCAGAGAGGCTAAGGGCGGAGAGGACAAGGGTGAGTGCCTGTTTGAGATTGCTCGGGACCAGGGCCAGAAATGCTGCCCACTTTCCCATTCAGTAATACCCACCCTACACCATCCACATCCACAGAGTAACACACTCACACCAAATGTAAACCAACCCTATACACAAATCAATGTATCAGCACACACTGCAAAACCACACCTATATACCCTTCTATCCCAGCTACCACACATTTCCACCATCACCTACAAACAGTACACAACTCCATCCTATACCACTAACCAATCCACTCATCACTACCACAACCAAAATCCATACCATACTTAACTACAACCCATCCAGACACCCACTCCCCACTAATTACTCCTAACAGACCCCCTTTATCATTAACAAACCCATACTCAGCCTTCCATCATTTGTCCAACCAACACCCTCCTCTTCTTTCTACCAAAATAACACAACAACACAACACTTACATGCCACAGCACCACACATTTTAACTCTTGCAGCAAACCGGTCTAAGACAAACAGTCTTAACTCTACTTCATCCCCTCCTACACACAACATACACTCTACTCACAAACATATCACCACCCCATTTACCTTACAACTTCCACTCGCAAACAATACTATACAAACAAATCCATCTCATAGAACAAATACATCAGCACCTCTTTTCACTACTCCTCAAAAACAAAACATATCACGCACACCAGCATGACAAAATCTCTCAAGCGCAACACCTCATAATACTTACAGTCACAAAATACAATCATACACCCACCTTTCAAACTACACAAATGAACAAACTACAATGCCAAGCTTTCTCTCTTCCACCACACCTTACACACACAGCAACTCTCTTCTAACCGGCTCTCATCCATTGGATAATTTAGAACCTTACTACATGACCCACATGCTGCACCGCCACCCCTAACTCATACACCTTTCACCCTAAACATACGCAAACAATATAAGCAACGTGCCACACATCACAACTTTGCTTCTCCATGTCTACTGCACAGCAAGGTTACACCACAAAAACAACACAGCACAGCAACTCACTCTCAAACACCGTCTCCACCACCTACGCACACAGACCCATCAAAATGCCTTCTTAGACTGCTGGATGAGGAACACATTACAGAACAACTACACAATTGCTAACCTAAAACAGCTAATACCAGCACTAAAAAACACCTGCTACGAACCCACACAATACTGATCACTCTTCCACAAAACAGTCTCACTGTCACCAAAGCACATTCTCTAAACTGTCTACTAATAAATGCTCGATCGCTCTCTAAAAACAAACATCACATCTACGACCTTCTCACTGACACAAAACCAGTCATACTAGTCATAACTGAATCATGGTTGGGAGATGATATGGCTCCAGTCCTGCATGAAGCCGTTCCTCTACGATCACCCAAAATCGTATAGGCAAAAAAGGAGGTGGCCTAGCTGTTGTGTTCAGGCAAACATTACATATCACTAAAGTTGACGACATCTCCATAAAGAATTGTAAGGCTCTTCTCACCAGATGCAATCCTACACCGTCTTCCTTATGTAACTTCCTGCTCCTTTACAGACCTCCACCTAGCAAGGCGACATTCCCAGACGCACTTCTAGACACAGTTTCAAACCTGATAACAATACACTCCAACCTATGCATTCTGGGTGACCTCAACATTTGGTTTGATAAACCGAATATGACCCATCCGAAAACAATAATCACTGGCCTAGACGAACTGAACCTGCATCAGATCGTCCACAAACCCACACACATCGCTGGACATATCCTAGATGTCATTTTTGCTAATACCGAACGAGTTACCTTTCAAACTATAACTCCAGTCACATGGTCCAACCACCATTTGCTTGCTTTCCAACATAAAACAGCATGTTGACTCACCTAAAGCCACCTTACGTGCATCCACCTATCGACCGTGGAACAAACTCCGTTTGAAACACTTAGAAACACATCTAACATCCAGTGCAGATCTGGAAACAATAAATTCTGTTCAAAAACTATGAGTGGCTACAGGAAGCTTTTGATATCCTGATACCACTCAAAACCACACAACAGAACAAAAGAAAACAAGCACCTTGGAGAAATACAGAGATAAGTCATAAAACTACAAATTAGAAAGCTGCAACGTGCCTGGCTCAAAACAAAAACCAAACAAGACAAACTTCGCCTACAGATAATTAACAGATTATACAAGTCAGCTATCAAAAAAGCAAAGAAAAGGTACTATTCAGACAGAATTCAAAATGCTAAATGTGCAGATAAAGAATTCTAAAAAATACTCCATGAATTTCGTAAACCAAATTGCCTAGAAGGAACCCATCCTGTTACTCAAGATTTCACAGACAAACTGGCAAATCATTAGACTGACAAAGCACTGACAAAGCAGACACGTTGGACTCATACTTAAAACAGAGACAAAGCACCAGCACTAACCCTTTTACAAAACAACAATCCAAGAATACTCTAACTCCACCTCTCCTTTCCTTCCGACACATTTCACATGATGAGTTTATGGACCTGGTCAAAGCAAGCAGGCCTGCCGGCAGCCCTTCTGACCCGTGTCCACTGCAAACTTTCAAGATAATTCTTCTAACAACCTCTGCAGCTACTCCAGTAAGAAGAATCATCAATGATTCCATAACTACCGGAATATTTCCAGAAGAACTCAAAAAGTCGTACATACGCACTTTACTGAAGAAAACAAACTAGGACCCGCTGAACCCTGACCACTACAGACCCATTACAAGTGGACCTTTCCTGGGCAAACTGATAGAAAGAACAGCGTTCGCCCAGATGTCACAATTCATTGAAGAGAATGCCATACTTTCAGACTTCCAAACAGGATTTCGTCCAGGAAGAGGCACAGAATCTGCCCTCCTTGCCATCTGAGATGACCTGAAGAACACAGTTGACTGCAACGGGGTTGCTGCGCTACTCCTCTTTGACCTCTCGGCTGCCTTTGACACTTTTGACCATGACACCCTGATACAAAAACTCTACCAAGCCGTCATAGATGGGACTGCTCTAGACTGGATCACGTCCTAACTTCGAAACAGGACTAATGTCATCCATACCCCATTTTTCTCGTCCAAACCATACTCCACAAAAGCTGGTGTCCAAGGCTCTATCATCTCGCCCATGCTTTTCAACATCTACATTAATGCCATTACTGGGACTGATCAATCAATTTCACCTCACGTGCTATAACTATGCAGATGACACACAAATAGTCCTTCAACTGGAATGCCCCAAAGACATTGGAAACTCGCCAATTCTCAGTTGTCTCAGAGCCGTGGATCAATGGATGACTTGGAGCCATCACAAATTGAATGCTTCCAAAACGGAAATACTCACATGTGGCGATTGGAAACATTATGACCCGCTTGCCACCTGGCCTGATGAACTGGGATCACCGCCTAAAGTATCGAAGGAAGTAAGAAGCATCGGAATGGGTATCTGGGTAGGCAATCAAGAAGATCTCCCAGAATTTGTATCTTGGCTCGACCTCTGTGACAGCAATCTCCACTTCACAGAATGTTCTATCAAAACAAGTGTAGAGTTTCTGGACATTACCATCAGACATAACCAACAACATCTAGAGGTCGACTTATATGTCAAGCCCACTTCCCGAAACACACTCCTGCATTTCAGCAGTTTCCATCCTCAGTCTCAAAAAACGAGTGTTGGAAAACGAGGCAGTATCTGTAAGAAAAGTAAGAGTACATTTATTAAACACACACACTACTTAATACTATGCACCAATTTACAAATATACATTAGCTGTTGGAATTACTTTGTGACATTGCATAACATCTCCACCCCTCCCGCGGGGGGGGGTGGGGTCTAGTACCACTACTCCCATGTATGCACATCATCTTGCCCCCTAATGCAGTGGGTTGACACAACCTGGAGAGAGGGCCTGGCCCACGGGCAGGCCTCCCGCAGTGCAGCAGCGTTGGAGGGCAGCCCGGGGAGCCCACCCCCAGCTGCCCCCACCGGCTCCCCTTCCGGCCAGCACCCTCGCGTGCTGCCGCGGGAGCCGGCACCTCCATTCTGGTCTGCCCGCCCGCGCGGGCAGACGCGAGGCAGCCTCCGTCCTCCTCTTCCAGTCGGGGCCCGGGGATAGGATCCCGGGCCCTGGGCCATCTTCACGGGGAGCGCGACGGCGCTCCCCGGCTTGGCATCAGGCATTCGGGGCCTGGAGTTGGGATTCCGGGCCCCCCCCCCGGGGACACCTTCATGGGGAGCGCGACGGCGCTCCCCGCCTTCAGCGGGGCACGGAGTTGGGATCCCGGGTCCCTCACGCTATTTCCAGGGGGGCGCGACGGCGCTCCCCTGCCTCCATTTTCTGCGGGGCCAGGGTGGGCTCCTGGCACCCCACGGGGCATTTTCACCGAGAGTGCGACGGCGCTCCCCGACTTATCTTCTGCTGGGGGCAGCCCCCGGGACCTGACTCACCCCGTGGGCATTTTCTGGACCGGCGGCGGAGCCCCACGCGCTTCGTCGTCGGTCGGCAAAGGTCGCCTACCTTCTGGGGGGCATATCTCGGCCCCCAGGGGACCGATCTTCCTGATCTTGGCCTGTTCTTGCTCCTGGTGGCGCTCCCCAGCCACTGGGAGCACTCTCCTTCGCCCTCTTGATCTCCAGGAGGGTGAATGCAGCAGGGAGCGTCCTTCACTGGCTCCCTGCGCCAGCCTTTCGCCTGGCTCTCTTCCTGGGCCTCTCTTCTCCTTGCGCATAGGCCTGGTCACTTGTCCTGGTCTCCCCTTTTGGCGCCAGTCAGGGTCCTGGGCCAGTCTGGAGGTTCTTCCTTCCAGCTGCCCATGGTGCCAGGCTCCAGCACCAGTTGTCCTCAGCAGACCACACCCCAGAGAGAGCTCCTCTTCCTGTGCAAACTCTTTTTTTAAAGAATGGGGAGGGGGCTGGCAGGAAGTCTCTGTTTGCCCTATCAAACAGCGACACATCACTTCTCTGCCCCTGCTCCCTCCTTCCTGCCCAGGCCTCTGGGTTTGTTCAAAATGGCGGCGTCCAGGGGTCTCATGCCACATGGTCTCTGAGAGCCCCTTCCCCCCCTCGCTGCCTTCTCTCCAGAGCAGCTTGGTGCCTGGCACCATTTGACAGCTGCTGATGGATTAACCTGCAGGTCCACCCATCTTCTCTTCTTGGAGTGGAGGCCTTCGCCCTTGGAATGCTTGTCGTGCAGGGCTAGGCCTCTGATGCTACAGCTTGGGGAGGAAGGTCATTAATTCAGCCTGGCAGTGTCAGCCCCAGCCAGGCCCTGGTTATGAGCTGACTCAGAGAAATATGACATTTCTGGATGACCCAAAAGCAGTACAAATACGACTTTGGACTCTGCAGAATACTTCTTCTCACATAAGTACAGTGGGCTTTAGTGTGTGTCTGGAATTTGTAGGCCCTAGGAAAGCGAAACTAGCCCATGTGCTCCCCATCCTCATAGGAGAGTAATGGAGTGAAAACAGTAAAGCACACTGACTTTCCCTTAAATGTTTCTTCCCATTGTAGAAAGCCTATTCCATGTCACCACCCAGTTGTGCATAAGTCCTGCCACACCATTCAATTTGTAGCTGCTCCTGGGCTGCGCACGCCAGGAATCTCCCCTGCGCAGCCCTTACACTTGTGCACACGCATGTACACACGTGTCTGCATGTAACCAGCCCAGTGCCCCTTACTCTGGCTGCAGCGCAGCGGCCTACTCGCGCCAGGGGTACCCCGGTAAAATACACATGCAGTCCCTTTCATCATGAGTTCACTGTAGGTGATTCCCAACTCATGAGGCTCTACCACAGTAAAAGCTCAACAAATAGGTGTTCAAAAAGCGAAAAATGCGGGCGGCTCAGATGGTCCGAACCACCTTCTAACAACGAGTATCCCCTTCGGCCAGTTCCTGCGCCTCCGCAGATACTGCACCAACCTAGCTGACTTTGTCCAACAAGCCATAGAGATGAAAGCCAAATTCATTGCCAGAGGATATCCAAGACGCCTAGTACGTGACTCTTACAAGAGAGCACAGTACTATGACAGACAACACCTGTTGAGCCACCATGACCCCAAACATAGCTCTAAACTGGTGTTCGTCACACGACACTCAACAATGAATGAGAAAATTCGTCATATCATTAACTTTCACTGGCACATCCTAAATGCCGAAAAGAGGAAAGGAGAACCACATACCCAAACCCCTCTTTGCGCACAGAAGAAACAAAAATCTGAAGGACCTAGTAGTGAGATCCCGCATGACAACAACACAAAAACCCACTACTCAGACGACACTTATGGGAAATCGGTTCCCCGTTGGGAACTATAAATGTCTGTCATGCACAGCATGTCAATTTGCTGTGGAAACGACCACATATACCATCAATGGAGTTAATATATCGCTGAAAAGCCTTACTAACTGCAAAACGAGAAATATTGTGTACTTGATTCTGTGCCCCTGTAATCGGGTATGTAAGGGAAACCTCCCGTACCATGGCTACCAGACTGAAAACACCTGTCAGCTATTCGGACTAAGAAATGCAATGCGCTGTTATGTTTCATATAGGTACCCTAATATAGGCCCGGGTAATATCATACACCGTCACCTACCTTATCTCCCTTAGACTACACAGTAACAAGCCTTCAGTATTGAACCTTTACCTAGTTCTAGTACTGGGTGCAGAAGGAGGGTTTTTCCTAAACAATTGAGTCGTATAACTCCATCAATAGACTCCCACAGTATGAATGAATATTCATAAGGGTTCTTGGAAACCAGGCAGGGGCTACACCACCTACCCCACCATATCTACGTACAAGGTTCATCCAATTCGTCATCTTCAAATCCAACAATGGCTAACACAAGAAACAAGGGACAAAGGAACCCTAGATACTTTCTGTATAAATACAGCACATCTTGCTAGTGTTAGTTAGAGGGAACCGAGACTTCCAGGCCGACATACTGACCAGAGACGCTGAGGCTCCTGCATGCAGACGCTCCAGCTGACAGTGGTCTAACACATCCCTCGCAGGGTGTCCAACTCGAGACAAGGACGGGCTCCTACATTCTCACACTTCAGGTAATGGGGTTCGACTAAATCCTAGAGGGATTCTTGGCTTCACACCTACTCACATGCTAGGTACACTTAGGTACATCTAGATAGGCATCGTAGCAGTACGCGCTTTCTTTTATCATGCATTTTATATTCATGTATGTATTCATGATTATTGCAAAATGGTAGAACTGTACTATCCATTTATATTCGCTATACTGCTAATCATATATATCTGCTACTGTCTAACTATTGTCGCAGCACATCTATTTTACACTAGAAGAACTGTGCAATAAATTCTTATTGTAACACGCCTGACTGTTTCTTCTGTGTAACTCTCTGAGACCGAATAAGTGAGCACGAGTGACTGAGCGAAAAGTAGTATATTGTTTCCACGATCCTGAGGGATCAGGGTTGTCATGTTCTGAGGTTGCCAGAAACTATTCTCTCCCCGATAGGAGGAGACACTAGTGGCACTGTGAGCTAGCTAATGCAAACAGGCTAACATTTTCGGTGGGGGGTGTTCAGAGTCGGTCTGCCACCAAGCCCACAGTTCATGTTATCCGAACGTGCAGATTCTGTATAGGTTATATATAGGAACTACACGACATGGCGCCACCAACGTTGGTTGGGTACTTATTTAACAGTAGAATCTGAGTAGTACAGTCGTGCTATTCTCAGAGACCCCTACTCACAAAACACCAGAGACGTCTGGAGTGGGTGGGCACAAACTCCGCCACAGCGGAGTAGGCGAAAAAATCCTATTTATTGGCTGTTGGTTAATCAAGCTTGAAGGATCCGGTGTTCCTAAATTGTGCAAAACACCTTATCATATTTTCCTTGAAAAAATTAGTTTGTGTTCTATACACAATGACTACCCCGGTCTTAGACCCACTACAGAAAGCACTCCCCCTCACAGACGAGGAAGGAGATGCAAATACAATTCAAATTGCACCAAAATTCAGACATACAATCACCCTGAGACTGTTGGAAAATGGTTTATCAGCTAGGGGTGGCTTAGTAGCTTTCGTGATTGAGGCACACGAATCAAACAAAACAGAGGTATTCTATTCGTGGGTTACATTCCCAGAAGCAGATACGAGAACACACACATTTCACTACTATACAGAAGGAGATGCACCAGTGGAATATGGTCCGTTTGAGGACATAGAGGTTCCACTCACGTACCAGGAACACTTATTCTGGTTTAAAGGCGCCCTACCCCATATAAGAAACGGAGTAAGATTAGGCCCACTCGGAGGAGAGGGGGCAACATGGCTGATACTAGCGGCCTATACACCACATCCTGACATTGAAACAATGCCGCAGGTAGACTTACTCATACAACACAAAGATTTAATTAAAATCTACAGAAACTTGACGCAATTCGTCATGAGGACTTTCACAGTCCAACCAGCAACAGTTGCAACAAATGGTACTCAGTCTCATGCTACAGCAACTAAAATCACTCCACAAACATTACACGCGGTAATGGGCAAAATGCCCACGAAACCTGAACAAATGCCATTCTGGGTAGCTCAGAAAATAACTCCGCTCGAGGCAGTATTCCCGAATACTACCCCGTTTGAAAAACACAGAATGCTAACAATCTGCTTGCCCATGGGGTTAACACCACAAGTAGCGGATTGCACCTCTTGGGGTGCAGTCTATGCTGCCATATATACCAGGACACATGGTATTCCTTCATTAGCAGTGATACCAGATGTATTACGACAAATACAAAACGAGTACGGAGCAGAACCGGCTCTGAACTTGGGGATGAAGTTACTAAATAACTATGACCAGGTATTGGCCATAATACTAGCTAATATCAAAGGGGAAGAAAGCTTCAGTGGCAATCCGCTAGCGCCTAAGGGAGTACAAGTCCGTTGGATCAACAACACGAACTGCCCAAAATAATTGAAACTGCATATGCAGAATTAGGCAGAGACAGTTTGGGTAGGAAAGCTTTAAAACCCCGCCTGATGGGCAGTCCTGAAAAGGACAATTCCAAGCAGACACCTGCTTCTTCTAAAAAGAAGTGGGATAATAAAAAACAACAAAACTTTAAAGGAAACAGATCTCAATCCCGAGGTAGATCTCCTCCATAGGAGGCCTCTGAGAAGAGGTACAACCTCAGGAATAGGGATAATATTAGGAAACCTGACAGGTATCAGGATACTGATGCACGTTCCTCTCGTTCCTTTCAGGGCTCGACAAAAAACTCTGAGAGAGAGAAGGACGGTCAGAACACAAAGAAGAGCGTACAAAGTCCAGAGACAAGCAGCACGCTCAAGACTATGCTTCCAAAAAAGAAGAAAAACCAAAATCAAAACCTCAGTTTAAGAAAAAGAAAGTGGCAGGCCTGAAGATCAGACATGCCCAGAATTCTGAGGACACAACTTCTGAACGGGGAATGGGCTCAGACGATGCTAGACCGTGCCGCAGAAGTAACAATAGTTCGCCAGAACCTGATGGAATTTCTGGTGACAGCGGACCTGAATGATTACATCACAGTGGAAACACCAGATACAAGGGTGAGCGTCCCACATAAGTTACACGAGATAACACTCCAAATCGAGGGGGACAAGCCATGGAAAGTTAAAGGTCTCTTTTGGAAAAACCTATCATCTGGTTATGACATCCTATTAGCTGAACAAGATTGGCCGCCAGCATTCGTTATGGAGTGCCCTAGGGGAGAAACGGTAATTTTTCCAGCATTTTCCGACCTCGTTCCCATTCATCTTAAACATGGATATGCACCGGAGTGGGCAGTTGCCCTAGCTCCAGCATTGTACAAAAATCATGCTGGATGGGATGAAGATTCAACCCATCAACTGATCCCTTTAAAAGTTTCACCAAATGCACAGAGACAATATCCAATAAAGCAAGAGGCTAAAAAACTTGTCAGGGAGATCTTAGATCAACTTGAATACCAAGGGGTGATTGAAACATGCACCTCACCAATGAACAATACTTTGTTTCCCGTATCAAAACCGGACAACTCATATCGTGTAGTTTTGGATTACAGACATTTAAACACATGCACAAAGACATTCGCTGTCCAAAACGCACACAGTGCCGCATTAATGAATAACATTGTGCGGAAAAAGTACAAAACTACACTAGATATCTCAAATGGATTCTTCTGCCAAAATATAGCGCATGAAAGCAGGTATTTGGCCGCATTCTCAGCGTTGGGGTCCCAGCGACAATTTTGTCACCTCCCCCAGGGGTATAAGAACAGCCCGGGGGTATTCTCAGCAAGAGTAACTGAGTTACTCCAAAATTTTGATGAAGAAGCATTGTCCTATGTGGATGATATTTATCTGACGGACGATGACTTAAAAAGGCACTTGACCAGGGTGAGCACCATTATTATGGGATTCACCTCTGAGGGCTACAAATTAAATTTAAAAAAATCGAAAATCGCCCATCTCAATGTCCTGTTTTTAGGATATGAGCTTTCAAGTGAAGGGAAAAGTCTGGCAGCTAACTTTTTAGAACAGTGTGCGCTGCTTCAACCACCAAAATCATTAAAAAATCTACAATCAATACTGGGATTCCTAAATTTCGGCAGAACATACATTTTGGATTACGCAGAAAAAGTAAAACCTTTCTACGACTTAATAAAACCTGACTTCTTAGTTAGACAATGGACACAGGAACACACAAACATCTTACGTTCACTACAAGAAGACATGATCGCTTCAAAACACTTAGACACGCGTAAATGTACGCAACTTAGCAACTTAGTGATCCGAGTAAAAGCGGGTCAATGCGGGTACACTTACTTAACCTTCAGTGAAGGTGAAACGGTACCAATCGCATACAAATCACACCTGTACATAAACGCAGAAATGCGTTTCACTTCTACAGAAAAAATCCTGACAGCAGTTCAGACCGCTGTAGCAAGAAAAAGAGCCCTGGCTCAGGGGAAACGCATAATTGTCGTAACCCCAGTACCAGCTTTAGAAGCTGTTAGAAAAGCTAGCATTCCAAATGCAAAAGCCTTACATCCGAGATGGATACAATGGGCTAATTCTCTTACTGCAACGGATGTTGAATACAGATTTGATCCAAGTCTAAAAACACAGGCATTCCTGCAATACGAACAAGAATATCCTCTACCAAATGAAATTTTGCCTCTAGATCAGTATGAATATATAATTTACACTGACGGATCTGCTCAACCGGCCATAGGGAGAAAGCAACAATATAGCGCAGCGTGTGCAATCGTTAAAGGTCGCATGCGGGATGGGAAGTTCCATCCAAGTTGCACCAAAACGCAATCTCTAGGAGACTGCACGGCACAGTTGGCAGAATTAAGAGCACTAATACTGGCACTTGTAAATACGGATCACGAATTCCCCATACTAATTGTGTGTGATTCTTTTTACTGTGTACAGTCATACAATGAATATTTACATCATTGTGAACAAAACGGGTTCAAAGACGCCAAAGGTGGCACAATTAAGCATAAATTGCTATGGGAACAGGTAGTTGAGTTGAAGAACGAACTACCGAGGGCTCATGTGATACATACACTGAGTCATCAACGTGATGGCGTTCACGTTGAAGGGAATTCATTGGCTGATGAAGCCGCAATGGGGGCTGTACGAACAGCTTCCGTAGCTGCAATTACTTGTTCAAAAACGAGGATAGACGGTGAGATTATGGTGGCTGTTATTGCTTCAAGCAAAAACAGCGGTGCAGAACCAAAGAAATTTCCACTCAAGTACTCCTGCAAGTTAGATGCAAACAACATTCCATATGCTCAGATTCCTGGAGTGGGGGACAGAGTAATACCAAATATGGATCGTAGGCAAGGTTTAATTATTGCTGCACACGAGGGTTTGGGCTCAGCACACACAGGCGTTACGGCGACTATTTAATTGTTGAAACAGCGCTATTGGTGGCCAGGTCTGACAAAACAAACTAAAGACTATGTCTTGAAATGTGACATCTGCCAACAGATGAAAGGCTCCACCATAACACGCCCGGCACAGACACCGTTACTAAAATCAGACAAACCTCTCGCATGTGTGTATCTGGACCACTGCGGCCCCTTACAATCTGATGGGGCTTATAAGTATATCATGGTTGCAGTGGATTCCTGCTCAAGATTCCTATGGGTATAGCCTCCGCGCTCGGCTGACGCTCGAACTGTTATCAAAGATTTGCGAGTCTTTATAGGGACATACGCAGTTGGCACGTTACATTCAGACTGTGGCCCGGCGTTTAGCTCTCGGACTTACAAAGAGGCCATGGAAAGTATGGGCGTAGCATTGTGGTACTCCTCTCCATACCATCCTGAGGGGAATTCGATTGTGGAGAGGAAGAACCGGGTCCTAAAGCAATCTTTAACAGCTAGGGTATTAGGCAAGGGCGGTAGTTGGGTCAATCATCTATATGGGGTACAACGAGCACTCAATAACCAGCCAAGAAGCTTAGGGGGTGTCACTCCATATGAGGTCCTATTTGGGACGAGAATGTGGGTACCTGATCTTGATTGTGAAGGCACAGTGGCGGATGAGAAACCATTTGATATCCATGATCTTTTGGCTGTTTTACAGGATCTAAATGAATCCCGGACACAACACAGTAACGTCCTCCAGACCGCCACTGGGGAAGTCAAGGCAAACACGGCAAGACCTGTCTGGATCCCAAAGGTCGGGGATCTGGTCAGAGAGAAAATAGCGGACAAAAAAGAATTTGGACCATCATACAGAAAGCCAGTACCTGTCCTAGCAGTTCAAGGAACAAGAACTGTACTTTTGCCGCCTCTTGCCGGGAAAAAGGAGAAAAGATTTGTCTCAATCGACTTAATGAAACCATTAACTATGTGGCCAATAATAGGCAGAAGGCCTCGTGGACTCCACAGTAGCAGACGCCCTCCTCTAGCTACAATCCAAGAAGTTCAAACAGAAAGACTCATCACGTTCGGAGAGCCTCCTGTACGGAATGAAGGACTATGCAACAATGCTATTGAACTTGTTCCCCTTGAACCAGAAGTTCAACTTCAAAATTCAATTCAGAATAACACACAAGTTGCAATTAGACCAAATACAGACGTTTACGTCAACATGCCTCGACATGGGCAAAATGCGATTTCAACAAATCCCGATGCAATTCCTACAATTGATCGAACTGCTTCTGGCTACTTCATGAACTTTGATACTTTTTCTTTGGATCCAAGTGAACCTGAAGCGACGCCAGCCCAAAAATCACGCAAGCTGCAAGTTAACCGCTTAACCGCGGCGCGAATTCCGCCGCGGTGCGGTGGTTTGAACGAGTGGGCGGGGCCGCGTCGGCCAGCTGACGTGCGCAGCACTACCGAGGTAGTGCTTGCGACGGCCGTTGGCAGACGGACGCAGCGAATGGGTTAAAGACTTTCTAAACTTTCTCAAAAAGACTTACCTGGTATCGCCTTGGTTAGAACTCTGGGTAATTACTGGGATACTATTTTTTCTTTTCTGGCTAGGCTTAGTCATAACTTTTAGCATGCTTATTAATGGACGATACCTTCAACTGAGCTCAGCAGCCCAAAAAGTTAATTTGATTCTGGAACCACATCAGTCCTCACATCATGAGCAAAGAGACTTGTCATCAGTGAACATCACAGCAGTTCCTATACCGGACGGTATAGTTTGGGACAAGGTTGATTTTGATATATTCGGTCTGACTGAACTTTTAAAACTTTCACATGTATTTAAAATTTCATTGAGTGATATCATTACCTCCAGTACATTTTCTGATGATTGGGACTCTGAAACTGTTAATAACATGTTGTCTGATTTAGAAAAAACAGCCGCATTTCCGAACACTGAAATGTTGGAAGGTAATTCAGACTATGGCGCTTTGTACTGTTAACAACATTATGGTCATCATTTCCTGCACAAATCTATTTCACCTAGAAATGTTTTTGAGTACCATCAGTGGGAACATTGCCCTACACCACCTAAAAGTAGTTCGCATACATTTGCACAGAAATTTTCATATTTTTCAGGGTTTAACACCACAGACCCGACATCATAATATTATAAAGTTACACCGACATCGGCACTGAAAATTATGTTGACTAACACCAGACAGATATACTCTGCTTCCTTTATTGCCCAATTGTCTGAACAGGGTTTTGACCTATGGAAGGACACAATAGACTTAAAATCAGTCTGGGGTTCTAGAGACTGGCAAGTCTAGGGAACAGAAGCGCTATTTAGAGCGTGCCTCATTCCACAGCAGATGATATTTCTAAATGACACTGTACAACAGACATTCTGTCTTGGACTAGCCAAGGACAAGGACCTGAACACACCTCGGTTTCCAACACCATCACAGATGGAGGCGTGGCAAAATTCAAATACACAGGGAGGCGCAACAGTAGATGACATTTTACAGTACAATAGATCAGACCCTAATTGGAAAGAATGGTTGGTTTGGCCCTTAGACACGAACACATGTCAGAAAAGATTCTGGGGTATAACCGAAGGGTTCCACAGGCCAGACCCACGCTATGTACAAAGAGAACATCCAGGGGTAGTGACGACCTACAGTGTTGGGAAGTTGTGCCTTGATTGGCTAGAGACCTCAACACTCACAGAAGTGAAACAACACTTTACCTTACTCACAAAAGACATGGATCTTAGGAACTTTTTACTAGGCCCCAGGAAATCACGTCAGAAACGTTTCATATATGCTGGCATTTATGCTGCCTACAATGAAAATTGGAAGATATCCCAACAGGAGGTCGCAGAGAGAATACGGGAAATAGACCGTATTAACTTAGAGAAATCTCTAGCAGTGGTAGACAATGGGTTAACAACTTTGACCTCCAGGATATATTCCTTAGGCAACATTGTATCTTCTGCGATAGACATACTGGAACAAGGTTTAGCCATATTACTACATGGGCAATCTCAGTTACGTTCTGTTATGTTATTAAGCTGGACGCTACAATCTTTGCGTGCCGGCTATGTGCCTTGGCGTTTCATCAACAGTACGTCTCTGTTTTCTGAATACAATCTAACAGATAAACAGATAGAAATGGCACAAAGGGGAGCAAAATATACAATGCTGCGTATTGAAAAACTGGACAGACTACCGTTTACGGTTGCGGAATCTCCATCTACGGAGTGGCTTATCCATGGCCACATAACTCTACCTGTCACTACTTTTCAGTTTCAATATTGCCTTGAGCAAAGGCAGGCTGGCAAATATGAAAAGATGGGTAAGGAATACATTAAGGAATCTTGGGAGTTACCATACAGATTTTGATACCGGAGTGGGGATCGAGAAGTGTTTCTAAGCGGTACAAACTGCAAGAGCGCTTTAAGCGGTTCTCTCATGTGCCAGGACATTTCACTGCACTGAGCTTGCAATGGTTCAATAGCAAACTTGTCCTGCCACATGAAAGGGACTCCAGCAGCCGTGATTACACCGGTATTCGAGCTGCTCTCGAATGGGAGTTACTTGATGCTGAACGATCAAGGTTGCTGTGGGATGCTTCCGGGCATTGCCTATCTGGTCACTGTGAACTCCAGGGTCACTTGCTGTATGCATGTATTGTTTCCCCTAACAAGTACAGTCAGGGAGGCGCCGTTATGGCCTTCGTTGAATGTTTCCTTTATACAGTTTGATACTATGAGCAGACTGAAAGCCATGCTTTTACAGCAAACCGTACCCTTAACCTCCACTCGAGACTTTTGATCTTCAAATCGCAAGGACCTCGACTGAGATACAGGCACTTATACGTACAAACTGCCCCATTAATTTAGCAGAAATGGTGGGTCGTATCTTCAATATGTCTGATACGAGTCGTATTGTACACCTATTTAAGACCATAGGGTCAGGATTTCTAAGCACCTTTCAGACAATCCTCGGAGTTATTCCAAATTTTATACACTCCGTATTGGGAAGCGTTTTTGGAAGTCTTCCGCTGAACCTGCTTTCTATCGCAGGAATCCCGATTGTCATTTTTCTGCTCCGCAATGGACGGCCCAATCACCAACGAGATGGCAAAAGCACTCCTGGAGCGCAAATACCGTGAGCGCATGGTACAGCATCTGGGCACACCTCGCCTACGGGAACTGAGCGCCTCTTGGTTCCTATCGTTTAGACCAGTCTGGATGGACTGCATCTTACCTGTTTTTCGATGCCTGTTTTGCGGTGAAGAATGCGTGTTGGAACTCTGTCTGACACATGCATCGGACACGCCTGCGGACTTGAATACCAGGGTGGAACCCCTGAGGGCCCATGCTCGGCAATGTCCCCAGCGTATTCCCATATTGATGGCTGCATTCCTCGAGAATCCGCAGGTGCCTTTTACAACTGGTTTGAGCATCAGCTCTTCCACTCGCACTCAGGTTTCGACAACAGCACCAGCTGCCTCTACACCAGCTATTGGCAGCTCTGAATATCATTTGTGCTCCATTGACGTACTCTGCGAGGTGTTACAAGGACCGTCCCCTGCAGCGGCAAGCAACAACGATGTTGCGTCTCCCAGCCAGGACACTTAATCTATAATTGGCTCATCGTGTGCTGGGAAAAAATTCGGATTTTTCCTTTTATTTTCGAAACTTAACTAAATTTGGAACATTTCCTTTCAATTGACACTTTCGCTGAAAAAGCATGGCCTTCTGACGCTCGTAGTGATTCGACTTATATAAACAAACTCATCTAGGACTGTGGCTTAAGTAACAATTCCCAAAAATGCTTTAAAAAAAAAAAAACAATTCCCCTCTCCTCTAAGACTGTTTTTAAAAATTATTTTAAGACAATGTTTTTATAAAGCTCACTGATAGTTTTTATGCGCTACTACCTAGTAAAAGAGAGTAGTTCAATGGCATTTTATCATTGTTGACTATTCGGAAGAGGAGTGGGTGTTATGTTTCATATAGGTACCCTAATATAGGCCCGGGTAATATCCTACACCGTCACCTACATTATTTCCCTTATACTACACAGTAACAAGCCTTTAGGATTGAACCTTTACCTAGTTCTAGTCCTGGGTGCAGAAGGAGGGTTTTTCCTATACAATTGAGTCCTATAACTCCATCAATAGACTCACACAGTATGAATGAATATTCATAAGGGTTCTTGGAAACCAGGCAGGGGCTACACCACCCTCCCCACCATATCTACGTACAAGGTTCATCCCATACGTCATCCTCGAATCCAACAATGGCTAACACAAGAAACAAGGGACAAAGGAGCCCTAGATACTTTCTGTATAAATACAGCACATCTTGCTAGTGTTAGTTAGAGGGAACCGAGACTTCCAGGCCGACACACTGACCAGAGACACTGAGGCTCCTGCATGCAGACGCTCCAGCTGACAGTGGTCTAACACATCCCTCGCGGGGTGTACAACTCGAGACCAGGACGGCCTCCTACATTCTCACACTTCAGGTAATGGGATTTGACTAAATCCTAGAGGGATTCTTGGCTTCACATCTACTCTTATGCTAGGTACACTTGGGTACATCTAGATGGGCATCGTAGGAGGACGCGCTTTCTTTTATCATGCATTTTATATTCATGTATGTATTCATGATTATTGCAAAATGGTAGAACTGTACTATCCATTTATATTCGTTATACTGCTAATCATATATATCTGCTGTCTAACTATTGTCGCAGCACATCTGTTTTACACTAGAAGAACAACTGTGTAATAAATTCTTATTGTAACACGCCCGACTGTTTCTTCTGTGTAACTCTCTGACAGCCGAATAAGTGAGCACGAGTGACTGAGCGAAAAGTAGTATATTGTTTCCACGATCCTGAGGGATCAGGGTTGTCATGTTCTGAGGTTGCCAGAAACTATTCTCTCCCCAGTAAGAGGAGACACTAGTGGCACTGTGAGCTAGCTAATGCAAACAGGCTAACGTTTTCGGTGGGGGTGTTCAGAGTCAGTCTGTCACCAAGCCCACAGTTCATGTTATCCGAACGCGCAGATTCTGTATAGGTTATATATAGGAACTACACAACAGCCCCACTTGTGAAACACTACATTGAGGCACAACACACCACACAAGATATAAGATGGCTTATCTTAGAGAAAATCCACACTAATGCATGCAGCCTCTACAGAAATTAGGAAGCGTAGAGAGGTCTCCTGGATTTTTACATTGGACACCTATAAAAATTGTATGAATAGTGAGATTCCATGGGACCAGGCGATTAGGTACAATAGCAAATAAACCCATGTAGGGTAGAGCCCTCCTGTTACTACAGACTACCTGGGGCCTTCTCTCACTACTAGTCTACTCTAGTTCTCATATGCAACACAACCGTATAGCTATTTAAAGACCAGGTGGTTTCAAACAGAGGCGAAACTACTGTCTTCCTTACTTTAGTTCGACACATATTCTGTTTTACACTGTAATTTCTCTCTCCAGTCTTGGAGTAGTATTTCTGGTCCCTCTGGTTCTAGCTGATCATGCGCAGGGGTTTTAGATATATGCCCCACTCTAAATATACTGCTAGAAAAGCATTTTCTATAGAACTACATGTGGATGTTCACATCCTGCATATTGCATTTTACCCTTATAAGATGGCTACCATCAATTGTTTAACACATCCTACGTCCATGGTGGCATTTTGGGTAGATGGGAATAATAACCCAAGTCATTCTAGTAAGCTTTTTTGTTAAACTATAGCTGTTGGATCGCTAGGACCACCTATGTTAATATGGTCCAGAATCACAGGAGGCCACCGTGCAAATTCCACCCATTTCAAGATGGCCGCCAGATTTTTAGCACTATCCTACGCGAGAGTCCGCTGTCTAGCCTTATCTACACACATGATTCGAATCGAACAGGTGCAAACACGCTGTATATGCCGCGTATATATCGGGTGTCTGGGAGATACAGACCCCTTTCCATCAGCGGACATGTCGGAGACTTAAGCGAGTGGGCAAGCAGAATCCACTCTGTTCACGTTGAATGGCAACTTTGAAACCGTGAAAGCAGACCGATTCAACCCCGTAAATACTTGATGTTTAACCCTTTGTAGCAGTGCTCGAACTTTTACTTGAGCGCCGGGCCGGAATCTTAATTTTTAACCAGCTGAACCTACAGATTGTGTGGTACTATTGACACGCACGACCTGTGAATTGTTCAGGTAAGCGGCCAGGTGATCTCGCAACATCTGTATTGCATATATACATTTTATAGCAGATCCACACACGGGTAGTAGCCATGCTAACCTCGTGGTCTTTTCATTCTTTTCAGGGGACATTTCAGACAAATGTCATCCCTGTGGTCTTGCCCCTCCGCATCTTATTTGGTAAGCACCTAAGACTCCGCTGGGTAACATCTACTAACCCCTTTGGTATAGGCTGAGGTTTTGCATATCTGTTTGGTTCTAGGAATATCTTCAATATAAGGAGTGGTCCCTTGACCACTACCCACTAACATACTGCGCAACTTGCAGACGCAAGGTAATTGCACTTTGGGAATTTCTCAGCACGTTGTATAAAAACAAGGGGATGGCCTCTTTCTCTCTTTTTTCACATAGTGCCAACCACAAAAAAATCTTTTCACCTGTATGAGCACGTTCTCCTGTTTTTTCGTTTTTTTCATCTACTTCTTTGAGCACAGTATCAGAGAAATGGGACTTCTCTATCCACGCGTTGCATGAAAGATACGTGTGATTTCAGAAACCTGATCTGCCCTCATTTCAATCCTTGGGCTGGTGACATCTTTGCAAGGTTTAATCTCTTCTTGTGACACACTTTAAAGATCCATACACATATATCAGTACTATATAAAGTAGGGCTATAGCAATATAACCCAGATTGTTTTTTAATGTATTTTAGGTCTCATATTTTCATGGCTTCCTGACGAAGGCTGTATAGCGGACTACCCAACGTATAAGGAGCACTCGAACGGCAACATGCTCATGAAGAGCCTTTATGGTATACAATACGCCGGCACAACGATAACTTTAAGCAGTTCAATTTGCCATGGATGCCTGACGCGTTTCGAAGTGTCCCCACTTCTCTTCAGAGGCTTTGGCAATTGAAGGCGCATAGGACACCGCCCTCATCATTTAAATGCTCCAATGCATGCCCTAGATGGGACGCTCTGCCGCGACTAGCAGAGCATTATGGGCCTTGTAGTGTCCTTTGTCTCCCGATGGAGCGCGCAATGTTGCTGCTGTAACATTCATAGCCCCCAGATGGGCCTCGGTGTGCCGGTGGAAATGCTAAATCCGTTGCTGCCCCACGAAGTCAGCCTGCTCGATAACAGACCGCCTGGCCCCCACATCCTGGGGTGGTGCTCCTTCGCGGCAGGGTGTGCCGCGTGTTTATCCAAGCTCCAAAGTACCCAACGTATAAGGAGCACTCGAACGGCAACATGCAACATTCGTGAGCACCAAGCATGTATTAGGAACGGTATGAGTGTGGGAGTATGAAAGAGCATTCAAGCTAGAGACTATATACTGACTGAGTATATTTACATTGTTCTCCTCTTTTAAAGTCAAATATGTTAAAAATGTATTTACTGACTATTAACTAATGATATCTTTGTACTAATAAATATTTTGTATAAAAATATAAATCTGGGTTTCACACTTTTTTCTATCCAATAGGGCCCACATCTCTAGTGGTTTCCTAAGTGTTCATTCTTACGATTGTTTATGCCCTGACTTAGGAACACATCTGTTTTCAGGGGTGCCCCTTTTTGTGCAATTAGAAATCTCGGAATGACCATGGACTCCAAGCTATCGATGAATGCCCAAGTGGACAAACTAGCAAGATCAAGCTTTGTTGCTATAAAAACTCTGCGACGAATCTTCCACCATTTGGGATTTCCACACAAGGTCCAAGTTACCATCTCCCTTGTTCTGTCCAAACTCGATTACGCCAATAGCCTCTACCATGGATCACCTTTAACGACCATGAAAAGACTACAATGGATTCAGAACTCGGCTGCCAGACTACTCTTGCATATCAAACCGCGAGACCACATCTCCCCTGCCTTGAAAGCCCTGCACTGGTTACTGGTTGCCAGAAGATCCACGTTCAAGCTGCTTTGTATCACCCACAAAGCGATACATGGAATGGGACCACTCTTCATCAGGAATAAAATCACCAAACACATTCAACAAAGGAACCTCCCCTCTAGAGTGGCACCTCGCCTCAAAATCCCAAGATACAAGAAAAAAAACGTGGGTGGCACATCCTTCTCTGTTCAAGCAGCCAAACTATGGAACTCTTTACCCCCCAACGTAAGATCCGCGGTCAACCACCTTATCTTCAGAAAACTACTCAAGAATTGTCTCTTCCCCACATAAGCACCATACGCAAACAGAAATATACAGCATATCCCTCTGTATATAAGCATTTATCTGTACTATAGATATGTACCTATATATGTGTATTGCTTTGTATAAACATGTAGAATAATTATGTAAAAATAAAATAAAATAAGTACAACACTTGAAAACCAGAGTTTATCTAATGCATCTTTAATCTACATATACTTACTTCCTTTATGCATCTATATACTTAACATGTACTTATGGTTCTATATATTTATTACTTTCTTCTAATTCAGCATATCCAGTGCACTACCTTATATATCACCCTATTCCTCTCTCAATATATCTTCTACCTCAACTCTGACTCATCTCAAACCTCTTTCTACTACTCTTTCCAATGCACTTCCCTATTTTTCACCCTATACCTCTATCAATATAGCCTCTACATCCACTCTGATTCATCCCAAACCCCATACCACTACTATGATTCCCAAAATAGCCCTTTCTAGACTATCCCCTACTCTACCCCTCCTTGCACCATCTGACACCTCTTTTACTATACCGATCCCCCAAAACAAGCGTTTCTAAACTCTTCCCTCTGACTCTTCCCTTCCACATCCCTTTTTACTCATCCCAAACCTCCTCCTACTGATATGACCTCCAAAACAAAAAACCCAGAAAAAAGTCTAATCCTTCACTCTTCTATCCCTCCACTATCCTTTTCAATCATAATAACAGACTAACATGTCCGCTTCTCAAATTTCATATTTCACCATACTAATTCACCACTAATCCTTTATGGGTTCCAGAGCAGCGTGCTTCTCGTCGAAAAAAGCGCTTCAACACCTCATCAGGGGTAGCAAGCACTATATAAATGCAAACCTTTTTCCCTCTTCTATCCCCCCCCTATCCTTCTTAATCCAAATAACTGACTAACCTATCCACCACTCAAATTACTTTCATATTTCACTATACTAATTCAACACTAATCCTTTATGGGTTCCGGAGTAGCATGCTACTTGCCGAAAAAGCGCTTCGACGCTATATAAATGCAATTACAATACAATGCAATACGCCACGCCGCTCTACGCCACGCCGCTCTACGCCACGCCGCTCTACGCCACGCCACTCTACGCCACTCTACGCCACACCACTCTACTCCACGCCACTCTACTCCACACTACTCCATTCTACGCCACTCCACTTAATCCACTCTGCAACACTCCATGCCACTCCACGACACTCTACTTCACTCCACTCTATGCCACTCCACTCTGTCACTCCATGACAGTCTGCTCCACTCTACTTCACGCCACTCTACTTCACGCCACTCTACTTCACGCCACTCTACTTCACGCCACTCTACTTCACGCCACTCTACTTCACGCCACTCTACTTCACGCCACTCTACTTCACGCCACTCCACTCTGTGGCACTCCATTCTTGGATACTCCACTCTACTCCACTCTGCAACACTCTATGCCACTTCACTCCACTCTGACCGTCCACTCTCCGCCTCTCTATGGCACTTCAATCTACCCTACTCTGCCACTTCACTCTAGGCCACTCCACTCCCCTCTACACCACTCCACTCCCCTCCCCACCACTCCTTCCCCGCCACTTTACACCACGCCACTCTACTCTAATGCGGAACCTACATAAGAGATCTATAATTACTAGCAAATATTTTTTCACTACATTTTAAATCCATTGGAAACGATGCATTTGTCTATTGCTTGGGGTGGACCGCGAACCTATGTTAACTTATTCTGTGCAGTGCAATATAAGCATTTGATGAGGCTGCTATATCCTGGTGATAGTAAATATTTAAGGAGTGTGTATAATTTGTTAAATGCTGTGACGTCTTTGCTGTTTCAATTTTTTGCTTTAATGCTAACATTGTTCATCAAGCAGAACGTCTGGAACTTTAACTATGCATTTATGTGTTTGATATTTTCAACAATAGGTCTACACAATTAACAATAATTCTAAGGGCAGGGATTCTGGTACTAATCAAGTTCAAAGTTTATTCTTACTTTCTTAACAGTATCGGATTCCATTGGCCACCACGTTTTTAGTTATAGTTGAAAAATAATTAACTGTTCAATCCACCTGAGCAGTATGCGTTTGCCTATTGGGCAACCAATGTCAAGGTGTTGCCTGGGTCATCGACCTTTGACCCTGAGGTCACGCGTCATCAGACTGCTCTACTCTAGCAACTCGAACAGGACTCAACTCTTTCGTACAGTCACATACTGAGCTCCCAGTTAAGCTTGGCCAGTGGATTTATAACACTGACTGACCCCTGCATTTACTATCTACAATAAAGTACTAGGAAGCGTAGAAGGTGTTAAAAAGGAACAAACGGAGTGTTACACCGAAATAATCACCATCCATACTTGCTGTTTAGATTCACTCGAAACTTAACAAATTAGATTTTGTCATCTATATAGATGTTTCTTTCTCGACCCATCCCCGTCGCACCTACTCGTGATCCATTGCCACTCACAGCCCTTGCACTTGGTGGCTTTCCTTTGAACGTTAGTGTTTTAGCATTAGGCTCTAGCTAGTTAAGACGGTTGTCGCGAGTATGTATTGGCAAATCTCCTTTTCACACAAGAAGTGTATCATGTGTTTTTGGGTGCCAAAGTTGCACTGTTTGGCTTTTCATATTTGTGAACCTATTAAGGGCTGGGCACATCAGCACCCTGTTCACATAGGAGCGCCCCAAGCCAGCTGCCCCGGTGTTTGCCTCTGTGTGGGCCTGCCCTACTTGAATGACATTGTCTTTTAATAACGGTCCTTGTTTTTTATATTTGACTACGCTGCCACTTTTCCATTTGGACTTGTTCGTAGTGGGGAAATGTTGGTTTAATTCCACAGTTTGGTTCTGGGAAGGGGGTAGGGAGGTAGAAAACATGGGGTGTGTGGTGGAAGACCGGATGTGCTGAATGGGAGTCATTTGGCTGTGGTGGTAGATGTAATATTTGTCGAAAGGTAATGCAATATAGATTTATACCTGAAATCTTTTTGTCTGAATTTTTCTTAAGAGGTCAAAATATATTACAACAGTTGTGCCAGGAAGATTTTCAAGTAGTATATGCACAGGAAGGACGATGAAATGAGGTGGAGCACATTAGGCTGAACAGAAGTAGGAAGGCGTCAGGCTTTCTTCACCACTTGCATCCGTTTTACCGGAATCATTTCATCGTAATAAACACACACCTGCCCTTAAGGGTAATCTCGCAAAAGTTAATTGACCAAGTAAGACGAGAGATGGGTTCTTTGTGTGGTGGGGCACTTCATAACGTCAATCTGTATGGTCCCAAGCTCGATTAACCTGAAATCTGAGACCCTTTTAACTAGTCTTTCAGGGGAGCTAAGCTGCATTGCCCAGGCGAATGCAGTTGCTTCTAGGACACCAGTTTGGGTGCGATGCTATTGGTTCTGTGGCTCTTAGGCTTGAATGTGCTTAACTTAAGGTACATAAAAAGTGAGGCATGAAATTACTCCCATTGCTAGGCTATTAATAAATAAATGGACCAATTTAAAGTTTGTAGTATCTTCATGTTATGTTTATAGTGTTCCCCTTTACCTTGTAACTAGCTGCTCAGCCAGTGTGAGCGTTCTGTGTGGAATGTTGACATGAGTGGAATGCTTGGGTGCCTGGTGTGAGTGAGACTGTTGGAAGATGGGCTGAGCAGCTGGCAGGCTGCTCCTGGTGGGGCTATTACTATGGATGTTAAGAACTCAATAAATATCCTAAAGACATTTATCGGCTACGTCTGCTGTGTCACCTCTACGCCTGGAATCCATTTATTACATTTGGCGACGATTTGGAGACTTATTCACGCTCAACAAGTGATCTCAAGGAAGTTTAAGATAACAAGCCAAGGATGTCTTCAAGTTGAATGGAACCTAAAGAAACCACAAGCCCAGAGAGCACAAGGAACATGTAAAGGTTCTCTTTTGATGACAAAAACAGCGCAAGTACATTTCATGGACGAAATGGTACAAAAGAGACAACAGAGGAAGTGTGGACACAGATGGAAAAAGATCCACAAGAAACAAATGAAATGGAGCATCAAGAAAAAAGAGAAACTGGAGCAACACGCCTCGCAGCCCCACCAGTCCCTCACACCGGACAGCGCCACCGTGTTTTGCTCACAAACTTTTCATCTATTGGACTTTAAAGGAAGAAGTATTGTGCGCTACTTTTTGTGCAACAGATTAGTTTGACTCTACATTAGCGACTTGGGAGTTCATGGAGATATGTCTGCAGGCACAACGCAAGTCTTCACACCTAGTGCGGTGAAATATGTGCCTACACAACTGGATTTACAGTCGACACCGTTTCTGCCAAGTCTGGATTTCTGTCATGTAAAGTATGTTCAGATGGATGTACTTACATCTTCTGGAAATGTGCTTTAAAGGCAAGCTACACCTTGGTGGTGAACTCCTACTACAATTACTGTTACTGCCACGTAAGCTTCATAAAAATACAATTGGAAATTGTAATGAAATCTGCAGCTAGCAAGTTATGTACCTTCTGTTCTTTCAAGTCTGGTGCAGGGTTTCTGTACGGTCTAACGTGCTCAAAATTCACTAACTCACCATCTGTATGTACATTATTGATTATGTATGTGTGCCAGCTGCAGTTCCACCTGTTTGCTTTTGTACAACACTATCCAGAGTTTTTTTTTTTTTGGCCAGATTTGTGTGAAGCCGTTACAGTTATGTCTACTTAGCATTCAAAACGGCCGCGAGGCATGCCTTTGAATTATTCGCACGCGCCTTACCGTGTGAACGGCCTGCGAGGAGAACCTCTATCTTGTCATCTGTGAGCCTACTCTTCCCATTTACGTTTTGGGAGCACCAGCGTGCCTGGAGCCACCCGGGAGACATCTGTTCAGCGTGCCGCCATCTTGGATTCACCACGTATTGACTCAGCTCGGGTACAGCGTTAAATGCAAGTTTTAATCTGGTCGCAGCTTTTGTTCTGCCGACGAGGTCTCCAGCTGCTCTCTGGCCACAGCGTACTGTGTTTGTGCTTCTACAAGACGTTTCTACCTACGTGGGATCAGCTTCCTTTGGCAAGGTTGAGTTGTCCTGTAGCTTTGCTCAGGTATCGTTTTTAACACACTGGTTTTTTTTTGGGTGTTACAATATTTTAACGAACTGGTTGGAAATTGCATCTGACATTCAGTTCTCAAGTACAACTGCATGTATATAAGTCCTTGACACCTTGGACAGTGACTTATTTTCAGAAGTGGTATACATCTTTATATTTTTGGACAAAGTTTCTTGTCACATGTGAGAAGTTTTTCTTTAATGTTATATTTTATGCTGTGTAGCGAAATTCTAAGCCTCAGGTGCATGATTAAATAGTATGTCTAGAAGGTTGTATTTAAAGGATATTCCTAATTTGTTATGAGTGAGGGGTTTTAGTTGTATGCCTGCATTTTTGTTTTTCACCTTTATTTCTCTTGTTTGACTGGCATTGCTTTTCTTGTAAGCCCATTTCTATTTGTTGGGTGGGTGTTTAGCACCTTACAGGAGGGTGGTATTCTGTTTAATCCCACTTCCACGTTGTGTTGATCGTATAGTGTGTTTTAGTCATGTTGTGCTGCACGTTGGGCTCCTTGTGTGTGTTAGTCACGTTGTGCCTCACATTTTTGTTTGTCGTAGTGGGTGTTAGCTCCATCTACTCCGCTTTTAGGGGGTGTTAGTCCCACCTACGTTATTAGTAATGGGTGTTAGTCCCATTTACTCAGTTTATAGGGGGTATTAGTCCCTCCCACCTGTGTAATTTGTAATGGGTGTCAGTCCTATTTACAGTCTGCATTATGGGTTTGTGTCCCATTTTGGTATGTTTTCTTGGTTGTGTTCCTTACATAAGAATACCTACATGGGTGCGGTCCACCCATAGTTTTTGTTCCAATAGTAAGGAGTACGTACATATGTGTGGTCCACCCATAGTTTTTGAGTTCTGGGGGTGTTTCACTCCCATGTGTCTCGTCACTGTGTAGAGGTTTCGTAGTCTTTTTCTACTGTGTTGCTCTGCACATTGTTTCACATGTTTGGTCATGTGGTGTTTTCTCACTATTTGTCAGTGAGCTAAACGTTCTTTGCTCTTTTTGTGTTTTTTTTTTTAAAGGAGGAGGATGGTGATAGTTTGTGTATATCTTTTCACTCTTCTTTCTTCCTTTGTGTAGTCTGTACTCCCTCTCGTGGTGTGGTTTTTACCATTTACCCCTGGGTTTTAGACTATTGATTTCATTTGTATATTTTGTGTATAGTTGTCTTTCATTTTAGTATGGTTTAATGAATTTTCAATTTTAAAGGGAGAACATAATGTAGTATCTTCATGTTATGTTTATAGTGTTTCCCTTTACCTTGTAACTAGCTGCTCAGCCAGTGCGAGTGTTCTGTGTGGAATGTTGACATGAGTGGAATGCTTGGGTGCCTGGTGTGAGTGAGACTGTTGAAAGATGGGCTGAGCAGCTAGCAGGCTGCTCCTGGTGGGGCTATTGCTATGGATGTTAAGAACTCAATAAATATCCTAAAGACATTTATCGGCTACGTCTGCTGTGTCACCTCTACGCCTTGAATCCATTTATTACATAGTTGACTCTAAACCAGAACACCCCTGCCTCAGTCTGGCCTTTGCGCACGGCACTTACCTTCAGAAACACTGTTTACTTCCGTTTTACTTTAGTACAGCAAACACCAAACTCCTTTAAGTAAATTTTATTGGACATTTTAAATGATAAATGTTTTACTGTAATACACGAGAAAGATCTTACTTTTACAAAAAATATAGCACAGGACTAGGTACGTTTTTCTAACAGTTTTATTGCTGCTGATATTTATTGCAATGGTTTTAAGTAATTATGCAAATAAAAATAAACTTAAACTCTGCTAAGCTGTTGACAGTACATATGCCAGGATTAATTAAACCTTGTTTTCATGGGTTGTGTCCTGCTGTCACCCTTTAGGTTTGACTGATTAGATTGTTGTGACAGTGCCTTGAATGTTAGTCATCCCTCCGTCTGATGCTGGTATCAGAGACACACTAGCCAGCTTGTTGCTGCACACCTACTCCACTAGCTCCTCTACTTGCTCTTGGAAATCTTGCAGGCACTTTACAAGTGTTGTGAGCTTGGCAGCAGAGACTGGTTTCACCAGGTCACTGACAAGTAAAAGGAAAGAAGCACAGACAGTCTGATGGAAGGAAGTGTGGCCCGAGAAAGAGAGTGAATTTTGAAGCACACATTGCTGCATTGAGAAGTTAACTTGCTATGTCTCATAGTATGTAAATGTGAACGTAGACAGTATGATGTATATGGGGAGTGATAAATCAGGCTTGCATAGATGACCAGCAACAAGATGGGCACCTCATACATTACAGAGTTGCTTTCGGAGGCAACAACTGACTGGTAAAACAACATGACATGAAATTATAGATGTTCTATGAAGCCCTATAGTCACTGGAGTATGAAGAGAGTCGGGATAGATCACACAGTGAATGAGACCAGCATGCTGCTTCCATGGAGGAAGTGGAGTCCTTAACCTTGGAAACCACAGTGAATGATGTTAGTGCCACTACCCTAGGAATGGCAAGGGGCAGGGCTTCCGTTTTAACTGATTTACGTGTCAAATGTTATTAGGTTTATGTAAATGAGAGCCCATTAGACATGGTCATCTTGTTTAGGGAATTACTACACTCTGTTACCCTGTCGGCAATAACGGAAAGGACACAGCAATGACTATCTTTTCTTAGCCTTTAAGAACCCACTGAGATGCAACTCGAACAAACCCCTACCACTCTTAGATGTGATGTGTGTGGTAGGTCGCTCCCCCACCACACAGCTCCGTTTGTGTGCCCTGCTGCTGCCCCTGATTGTGCTCGTTTTTCCTTTCTGTGCCCCCTTGCTGCCCCTGATTGTGCTCGTTTTTCCTTTCTGTGCCCCCCTTGCTGCCCCTGATTGTGCCTCGTTTTTCCTTTCTGTGCCCCCCTTGCTGCCCCTGATTGTGCTCTGTTTTTTCCTTTCTGTGCCCCCTTGCTGCCCCTGATTGTGCTCGTTTTTTCCTTTCTGTGCCCCCTTGCTGCCCTGATTGTGCTCGTTTTCCCTTCTGTGCCTGTTTCCCGCCGCTGCGCCCTGCGGCCCCGCCCCTCACTGCCCATTCGCTGCCCCATTCCCTGCTCCTCCCTCCCACCTCCCCATTTATGGCGGCCGCTGCGTGGTGAAGAGAGCGACCCCTGACCTTGACTGGTAGGTCGCTCCCCACCACACAGCTCCGTCTGTGTGCCCTGCTGCTGCCCCTGATTGTGCTCGCTTTTCCTTTCTGTGCCCCCTTGCTGCCCCTGATTGTGCCTCGCTTTTCCTTTCTGTGCCCCCTTGCTGCTCCTGATTGTGCTCGCTTTTCCTTTCTGTGCCCCCCTTGCTGCCCCTGATTGTGCTCGTTTTTCCTTTCTGTGCCCCCCTTGCTGCCCCTGATTGTGCTCGTTTTTTCCTTTCTGTGCCCCCTTGCTGCCCCTGATTGTGCTCGCTTTTTCCTTTCTGTGCCCCCTTGCTGCCCTGATTGTGCTCGTTTTCCCTTCTGTGCCTGTTTCCCGCCGCTGCGCCCTGCGGCCCCGCCCCCTCACTGCCCATTCGCTGCCCCATTCCCTGCTCCTCCCTCCCACCTCCCCATTTATGGCGCCCGTCCGCGCCGTGACCGCGCCCAGCGCCAGACCCCCTGGTCCGGGCATCCCCCGCGCCCGCCACATCAACAGACGCCGATACGACGCCAGCACCCTCCACGCACTCAACCCCGGAAAAGATCACGCCTGCTACCAGGCCACCCCGAAGCGCACCCAAGGGCTCCTTCACCTGCCGGAACTGCAGCTTCACCAGCACCCGCCCCGCCAAACCACCGCCCAGGAAAGAACCCAACTACCTCAGATGCATCCTCCTCAACACCCGCTCCGCCCGCAAACACGCCATCGAACTCTGGGACCTTCTCGACTCAACCTCCCCAGACGTCGCATTCCTGACGGAGACCTGGCTGAATCCCGCTCAGCCCCCGACATCGCCATTGCCATCCCGGACGGATACAAGATCACCCGCAGGGACCGCACCAACGGAGTCGGAGGAGGCATCACCATCGTCCACAGGAACACCCTCAGAGTCTCAACCAACACCGACGACACCCTCAGCACCGCCGAACACATGCACTTCCAGATCCACACCGATCCCAACACCACCCTCAGAGGAACCCTCATCTACAGACCCCCGAACCCCGACCACAGTTCAGCGATTCCATCGCTGACTTCGTCAGCACACACGCCATCGCCTCCACGGACTACATCCTCCTCGGGGACCTGAACTTCCACCTCGAGAACAACAAGGACACCAACTCCACCACCCTGATCGACAACCTCGCCACCCTCGGACTCAGACAGCTCGAGACTACACCCACCCACGCCGCCGGCCACACGCTAGACTCCATCTTTTCCGCAAGCCCACACGTCTCCTTCAACCACACCTCCGAACCCCACTGGACTGACCACCACTGCATCCACTTCACCTACAGGAAGCCCACCACGCACCACCGCACCGAACAAATGCCTCGCCGCTGCTGGAGCAGAGTCACGGAAGACCAGCTAACCACAACCTCGCCCTGAGCCCACCCGCCGAACCCTCCGACCCCGACACCGCCGCCCGCAACCTCAGACAGTGGATCGACGACTGCGCCAACACCTCGCCCCGCTCAAGAATCCGCCCAACAGCCACACCAGCAAGAAAGCCACCTGGTTCACCGAAGACCTCCAGGCCTCCAGACGAACATGCCGAAACTGGAGAAGATCTGGCTCCACGAACGGACAGCGGACAGCTACGCCGCCCACAAGAGCGCCACCCGCAGTCACCATCACCTCATCAGATCCGCCAAAAGGGCCTCACTCAAAGACCGCCTAGACAACAACGCACACAACAGCAAAGAGCTCTTCAACATCGTGAAGGAACTCTCCAACCCCAGCTCCAACACCAACGACATCCAGCCGCCGCGAGACCTGTGCGACTCACTGGCCACCTTCTTCCACCGCAAAATCGCCGACATCCACGACAGCTTCAACACCACGACCGCCCCGGCAACCACCGAGACCACTGCCCCCACAACCACCAACCGCCTGCTCTCCTGGACCAACATCAACGACGAGGACACCAGCGAGATCATGAACACCATCCACTCCGGTTCACCGCTAGACCCGTGCCCTCACCACATCTTCAACAAAGCCAGTACAGCCATCGCGCCCCATCTCCGGAAAATAATCAACATCTCCTTCGAGACAGCAACCTTCCCGGAAAGCTGGAAGCACGCCGAGATCACCGCCTTACTCAAGAAACCCAAGGCAGACCCCAAGGACCTCAAGAACTTCCGACCCATCTCTCTGCTCCTGTTCCCCGCGAAGGTCACCGAGAAAATCGTCAACAAACAACTGACCCGCTACCTCGAGGAGAACAACATCCTGGACCCTTCCCAGTCCGGCTTCCGCAGCAACCACAGCACCGAAACCGCCCTCATCGCCGCCACCGATGACATCAGGATCCTGCTAGACAACGGAGAAACAGCAGCCATCATCCTCCTGGACCTATCAGCCGCCTTCGACACGGTCTGCCACCACACACTACGAACACGCCTTCACGACGCCAGGATCCAAGAGAAGGCCCTGGACTGGACCACATCCTTCCTTTCCGGCAGAACACAAAGCGTCCGCCTCGCCCCCTTCCGATCCAAGGCCACCAAGATCATCTGCGGCGTACTCCAAGGCTCCTCCCTCAGCCCAACGCTGTTCAACATCTACATGGCACCCTCGCCCACGTCGCCCAACAGCACAACCTCAACATCATCTCCTACGCCGACGACACCCAGCTGATCCTCTCCCTCACCAAAGACCCTCACACCGCCAAAGCCCACCTCCACGAAGGAATGAAGGCCGTCGCCGAATGGATGAGGACCAGCCGCCTGAAGCTGAACTCGGACAAGACGGAGGTCCTCATCCTTGGTTCCAACCCTTCAGCCTGGGACGACTCCTGGTGGCCAACATCACTGGGAACAGCCCCGCCTCCCACCGACCACGTACGCAACCTAGGGGTCATCCTCGACCCCACCCTCTTCCATGACTAAGCAGGTCAACGCCGTTTCCTCATCCTGCTTCAACATCCTCCGAATGCTCCGCAGGATCTTCAAGTGGATCCCCACCGAAACAAGAAAAACAGTCACCCAGGCCCTCGTCACCAGCAGGCTGGACTACGGAAACGCCCTCTACGCAGGAACGACGGCTAAGCTCCTGAGACGGCTGCAACGCATCCAGAACGCCTCTGCACGTCTTATCCTCGACATCCCCCGACGCAGCCACATCACACCCCACCTGAGAGACCTGCACTGGCTCCCTGTCAACAAGAGGATAACCTTCAAGCTCCTCACCCACGCACACAAAGCACTCCACAACTCCGGACCAGCCTACCTCAACAGACGACTCAGCTTCTACACCCCCACCCGCCAGCTCCGCTCGACCAGCCTCGCCCTCGCCACAGTCCCCTGCATCCGGAAAACGACCGCCGGCGGCAGATCCTTCTCCCACCTCGCCGCCAAGACCTGGAACACCCTCCCCACCAACCTCCGACAGACCCAAGACCTACTGGCCTTCAGAAGACTCCTCAAGACCTGGCTCTTCGATCAGTAGCAGCACCACCCCCCTCTTCCCCCAGCGCCTTGAGACCCTCGCGGGTATGTAGTGCGCTTTATAAGTGACATGATTGATTGATGTGAAAATCCTGGCTTAAATCAGTTTCAGCTACTTGAAATGGTGTGCGGAGTATGCTGTAAGCACCCAGTTCCAGGAGTCTTGTGGAAAGTGAGTTAATTTCTCCCAGCACCTGGCTTACTTTATACTTAAGGACTTTGTCATGCAATTGAAACGGTCCCTAGAAGGGTTCTGTTATCTGGATGTAAAGATAATGCTAGCATTTGGGAATGGAACATCAGTTTGGTTATGAATGCAATTGAAAGATAGATGCGCAGAATGAGTACCCTTCAGTTTGGATGGAAAAGTCCTCTGCATGGTAAAGGCGTTGACCTCTCCCCTGAGTTCCCAACGGTACTGTTGTCTGTATCCCTAATGCTTATTTTTTTGTCATAGGCGAACACAGATCATGCGTGTGCCATGACATAGGCCTGTCTCACGGATTGCGGTGTTGTTGGACCGGGATGAGCGCCCAAAGCGCTACCTTCATAGTGGTGGAAGGCTGCCGCCTTTGCCAGGAGTTAAGCAGCATAAACATACCGTTAAGCATACTGTGTAGTGAACCGAACTGTAAGAAATTGGGTTACTGGTTGAGGGGTGGGTGAAACCCTTCTCTAGTAGCAACCACAATTCTTCTCAGAGTGAAGTCAAAAGCAATTACTAAATTAACCTATGCTCAACCCTTGGATAGCTTGGCACAAAGCAGTCAGGCTTAACTCAGAGGCAATGTGTAAAGTATTTGGGCAACACTTCAAACAGTAACATAGTGAAAAAGCACCACAAAAGGATCCCACAGCAGATTTAGAAAAATAAAGTAATTTTTACTAAATTAAACAAGTCAAAACAACAAAAATCCAGTTAGTAGACCCGGAGAAATGTAGGTTTAAACATTTTAGTAAAAATGGCGCCAAAAGGCACAAAGCGCCAAATGTGGATATCTGGTTGTGCTGGACCGGGACAAAGTCACAAGTTCAGGCCAACCACGATGGAGTGCTGGACCCAGCTAGGCTCGCTGAAAAAAAGTACCTTAAATCCTGGTTTGCGGAGTAATGCAAGAATCTGCCTCGAAGATGTGTCACTCAGCCAAGGTGATGCGTCAGTTTAGAGATGTGGCAAGGCTGAGGTGTAAGGTCTTGCATTTTCAGATCCCATCTACGAGGGCTTGGGGTGCAAAATCTGGTGTCAAGGATGCTTTGCGTAGTCAGTGCGATGCATCGGTTCTAAGGAGCTGTGATTGCGAGTCCGGCATTGTCGTTGAGGCTGCCGTCGACGAGGGTTACGAGGGCCTGCGCCGGCGATTTGTGGCACAGCTGCGGTTCCGATGAAGCAGCGCGCTGATGCGGGTCTGTGCGTTGGTTCTGATCCACACAGCAGCAGCGATGCGTCGGTTCTGCTTGGGATTGCGTCGCACAGCTAAGGAGATGCATCAGTTCAGGGCCGGACTGGCAACCGAAACCGGCCCTGGCAAACTGCTTGGCCGGTCCCCCCTGGGGTGAGAGGAGGGTGCAGCCCAGCAGTTTGCGAGCGCCGGTTTCGGCCGATTTTGTTACAGGGGGCTGATATTGCCGACCCCCGGTAACAAAAACGGCCCCCCAGGGGCCCAAAACCGTCCCCCACCCTAGCGGCCCACCGGGGAAACGCCCGGTGCCCGCTACGGCCAGTCCGGCCCTGCATCAGTTCCACTGGATCCACAGAGGCTGGCAGAGCACCTTAGGCCTACTTCCAAGAGTCCAGGACTGGGGCGGCACCACTTGGCAGTGCAGACTCACAGATAGCAGATTCCAGTTGCTGGGTTCAGGGTTGATGGAGCCTTGTGTCCCTGATGCTCAAGTCAGGAGGCCAGCCAACTAGCAGTTGGAGTCACTTTTGGGTCCTGGGTTCAACAGATGCAGGTCCAGTCCTTCTCACCCAGGTAGGAGGGCAGCCGGTCAGCACAATAGGGCAGCAGCCCTCAGAGCAGCAGTCCAGCAGAGTGGCAGTCCTTTCAGCAGCACAGCAGTCCTTCCTGGCAGAGTATCTACAGGTCCAGAAGTGTACTGAAGTGGAGGTGTCTGAGGTCCAATATTAATACTTGATGCCCTTTCTCTGGAAGGTGAGAGAAGCTTCTAGAAATTCCCTTTGAAGTCCCCGTGCATCCTGCCTTCCCTGGCTCCAGACTAACTACAGGGCGTATGCAGTCATTTGTGTGGAGGCAGCACATAGCCTATTCAGGCCCTATTTGTAGCCTATTCAAGTGTAAGTAGGGCTGGGGCCCGCTCCACCCTCCCATCCTGCCATTGATGGCCCATCCAGGCACACCTAAGCTCTCTATTGTGTGTGGCTGTCTAGGAGGAATACACAAAGGCCAACTGTCCGGTACTCCCAGTTATGTGACAGGCTGCTGGAACTAAATGACTAAGGCAGGAAAATGCCAACTTTCTGAAAGTGGTATTTTAAAAATTTTAATTTGAATTCGACTTTACCCTAATAGATGATTTTTCATTAGAATTTCAAAGACACCAAACATGAACTGGTTCCCTGTTCCCTTTTGGAAATTACAGCTTAATAAATGTAATAATTGCTGCGGCAACAAATGATGGACGGAATGCTGAATAAATCAAACATTTACCCCCAGTCGAGATCTGGGTTAAATCCATTGTTCTTTTGCTCACTACGCCACCCCAATTTGGACACTGCCATATGCAAATCAGTCTTGGGCCCTGCTTCTCATGGGAACAGTCCAGCCCGAACTGCCAAGCCAGGTCCTCCCAGGACCAGAAAGAAGCATCCTGGGACTGGTTTCGGGGCATTACCCCTCATCAGCCAGACTAGCTTGAATCCAGTGGCACAGAAAGCAAGGGACCCACATCTGGGCATACCCATCCAACTTAGGGCAAAATTGCTGCGGCAACAAACGTAATAAGGCAGCTCCCATGCTATTTTATGGGAGAGGTAGTCCATGCAGCAGTGGAAAACGAATTTAGGAGTTTTTCACTACCAGGACATATAAAGCTTAAAATGACATGTCCTACTTTTTGAATACACTGCACTCTGTCCTCTGGGCTGTCCAGGGCCTACCCTAGGCATGACTTATATATATTAAGAAGGAATCTTTGGGCCTGGCAAAAGATTGATTTTGCCAAGTCGAAATGGCAATTTAATTACTGCACACCCAGACTGCAGTGTCTGGCTTGAGACATGTTTAAAGGGCTACTCAAGTGGGTGGCACAATCAGTACTGCAGGCCCACTAGTAGCATTTAATTTACAGACTCCGGGCATATGTAGTGCCACTTTATTAGGGACTTACAAGTAAACTAAAAAAGCCAATTGGGGATAAACGAATGTTGCCATGTTTTAAGGAGTGAGCACATGCACTTTAGCACTGGTTAGCAGTGGTAAGGTGTGCAGAGTCCTAAGACCAGCGAAAGCTAGATCAGAAAAAAGCAAAAAAAAGTGGAAGAGGAATGCAAAAGGTTTGGGGGAGGACCACTCTAAGGCTGATGGGTCTAACAAGGACCGTTTTACCCTGTGTCACTGGAGTGAGGCCTACGACTCACTCACCTTTTTAAAAGTTCCACTGCTGTGTGCTGTGGGGCCTGCGATTTACCTTTTGATGCACATATCACTGTGGCTGACATCCAGGTGTGAACTCTGATCACTCTCATGAATTGGGTTGTGGAGCTTCGGAGTCGTGCCTGCTGTGACAGACCTCTTTCATGAAGGTAGATGAAAAGAAGTGGTGCTCACATCAAAAGAAGTAGAATCCCACCATAAAACTTCAAAGACCCACACCCTAAATCACATTTTGTGTCTGGAAAAGGACTGTAAAAAGGGGAGGTTAAGTCCCCAAAAATGTGCTAAGCAGCCAGACTGGCTGTTTGAGAAGGGGAAGCTCTGCAAGACTTCTGCCTGTGACCAGGATTGGGGGCCAAGCCCCGATAGTTTCCCTGTTGGGTGAGGGGACATCACCCAGGGAAACCAAGACCACGTGCCCCGGAGCCTTGAGGCCAGTGTGCCCTGAGAGGAAGAGGAGAGCATTGGAGGGAGCAAGGTCCAGTGGGGAGCCCTACTGTGAGGACTCCCTGTGTGATGTGTGAGGATTCGGCTGTCCACTGATCGGGCCATAGCCCGTATGCATGACTGTTTTCTGCGACCCCCGTATGCCAGGAGAGTAGACTGTGCCAAGTATCAAGCGCTGCGCGGAGGGCGCCAAGCCCACACTGCCTCATTGCGGGCCCCCGTATGCTATTGGGGGCCACTGATAAATAAGTTGTGTGACAATCGTGCCAGGAACTATGAATGCCTGAGCGGTGACCCTGTATGTCAGGAGGAGCCGCCGTGGTGTGGGCTATAGCACCTGAGAAGTCTACCTTGTATCTGGAAGGTACCACGGCAACCCTGTGTGCCGAGAGGGTTCTTGTTGTCCCTGGCCCATGAAGTGCCCTTAGCAGGACACTTGGGGATTAAAAAAAACCCAGTATTACTCAGACCCTCTGTTCTACTGGCCAGGGATGCACAGAGACAGAGTGGTTCTGTAAAACTTGCCCAGCTTGCCAGATGAGTGGAAAGACAGGAGGGGAGACAAAGGCACTGTTAGTGTCTCTACCAGTTGTAGGTGTTCTGCTTGAGCGGTTGGGAATAGACATTGTTAGGCCATTTGACCCTCACTCACAGTGAGGCAACATGTATATATTGGTTGTGGTGGATCACGCCACCAGTTACCCTGAAGCTCTACCACTGAGGAGCATGATTGCAAAGGTGGTAGCAAGAGCTCTTGTGGAGATTTTTTCTAGGGTCGTATTTCTAAGGATGGTAATTTCCCACCTGGGAACCAACTTCATCACTTCCTATATGAGAAAGACGTGGGAGCAAGCTGGTGTAACAGACAACTTCTCCTCAGCATAACACCTACAAACCAATGCTTTGGTGGAGCGGTTTAACAAGAAACTAAAGCGCATGATAGGAAGTTTACCAAAGATCCTCTGGAGGTAGTGGGATCTTCTTATGCACGGCTCTTGCATGCCTACCGAGAGATTCTGCAGAAGGAAGTGGGGTTCAGTCCCTTTGAACTTCTGTAAGGACACCTGGTGCGGGATCCACTCGCCTTAGTAAGAGTGGGAAGTAACCTCAGAGTCTCCACAGAAGGATGTGGTGGACTATGTGATTGGCCTCAGGAAGTTGATAGTGCAATACTTGGCAAAGAAAAGCCTTCAGACGAGCCAAGCGCTGATGAAGGAATTGTATCACCAGAAACCTATGCTGACTGGGTATCAAGAAAGTCAGGAGGTGTTGGCACTAAAGCCTATTTGTCCCAGGGCTTTGGAGTACAAATGGTGTAGGCCATACAAGGTAGTTCAGAAAGTGTTTGAGGTAAACTACTTGGTGGACACAGGTACCATAAGGGAACTCAAGAGGGTGTTCCACATGAACAGGCTAAAGCCTTACCTCTGGGGAGACTGCACAGTGAATGTCATAGCTATGGCAGAGGAAGTTGGGTAAGACAGTGAGCCTCTTCCTGACTTAATGCATAGTGACATGAAGGATGGCTCTGTGAAAGGGGTTCAGCTAGCCCCTGCGTTAATGCCTCAGCATCAGAGGGAGTGTAGGTAGGTGTTGGGATGTTTGCCAACCTCTTCTCACTGACTCCAGGGTTGACACCTATCAGTGTGCATGACATAGACACATGTGACAATATGCTAGTGAAGGGCGGAATGTACAGAATGTCTGACCAGGTTCAGGTATGCATTAAGGCAGAAGTTGCCAAAATGTTGAACCTGGGAGTCCTTGAGAGATCTCGCAGTCCTTAGTCTAGTCCTGTGGTTCTAGTACAAAAGCAAGCGTCTACTGACTTCCAGTTCTGTGTGGACTACCGAGCCCTCAATTAAGTAACCGAAGCAGATGCCCATCCAATTCCCAGAGTGGATGAGCTTGTGGATCGGTTAGGTGCTAAAAAGTATTTGAGCACCCTGAATCTGACCAGTGGTTATTGGCAGATCGCTTTTGCACCAAATGCTAAGGAGAAGACTGCATTTTCTACATCAATCCTGAAGGCAGGGTACTCGGTTATAAGTGTGAGGGTGCCCCTGCATGAGCAGGACACCCCTACAATTCCTGGAGTCCATTCTCCAGGCGTTGTAAGTGCATCAGCCATTACAATACAGAGTGGCCATGCGTCATTACGTGATGGCTAACTCTAAACTGGCTATAACGAACCCTGGCATGTTTGGTATCAAACATGTTGGAATCATACCTCAACACCGTAAACGGTGTTTGAAGTATGATTCCATGCACTGGGGGGCTCCTCCGGGAAGCCCTCCATGCTCCCGGTACCAGTCTTCCAGACCCGGACAGCAAGCTATGGCTGCTGCCGACCAGAGACACGATTCTGCCCTCCTGCCTCTGAGCCAAGCTCAAGCAGGGGAAGGTAGGACAATTGGTTTCCTGTCACAGGGAGGTGTGACCACCTCCCAGACAGGACTTAGTGTATTGGGCCAGGGTGGGGGCGCTTGCCAGCGCTACTAGACTGCTTTGAAGGGCACATTTGGTGCCCTCCTTGCATACTCCAGTTGGAGCCAGTTCAGGGAGCCATTGGCTCCTGTTGTGGCGTGAAACTGGACAAAGGACATGGGAATATCCTCCCCACTGTCCAGCCCCTCCTCGGGGACGGACCCCTGAATCGTCCCATCCATTTCTTTAGGGTACTTAAGGGCTTACCTGTGGGTGGTTCTTAAGATTTGTTGTGGGACAAGATTCAGATCCGAAACCACTTCATCTTCAACCGTCTGGGCACTTTGGACTTTGTTGGACTTCGCTTTGGGAACCGAGACTGCACTGGGATAACTTCTGCTGCTCCTGGTCTCGTCGTCCGGCCAGTCTTCTGTCGTCGTCTGTGCCTGTGCTCAATACAGGTTCTTCACCAGGTCTGTGGACATCCAAGACACCCGAAGGAATCTCCCTTGGAGGCACCGCAACGAAGCTGACTGGTCTGCTGTTCCTGAGCTCCCATGGACTCCCACGGACTCCGAAAGATTCAGCAACACAGGTGGTGGATCCGCAACTCCCACTAGGCCGGCACTGTCTTCACAGCAAGTTTAAAGCCAGTATCCCTCATCGGAACCGCTGGAGCAGTACCCCAGTGCACCACATTGACTTGCCATTGCCAAGGCTTGTTGACTCTCTTCTCCAGAGATCTTCGTTTTCACCGCATCCTCTGCACCGTGGGCCTTCATCATTGGTGAGCTGCTCGAGGTCCTCTTGCGACTCCTGTGCCTTTGGCCTGTGGGTCCTCTTAAGGGTCTTCTTTGGTTCCAGTGGGCTCCCCTGCTTGAGCGGTGCCTGCTCTGACTTACCTGCTCGTGGTGAGTCACTTGGACCTTGCTGGTCCCGACACTGCACCTTTTTCATCTGCCACATTTGTGGCCTCTGCCAAGGCTTGTTGGTGCTCCCGCCGGACACCGACCACCTGGCTCTTGACAGCTGACGTGGGACAGCTCGTGAACGGCTCCTGGTTTTCCACAGCGTTGCGTGGTCCGCACAGCTACAGCGCCAAGGTCACCGTCAACTCTCCTGCATCTTCCGACATCAGTGGGCATTTGTCTTCCGTGTCTCCTGGTCACTCCTTAGTAGCATAGACTCTGTCCCCTCTGCTTGCAGGTACCTCTCTTCCCGAATCCATCCTTGGGTTCCACCGGACTCTTTCAGCTTCTTCGCCAGCAGCATCTTTACTGAAGTCCTCCATTGTGGCCTACGGCGGCTTCTGATGTCACTTCGCACCTATGCACCGACTTCCCTGGTGTAGGTATCTTGCTTCGCGGGGTATCCACAGGTGGGGTGACTCTCCAACCTTCCATTGGGGTTTCTTCAGGATTCCCCTAGGAAGGGTCCTTCTTAAAAACTGCAACGCGACTTCCCCGTTGACTTGTGTTGATCACGTGGTCGTGTTCCCAATCTGCACACGGCCTGCGTGGGGTTCCTGGGTACTTACCTTGGGTGGTTCTACGTCTTCTGGGTCCAGTCTTGACTTAGGTCGTGGTTCGCATTCCACTTTATTAGTATATGGTTTAGTCTCCCCCTGGAGACTACTGTAGCTTTGTGCTACTTACCCGTTCTATTGTTGAAGTATTGTGTGTATTGTGATTATATCTCCTGGGAGGAGATATATGTAATGTGTTAGTGAGTTTTTATAATAAATACATATTTTTATAACTACACTGTGTGGTTCTTTTTCACTTAACCTACACTATATGATTAGTACTGGTAAAACAAGCTGCTTTACTTTCCTTATGGACTAAGCCTGAATGCTGTTCTTCACAGCTACCACTTAGAGAACTTTCTAAGGTTTTCTAAGACCACTAAAATCACCATAAGGGTTGTCTGGATTAGTGCAGGGTGCTCCACTTAAATAAGTGAGCACCATATACTAAGCCAGCCTCCTACACCAGGTCATTGTTGTGGCTCCGGATTGTGAACGGAGATTCTGGTATCCAGAGCTGTTGACATGAGAATTGGTCCTCCGATCAGGCTGCCTCTTTGAGGATTTTCTGTCACAGCAACATTTCAGGGTCCTGCACCCAAACCTGAAAACTCTTCACCTTCATGTGTGGAGAGTGAGCAGCGACAGTTGACAGCTTTTGACCTAACGCCCAATGTCTGCAACGTTATCATGGCAGCCAAGCGTCCCTCCTCCAAGACTGTATTCGCCTGCCATTGGAGTAAGTACGTGGCAGGGTGTGCAGATAAGCATGTTGACCCGCTATCTGCCCCCCTATTCTCTGGTTCTTTTATTTATTCTTTCCTTGGCCCAGCAGGGCTCTGCTGTGGGCACGTTAAAAGATTAACTTTCTGCAATTTCTGAAGATCAGCCATCCCTTTTCAGAGCTCCTACTGTACGTAGGTTCCTCAAAGGTCTCCGACACATGTTCCCACTGGCGTCTTTTATTATGCCCTGGTGGGACCTAAATCTGGTTCTTACTTTTCTGATGTGTGCTCCCTTCGAGCTGCTCAACTGCCCACTCTTCTTCTCACCATCAAAACAGCCTTCCTAGTGGGGATAACATCTTCCCGGAGGGTCAGTGATCTACAGGTGCTCTCTGCGCATCCTCCATACCTCACTTTCTTTTCTGACCAGCTGATTCTTCGAACTAGGGCATCTTTCTTACCTAAAGTGGTTACCCCTTTTCTTGTAGGCCAATCCATCACTCTGCCTACTGTTTACACTCTGCCTCGCCCTTCTAAAGAAGAGGAGAGACTCCATCAATTGGACCCAAAAAAAGCATTGTTGTTCTACCTTGATCGCAGTTGTGAGTTGCGGATGGACTATCCATTCTGTGTTGCCGATGTCTGAGCCAAGAAAGGGAAGGTAGTGCAGAAGTGGATCACCTTCCAATGGATAATCTGCTATGCAGTGGCCAAAGCGACCCCCAGAGGGTTTACACACTCATTCTATCAGAGCCAAACCTGCGACCACTGTCTTAGCTCTTGGAGTACCTGTCCTGGACATCTGTCAGGCAACAACGTGGGCTTCTTTACACACGTTTACGAAGCACTCCTGTCTAGACAGTCAGGTCCAGCAAGACGGTCATTATGCCCGTTTGGTCCTACAGGACTTCTGAGTATAATCCTTATCACAGTACCGCCTCCAGGGAGGTACTGCTTGGTTAGCTATTCTAGGGTAAGGAATCTGCGGCTAGAAGTCTCTATCAGATGAACAAGTTACTTACTTTTGGTAACACCTTATTTGGTAGACTCCCCCCCCCATCCTCCCCACTATGCAAACAGATTTCTAGGGTCTAGTTTGTCACATCAGTGGATAGTGTTCCTTGTGGCTCTGCACTTCTGGTGTTGAAAGTTGCGAAACCTACTGGCATGCAGGGCTACTGCTCACAAAATGTTTCCGGACCCAGTCTGACACCTGGGGAATATTTTAAGGTAAGGAATGTGCAGCTAGATGGTCTCTACAGATAGGCCGTTACCAAAGGTAAATTACTTGTTCATTATTAGGAGATTACTACCCAGAGAGCAGAACTCGTCGACTATTGAGGAGTGCTTTGCCATAGTGTAGGCCTTGTGTAAGTTCCGCCCATTTTTATTTGGCCCTAAATTAGTGGTGCAAATAGACCATAAGCCACTGAAATGGTTGATGACTATGAACGGAGAGAACCTCAAGTTGTTGAGAAGGTCTTTTTCTTTGCAAGCTTTACACTTTGTAGTGGAGCACACAGCCAGATTGAGACACAGGATTTACTGATCGGGCCACCCAACCTCTTCAGGTTAGGATTTGGTTCACTGGCTCTGATCTGGGAGGGCCGTCTGTTGGGATGGAAAAGTCCTCTGCATGGTAAAGACGTGTACCCCTGCCCTGACTGCCCAACTGTTCTGTTGTCTGGATCCCTACTGCTGATTTTTCTTTTGTTATAGGAGAACTCTGATCATGCGTGGATGTCTTGACATAGGTCTGTCTCACGGATTGATGTGTTGTTGGACTGGGAGGGCCGCACAAAGTGCTACCCTCATAGTGGTGAAAGGCTACTGCCTTCACCTGGAGTTAAGCAGCACGACTGCTGTCGTGGCAGCATGCCATGTAGTGATCAGCAGTAGTGAACAGGACCTTTTGACCATGTGAAACTGGAGTGAGGCCTGCAGGCTCACTCACCTTTTTAAACGTTCAGCTGCTGTGTGCCAAATTCACCCTTGGCCTACATCATGTAGTTGTGGCGTGTTGCAGAGGACAGGAGTAGTGACTCGGTGTTAGCTGTGTGTGCCTGGGAAGGGTACTTTACAAGGATGGAGCAGTGCTGTGCAGTGCATGTGTGGTTAGTATATGTACTGCCTGTATATATGCCTCAGAGGAATACATAACATGAGAGATCTTGTGGAATTGCAGTGAATGTGTGGATAAAGCATGTGCTGAGTGTATGTGTGCTTGCATGGAGTACAATACATGAAGGGTGAAGTGTTGTGAGTCTGTGTGCTGGCATTGTGTGTGTGTTTGTAAAAAGCATAACCTGGTTAAATCTAGAAAAGCTTCTGTGACAGACATCTTTCATGAAGGAAGAGGATAAGGAGAAGTGTCCACTTTAAAACATGCAGAACTGCAGCGTAAAACTTCAAAGACCTAGATCCTAAATCACATTTGGTGTCCGGAAAAGGACTATAAGAAGGGGAGGCTGAGCCCCCCAAAAGTTTCCATTTGCCAAGCAGCCAGACAGGCTGTGTAAGACGGGAAAGCTCTACAAGACTTCTGCCTCTGGCCAGGACTGGGGGCCAAGGCCTGTTTGTCTCCATGCTAGATGAAGCGACATCACACAGAAAAACCGAGACCACTGGCATTGGAACCTTGAGCACCATCGCCTGCCTGCTTGTCAAGATCAGTGTGCCCTGTGAGGAAGAAGAGAGCATTGGAGGGAGCGAGGACAAGTGGGTAGCCCTACCAGGAGGACTCCCTCGCGAGGTGAGAGGATTTGACTGTGCACTGATCGGACCGTAGTCCGTGTGCAAGACTGTTTTCGGTGACCCCTGTCTGCCATCAAAGAACTGCCGTATACTGTACCAAGCTATGTGAAATGGCACTGATCCCACACTGCCTCTTTGTGGTTACTCTATATGCAAGAGGAGGCCCTGGTGAAGACATTGTGTGACTCAAAGTTGTGTAACCTTAGTGTCCACGATCTGTTTTGCCTTCAGCGCCGGGACACTCTGAGTAACCGTGCGTTCTATAAGTTTGGTCATTCATTCATTCATTGACTAGCATGCCAGGAATGGTGAACGTCCGAACGGCGACCCCGTATGCAAGGACGGACGCCGTGGTGGGGGGGTTTGTAGCTAAGGGGTATATGTTGTGTCTGTAAGGTACAGTGACAATCTCATGTGCTGAGAGGGGCTGCCAGGACCAAATCATCAAAGACTTCGAGATGTCACCCGGGACTGGAGTGAAGCTGTATTCGGCGGGTCTAGCAGTACTGAAGGATCTGCCCTGACTGATCCCCATGGATCATGAGGACCCTGAGGAGGAGGACGACACGCCCTCACGGGTCTCCATTTGGGATCCCAAGGACTGAATTCCCCCCAGCCGGGAAGAACTTGACTTACCGCATAGCTGGGAGCTGGAAGCTGCTCTGATCGCTGGGGGCAGCAGCCGCACCACTGTGGAGAGAGAGCCTGGGCCCGCTTGACCCTGCCGCGTGTATCACGAACAGCCATACTTCTCCGAGCAGGATCTAATCCTGCGAGTGCCCGCGCTGAGGGCACCTGCTATAACTCTGAATGTTTCCGTGCTGCAGGAGTGGGTGGGACTTGAACTAGGGCATTTGGGGCCCAGGGGATTTGCTGCTGAAGGTGCTGCAGCACAATAGATAATTTTGACTGAAATCCTGAAGAGTCAAAAGGGAACTCTTGAGTATGGCCTAAGAGTCTGCATTCCCTGATGCTTCCACCACTAAATGTGCGATCACCCGGAACTCGTTACACAAGGGTGGGACAGGAATTCGCCTGACAACTACTAGAGCCACGACCTCAAGGGGGATTGTGTTGTTGCATTTGAATGCTGCATATCTTTGTATGGGTAGAGTTAGAAATAAAATACTACTTTTTCTTATAAAAGCAAGTATTTGGGTTGATATTGATTTATTGTTCGTACTGTTTGCACTTTCAGTTATGACTCGTGTTCACTGACCTGTGTCTACATCCTCTCCAATGGAACCGTGACTGCTCGACCACAGCTACCACTGAGAGTCAAGTTCAGAAGGGGTTCTTGGCCCAATTGAGTGGGATCCATAGTAGGTCGGGTTCCAGGACATCCGGAGTAAAAGGCCTCAACATCACGTTTGTTTGGACCCAGTATCCCCTTTGTACCTGTGGCCCTCCAAAAGGGGTTCTGACAACTTCTATTGTCACTAACTGGACATACTTAGAATGAAAATAGAGGTATTTTCAAATTCCTCTATTTTTACTTTTATACATTAAAATATGCCAAATAAGATATTCACAAATCTTGCTCGATTTATGGGGTCACGTTGGCAGTGTTAAAAGAGGCATATGCAAGTTACAAGACTGAATGCGCCTAATTTGAAGCAGTATAACAGTACATTGGATAGAGACTGTGACAGGCCATCTGCCTTCCAAGATAGAAAGAAATGGTCTGTTGGGGGGAAAGATGATTGTACTTCCAAACACGAGTATGAACAGAAGCTAAAGCTTTACTACCAACATTGACTGATTTAAAGGTTTGGGCGAGGATTAAACAAATAAGGGTCAATAGCGTCAACAAGGGCTGTTCTTATTGGAACCTGACCAAGGCTTATTTGGATATGGCTGGGTGTTATCTGGGGTGGCATGGTGAGCAAAGCACAATGGACTGGGATGTGGACCGAGTAATTACTGGATGAGATGAATTCAAGCATCCATCCATCAATTTTTTTGTTTACTTCAGCACGATGCCTAGTCTCGACCGTTATGCCAAGACGTGGGTCCCATGCCCACTGTGCCACTGGAACCAAGCTACACAGACTAAAGAGCCCCAACGTGGTCAAAACCGGTCTTGGGTTGCTTGTGTTACTGGTTCAGAGAGGACCTTGCCTGACCGTTCCAGTTGCACTGTTCCTCTTTGAGCAGGACCAGGGCTGATTTGCAAATGGCTGAGTCGAATTTGAGGTGTCAGGGTGGGCAGAAAAATGGTGGCCTAGGATGCGGCCTTGAGTTACCAGTGGCTGAGATTTATTCCAGCTTCCACCCATCACTTTTACTCCAGTGATCGTTACCTAGGCATTAAAGCAGGAGTGTTTTAAGGGGGAGTGGCAAGAGATAGAGGGGATATTTTTTACGTAGACAAAGCTTTCAGTTTTTCGTTCTTTTTTTAAGCTCTGCAAAATCCGGAAAACGTAAAAAAAATAATTGAATGAGTGAATGAAAATACTCTTATAAAGCGTGTTCAGCTGTTCCCAAAGTAAGTATCCGGAAGAGAAGCCAAAACTGTATCAGCTATTTAATGACATCTCTCAGAACAGTGCAGTCTTCAAACAATTTAAAAAAATCAATCCAAGTTTTGTCTCCTGTAATTGCATTAGCAAAGCATTCCAGACCCCGGGGGTCCATATCGAATTAGTTCTGCCACCTAGTCTGGCTTTGAGTAAAAGGATCTGCCACCGAGGGTGAATTGAGTTAAGAACATATGAAGCCTTGGTACTGTGCGGCTTCAGATGCTCCTAAGCTCCACCCTTACAAAACCCAGCCAGCTTCCGAGTCCCCACTTGTGCCCCTAGTCCGCCCCAAAAGCATGAGTATTGTACTGCATTCCTATGCAGATTCTTTGTGCTGAATTCCTAATGTCCGACTACTAACCTTCCACGCTGCATGTGTGCTTCACATTTTAAAGGGCCAGAGACATGGTTTATTTACAAGGATACTCTCCTTGTCAGTTCTTTCAGCTGGTTATGGCAAAAGTATAGAGGAATGGGGGCTTAATGCTGCAAGTATGAGTCATCCGATTTCCTCATTTTTATTTCACAGATCTTTCTTTCATGCTTTCACCCATTTTTTGAACAAGTTTGTTATCAGTTTCTTTTTAATGTTGACAAGTGTCTTGTGAACTTTAAGGGGGCCTGTAGGACTGAGTAACAGCTTCACGAGTTAAGATTATAGTACCAACAATCTTTTCTTATTGTTTGTTGACTCGACATATCAGCCAATTCTTATTCTTTAATGTATTTTTTTAAAGGGAGACTTCTGAGCTTCTTACAGTTGGTTTTGAATAAACCGATAATGTATTTTGCAGAGCTGAAAAAAATTGTATGATTATGTTCACTTTTACTTAGGTGTTATTCATTGTTGCATCTTTTTGTTATATCAATCCAATTATTTTAATTTAATCGTACAGTCTGTTTTGATTTTGTTTCAAATACAGCCACCAGATCAAGTCTCTGCAGTACAGTAGCACAGGGGACGTTATCCTAGTTGTGGCTGGAAATTCTCAGGCTAAGGTGCTTGACAGAGATGGTTTCCAAGTCATGGAATGTGTGAAGGGAGACCAATACATTGTGGATATGGCAAAGACCAAGGTAAACATGCTCATATTTTGTGGTCATTGGTGTGAAGTCTGTCCATGCTACCAAATTTGCTTTTGTTGATAACTCAAAACCTATGTGACAAGTAAACGATCTTTAAATTTGTCTAAGTCAGATTTGCATCTGGTCCTTTTAGATCCTGGATGCTTACAGACTACATCACATTCGGAACTTCACCCTTGTTCACCACTGACCAAAACCTAAAGAATTCAGTTCTCTCGTATGTGGCCTTCTCTTGTTTGAAGTTCCTATTTCTGTTATTATGGCAAACATCAAACTACTAGACATTTAGGGTGTCTACCTCGCTCCTTGTTATCAGGATCTTTAACTTTCAGACCTTAGCTTTCTGCTAGATATTTCTAACCGCGAACTCTACAACCTTTGAATGCGCTAGACACCAGACCGTAGCCAGATATTGTCCTGCAATCGCTCAAGTGCACCAGGAAGTGGAGCTCACAGTGGCTTCATTCTGCCTCAGGAAGTGACATCACAGAGACCCCTCACATCAGTTCCTTCTTTTCCCCGCACTTCGACACGGCTCTGGAGCGCCGCTCTAAACTTTCTCAATGCTTTGTCGACTTTCAAATTGTTTTTCCTAAACGACTCTGTGTGCTTGGGATATGTTTCACCCACAAAAGTCAGATTTTAAACCATGCCACACATGCAGTAAGATGGTGTTGGTCACGTAACCACAGGACATTTGCCTATGGAGCTTAGGATCCAAGCATGACTTTCAAGTCCTGCAACAAATACTCCCTGATGTATCCCCAAAAAATTGAGAGATGCAAAACTCTATTTCCTGAGCACATGCAGCAAATACAGTCTGGTCCAACCGTCCTCCTGTAAGTCAAAGACAAAGTCAAAAGACAAGTCTTGTTGCAGCATTCAAGCCGTATTCCACTCCCTTTCAGCACTCCCTCTCCAGGGAGAAGTCACTCAGACTGTGTGCCAAAGATCCGACTCTGCCAGGGTGGTTAGATTCCGAGCCCATTTCGAGACAGATGTCAATACACCCTGAATTCTCCAGGCCATTGACAACTCAGCAGCAGATTGAGACCTTCAAATGAGCAATGCTGCAGCTCTTTCAAAAATGGTTCTGGGTCTATCTAATGCTCCTTTGGGCCCACTGGATCTGTCGGACTTTCTATGGCAGGGCCTTCCACGTTGCTGACTGACCCCTCTTGACCAGGCCATGCTTCCACTCCTTTGCTGCAGTCCTCATTGGTTCTGACCAGTTAACCATCGGCTGTTGCTCCAGAGGTGCTGGTTTTCTTATCCAGCTCTGACACCGGTTTTTGATGCAGAACTGGGTTTGATTAGATCTCAGCCTATTTTTGATCCTAAACTGAGTTTGGTTAGATATCAGCTTATTTCATGTTAGAAGATCACTATTTGCAGGCTATGGTCTGAGAGGACTTCCCTACTTTACCTCTTCCTCCACCCCAGTATTACAGATACCTTGAGGCAATTTGTGGTTCTCATTACGAAGGAATCCAGGGTCTTGAACATGTTCCACTCAGTGAGGATGATGATGATGATGATGAAGTGGTCGATTTGCTCCCCATCACTAGATTGGTGCTGGACTATATCTTGACCTTCAAAGTGCTAGTGGTCTAGATACTTCACCTGAGATTGAATTAGACTTGTCTTTGGTCTACTGAGGAGAGCTCCTGTTTCGCAGTATTAGTACGCATGGCCGCGGAGTATTGGAGTTACAGTTGCTTACTTTGGAGTCTAAGGGAAACCTGCTCACGGAAAAATGTATAAGCAGGTCCTTCCACCTCTGACCCTTTGCTGCCTTTTACCGAGACAAATGCTTTCGTGGTGACTTTGGCCAAGCCTTGCTCTGTGCCACCAGTTAGTAGTCCAATAGTTAGATGCAACAGGTCTGCCCTTCGGGATCCGGCCTTCTTGGCGCAACATCCAACACCTGAGAGCATAGTGACACAGGCGTCTGCCAGTACTGTAAACCCCAATGCCTTCCCTACTTAGTCACCTGGACAGGGAATCGAAATGTATTTATGCCCTTGGAAAGTAGGTTTTTTTCTATGCCAGTGTGACTTCCAGACCCTTGAATGCAGTGTGTATTTTCAGATTTTACATGCTTGCCCTCTTGGACACGGCGAGCAAAAACTTGCCCAGACTCCCAGAAGAGTTTCATAATATTTTTTCAGACATTGCATAAAGGCCAAGATGTAGCTAAGTACATCTTGCGGGCCAGTCTGGACAACACAGACTGTTTCAGTGGTGCTATGGGCAGCAGTGTCGTGGTGGAACACTTTCTATTTACCTTCCTGTCCTTTGGCCTCACATCTGCCCAACTGGACAGAAGATCACTGGGTAGACAAAAATGTTGGTGGTGAATGCAGCCCATCTTCCCAGCTCAGGGTTACATGTATTCTCATAATACGATGACTGGCTGTTGAAGGTGGACTCACCTCAGTCAGTCGTAGGCTAGCTAAGGATGACTACATCTTTATTGACTCCCTTGGGGTTTTCCACTAGAGTACCGAAATCCCATCTTAAGCTGGTGCAGAGGATTCCCTTTATAGGGGCTCTCCTGGGCACATTGGCTTGCAAAGCAGTTCTGCCCTCACAGCAAGACCTGGACATTCAGGTTCTGGTACTGATGTTTCAACCTTCTACCTGTGTTCCGCTCAGACGATTCTGAGGCATCTTTATCTTCTGGCCTCTTGCTGGTGCCTCGTGCCCAGAGGCAAATGCAGGCTCTGCAGTGTAACGAATGTTCCATTCCAATGTTGGGCCTTCAGTGAGCCCAAAATTAGGATGTCTCGCGGACAACATTTGTGTTTCAGATGAAGCAGCCCTTTCCTCACTGTTTGGTCCTGAAGACCAAGGCCTCCTTTGTTTCGAAAGTGGTGTTGCCATTCCATGTAAGGCAGTCCATCATCCTCCCTGTTTTTTAGGTCTCGCCTGAGCCAGCGCATGCGCTGCTCTGGCGAGAGTTTTAGTAAGCGGGTTTTGGAAGTGCAAACAGTGGCTTATGCTGGCGACTAGCCTGCGTTCACGCGAGCGTGCACGCGCGATCAGGCGCCATATGGCTTCCCTCGCCATCTGGACGCTCGCGTGAACGCAAGCTGGTCACCAGCAAAAGCCACTGTCTGCACTTCCAAAACCCGCTTACTTTCACTTTCACGGCCGCGCGGCCGTGTCAGTTTCACGGCCGCGCGGCCATTGCTTGTTTTTTATTGCATATTCTAAATCTGTCTTCTTCAATGTTAGAGAAGTTCTGTTGTTTCATTAAACTCTGTTAAAAAATTAGCACTTCTCAACGTGACCGGTATAATGTATAGGCTGATTTGTTTCCTTTTATTGGTACTTAAGGATGGCAAATTCTGAAAGTTGTTTTATCGTGTGTTCTTGGACTTGCACGCAAGATAGATCGGAGCTTAAGCCAATGTCGCAGTGCCCAAACCCGAAGTATATGTATATACAGGTCGTATTCACTTACACACTCAATATGGCTGCTGCACGTAGAGGTATTTGCTCACTTGCTTAATGCGGTCCTGTGTTAATGGTGCGACGTCTGAGTCTCGCGAGCAGCAGCATTAACAACAACAGGCATGGCGGCCACTGTCTCTCCCAGGCCTCCTCCGATGCTGCAGCCGCCTAGCGAGAGCAGCGAGCCTCCCTGTCCCGGAGTCCCATCTTTGAGGGTGAGAAGAGCAATAGGTGGGGATGGGAAGTACGAATGTTAGAAAGAATAATGCATTCAAATATCTTTTCAACGTTCTTGTGCTTTCCATTTACAAAGTATTGTTTATCTATTGGAGCCAGTGCATACTACTGCAGCTTACTGAGTGTACATGTTTGGGAAATTAAAGCTTACGCACATTTGTTGTGTGCCGTTTATGAAGTGCTACGGCAACAATGGCAGGAAAATGATCTTGTCAGGAAACGCACCACTTCTGGCGGAGGAGCAGAAGGTTGTCAGTCACCTTTCTTAGAGAAATGTATTGCACATCTGTACGTGTTCTGAGATTCTGGAAGGGATATGAGCTGGTTATTTGTATGCTTTCATCTTGTATTTCTCGCTTTGTGTTTGTGTATTAGGTATCTCAGTGCAAACCTAGCCAAAGTGCAGCGGTGTGCTGCACATAGTCAAAGTCAATGAGTGATTGGAGCGGTAGCTGGTTTGTGAGGTGTTTAATGTATTGCAATGTTGTGTTTGTTGTTGTTGTTAAAGAGATGTGTATCCAATTCTTTCCCACATTACAGCACCGTGGGGAAAGTTAGATACAAGGATATTGTGTGTGTGTGTGTGTGAGTGTGTGTGTGTGTGTGTGTGTGTGTGTTTTCGTTCAGTCAAAGGGGCAGATATACTACAGTTTGAACAACGCTGCCCAAAAACATTCTATGTTGTCTTGCTCAAGCTGACAAATTTAGCAAAGCGTAATATTTACCACACGACGTGTAGCGTTGATGACATAATTTAATAAATGTAAATAAAGCTGCACTCATGTGACGTAAAACTAGATATATGTGTGCGCTGTGGTGCAAAGACTATTGAGCAGTGCCTTGCATGCCATTTGAACACCAGGCATTATCTCAAGTACACTTAAATTCACACAGGCGACGGCCCAAGGGATACATTTTGTAATATTTGAAAATCTTGTATGTGAAACAGTGATAAATCACCATATGTAGATCACTCCAACTTTTATCCACTGTTTGTCCCTTTTTCATTTGCGGTTAGTATTGCAATCGGCGCTAGGCAACACTACTTTATATGGCTTTAGTACATAGAGGTATGCATAACTCCTACCCTACGGCATCCACTTTGCACACATTAGTATGGGTTTTGTGCAAGGGCAAAAAGGCATACTTAATTTGTAAGGGCCTTTGCCGGTGCTTAGCACTTGCTCTTAATTCTTCACGCTGACACTTATGATAGCCCACCACGTGGTGGTGCTGTCTATTTTCGAGCAGAGCACATCAGTTTAACAATTAAATATACATTTTCGAAAATAATTCTAGCAGGTCTGGTCTTACAGCTTTGGGCTGCCTGGAATTGTTCAAACTGTCACATTTGTTGATACTGACAGGTCCATTTGGTAGTACAAGCTGAGAAGTCTCCTGAGCAACACATTGGCCCTGGCAGTGTTTTTTTCACCAATTAAACATTGGTCCATTTAGCATTGTGCTTGATGAGATTTTCTGCGCAAAAAACATTACTGTATAAAAGTTGATTGGCGCCAAGCCACTATGTGCCACATGAGTGCCTGTGCAAAACTTTAGTAACCCTGCTCCCAAGAAGCCTTTTTTTAAGGACGGAGCCTACCAGAAGGCGCAGTTGTCTGGTTTGCTAATAACATCTTGATAGGTCGAAGCCTACCAGACAGCGCAATTGTCTGGTTTGCTAACAATATCTTGGGATATTCGGAAAGTTTACCTGGGACTGCATTCCACCCATTGTTTATTACTGGCTTTGTGGTTTGTAACTCACATTTGCTTACTTTCTATTTGGTGGCTTTTTTTTGTTTTAAGCTGTCCAGCACAAGTTTGTCCCTTCCCTTGCCCAAATCTTATTTACTGTATTCTTCCACCTGTACTGGATTTCGCTAAACAGGCCTATAAATGTTGTTCTTATGTTGTCACATTGGCAGTGCAATGAAAGATAGAGGTCAAATGTCGGGCTCTGTTTTCCAGGGAGCTTGGTGTTTACTTTTCTTTCTCTGACTTCAAATTGAGAGGATTTGTGTGACAGTCATGCTGGCTACTGGGTGTGGGCTGGATGGAAGGCTGCACAATGACAACAAAATGTAAATGTCTGTCAATGAACTGTGCAGATATTTCAGAATAGATCAGTATTAGGACAGCACAAATGAAGCACATTTATTAGTAATTCTGAAGTGTGGTGGAAACAAATATTTTAATATGATCAAAACATTAGGTGATAACATTTCCACAAATCATTGTTTGTGTCCTGTATACTTTTATCAGCAAAAACATATGTCTCTTTCAATGTAATGGTTATTTCAATTGAAGATGTGTTGTCTGTAATGGCAATATGCTACCACACCATGCATACTCCACTTTACCCTACTGTACTCTACTCTGCACCACTCCACGCCACAGCACTCTACAACACTACACTCCACAACACTGCATACTGTGTCTCTGCACTCTACTCTGCACCACTACACTCTATGCCTCTCTACTCTATGCCAATGCACTCTATCCCATACTGCTCTACTATGCAACACTGCACTCTTCACCACTGCACTCTACACCACTCTGTGCCACTCTATTCTATGCCACTCTTCCCTGCAACACTGCACTCTATGCCACTGTGCTCTACGCCAATGCACTATACTCAGTACCGCTCTGGCTAAATACTTAGAAGGTCCCAAAGGCGAGACGTATTGGCTATGCCAATGCTTGTTTTTATTCCTGCCACATTGCTCGGAGGAGGAGGAGAGGCATAATCTGTTGGCCCTTAGTTTCCGTATTGATAGGATTGAAGAGAACCAGGTGGATGACTATATTTTGTTGCATTGGCCAGTGTAGAGAAAGGGAGAGCAGTTTAGAAGAGAACAGTGTGCAGGTGGTTTGTCCTATATATCAAACTCTGCTACGTCTTGGCCAAGAAGGAGTCTCTTAAGGACCTGCGGGCTCATTTCACCAATGCAAAGGCTGCAGCTATAGCTTTGCTGGGGGGTTTTCTGGGTTAAACATCTGCCAAGTTGCTGCTTGGTTATCTGTCCATACTTTCACCAGACATTATTATATCGACTCTCGGGCCCACAAGGAATGAAATGTACCCATTCAGTCCACAGGTTAGAAATACCCATCAAAAGAATAAGTCACTTACCTTTCTTTAGCTCTTTCTAGTGGATAATCCACCTAACCAGAAATTCCTCACCTCCCACCTTCCTGGCAGTTCTAACTTTAGTTGTTGAACAATCATTTGCCATTCGCTTCGTGTCTGTGGGCGTGGAAGGTAGCTTGGTAACTGACATTGGCACTTATAGGTGTGCTTATATACACCTGTATGTCCTCATTTTCAGAGGTGGGACAAGGCCATCACAGAGTCCGAGGGCCTCCTCCAAGCGTGAAGGAACTAGTGGATAATAATTTCCGGATCCAGTCTGCAACCCTGGGTATTTAAAAGGTTAAGAATCTGCAGTAAACTAGAGTATCCACCAGACATTGTTATAAAACTTAATAGGACAGTTTTGTGCATTTTGCGATTTAGTCCTCGTTTCCTTCCTTTAAACAAAGTTGACTGACACATATAATAATTTCTAACAGTATTGGACAAGATCAAGTGAGCTGACAATCTTATAGACGTTTGCAGAATTATTTTTCAGGCCACAGTTTGAGCCATAATTGGCCACAGAGTGCTGCACATATACAAGGGATCGAAAATAAATGAGCACAGTTAAATGATAATCAGTAGAAAATGGATTTAAAAAAATTGCATGAAAATCATTGAAATTCAGTATTGACGTGGATCAGAGGAGACATTTGGAGGAACCAGGGAATGGTCTAAATTGTTGGCTTGACTCAAGATGGGTGGGAATAATGTAAGTCGCAGTTTCGTGATATGGACCATTGGGCACCGTGAGACGCGTCTGAGTGCCAGAAGAGACCAACCTCGTGTGTGTACGGAGATGCTGCACTGGAATGAATTCCGCATTAGAATAAAAGGCTTGTTCACAAGAAATGTTTTCAAAAAGTAAAGCTCGAGTTCTTTCTGAATGCATGAAGGTTGGTGACTGGGTCAAACTGACCTCAACTGGTAAAGTATTCCAGATTCTCAGGGTGTAACCGAATATGATGGGCTTGTTCTTTGTTGCCTTTCACAGTATGGAATTTTAAAACGTGGATTCGTTACTATGTAATGCACAAGAGCCGCCGAAGAGCATAAGCTTGATTTCAAGATATTGTAGTGTGTTTACGTGAAAGGCTTTGTATTTTTTGGCACACTGTCGGAACAATGTTGGGAGATTGAACAACGATGATTTGGTTGTAACAGCAGGTGTTGCTGGGGTGAGTCTGGCAGTTTGTAGTATAAATTGAATCCAGGCAATTTCAGAAGGCCTTTCAGCGTGTCTTTATTGAGAGAACTCTAGACATAACGAGGCCCCTGTATAATATTCTGTGAGTGAACTTACAGAATGTAGTCTAATGGTTATTTAGCACACAGGTGTTCGTGAACTTCCTTCTCAGCTTTCAGATAAACAAGTCAAGGTGACGTTTCCACTTGAGCGTGGTACCCAGGTATTGAGAACTAAACACCAGCTTGGGCAGATCACCTTTGCAGCAAGGGCTGCAATACAGCTTTAGATGGAGAAATTGGGCGTTTTAAGTGTAAATAGCAGTGTAACATACAATTCTCTATAGTTTCCAGGCATTAAGAGACAGCAGCGAAGTACTTATTGACTAAAACATTCCATTGTATGCTTATAGTCGCCTCCATGTTGGATGGATTTAGGCATACCTGTTTCTGACTATTGTTGCCAAATGTGTGACATTGACATTAAAGCGCCGTAACTGGTCGAGATGGGTGATGATGAGAGTGAAAGTTGAAAAGAGAGATGGACCCTGGAAATGCAATGGTATCCTTTCCCATAGAAGTGGATGATGAGAGCTGTGTGTGCCACAGTTTTGTCATGAAACAGAATGTTGGCGCTCTAGTTGTGCATTAAAACACTGTTGGAAGCTGCAATAGAACACTAGGAAATCAACTGATAGGCTGCTGCGGTTGTTGGAATTACACGGTTTACTCAGAGTATTAGACTTTGTTCTCACACGGCTGAAGAAGATGCTCGTTGTGGTCTCACTTTAGCTTCTGGAGCACTTTCCATAACCTCTATAAGAAAATCATGAGCGAAAACAGAGGGTCAGTATTTTTTCACAGGGTAAAATCACCTTAGAACATACCAGAATTCCTAAAATCAGTATGGTAGCGCCAACAAATAATTTATATTGTGACTAAAATCTGTTATCACCCTTTATATGTGCTCCTTTTTATGACTCTCAACACCTAGCATTCACTACAATCCATTTCAATGGGTTCTTTGTCCCGGAGTCCTGTAATGGCTGCGACAACATATTGTTCAGGTTGTGGCTAGCCAATTAGAATTGACTAGTCCCTTTTTACAGTGGCCAATCAGAGCATATCTGGATGCCAACTGTCCAGCTACCTTTTTAACTGGTTCATGACCACAGAGTACCTCTTTAAAAGGGAATTTCTGGAAGCATGCTGTCTGAATAATGTTCTAACTTTCTGTTGCGTTTGATGTTATTTCATTCAGCTATTTTTTTCTTTATCGCTTCTCATAACTACCTATGGGAACTAACCTTTATGAAACATTATTAATAATAAGTTGGTTATCCAAGTCTGATTCGTTATGCAGTCAACCCAGAAGTTGTTGCACCCTTCTGTTTGTTGGTGGGTATGAACTTCAACTCGCGAACCCCTCAATGAGTAAGTATCTGTCCAAGGCTTGTGAGCTGTAGATCATCCTGCCATCTAGTGTTGGGTCCGGATGTTTGGACTTTGTTTTTCTTCGAAGAAGTCTTTCCAGTCACAAGGTAGGTGAACTCCTCCTTTCGGTGATAGTGTGCATGGGCATCGACTCCATTGTTAGATTGTTTTTTTCCGCAATCTGATTCGAACGTGAATTGCTGCGCTCCGGTTCGACATCATCTCTTGGGTCCCCCTCGGTGCACAATCCACTAACCCTCGACGATATTGCTTTCGATCGCGTATTTCCATTTCTCCGCGTATCATATTTAATACAAAATACTCTTCGATCGGGAAGCTCGTGGATGGCCGTCGGGCCTACCCGCGTCGGTCCGCCTCGCAGTCGATGGAATGGACTCCATTCAAATTCTGCCCTCGGTGCCATGCGAAGTTTCCGCGCACCGACTCACATGAAGTGTGCAACTTGTGCTTATCTCCGGAGCACAACGAACAGGACTGCGACGCGTGTAAATCTTTCTGCTCGAAGAACACGCTCCGCGACTGTCAGGCTCGATGTCGCGATATGCAGAACCAGAACACCGGATCCATTCCGGACCTCTTCGGAGAAGATTCTGAACAAGAGACCGGCGATGCCATAGGCGCCGAGAAAGAACAAGAGGAGCATCTCTCCGTTTCCGAGTCCGGCTCCGATGTGGACATTCCGCAAGGTCAGCGTATCGTGAGTACCGATCCTCCCTTGCCCCAAAGTCCAACTCAGCCCAAGAAAAAGGCTCCGGTCCCACCTCTGCCTTCGGGCCATGGTCGGCACCGAGAACATGTTTCCAACGCCCCGCCTTCGGGCTCGGCACCAAGACACACAACAAAGCCTTCCGGCTCAGGATCGAGTCGTCCACACTCTGGCACCAAGCCGAAACCTTCGGGGTCGAAACCAAAACCTGTCTCAGTCCCAACTCTTTCGATGCCGAAACAGTCTTCAGAACCAAAAACTTCGGCACCCAAGACACCGGCACCGAAAACCTTGGCAATGAAACATAAAGATGCTCCGATACCACCAAGGAGCCCGTTTCGACGTCCCGCCGTCAAAACCGGACCTGAAACAAAAGGAACTTTACATTAATCCAAAAACTGAACATATTGCCACTTAAACGCAAATCTGAGTCAGAGGAAGCCTATCACATTCCTTTAAAAAGGAAACATGTTGGTACTAACCCTTCTCCTCCTCCATACCACCTTCCTCACAAACACAGCATTTGCTAATTACTCCTACTAATTTACCACCACCACATAAACCTGATGATGGGGATGGGGGCGATGATCCTTCACCTGCAGACCCCTGGAAGGATTATAATACAGACTCTCCCACAGATAATGATCCTGACCTTTATCCTAATAAACCTTCTCCACCAGATGACAACGTAGGTTACATAAAGTTACTAAGCAGAGCTGCTGAATACCATGGGGTACAATTACATAAAGAATCCCTTGAGGAGGATTTCCTTTTTGAAACCCTTAGTAGTTCCCAAAGATCCACACACACTCCTCATGCTCAAGGGTATGTTAAGACATGTAGATGACATATTTAAGGATCCTGTACGGGCACGCATTCTCACCCCCAGGATAGACAAAAAATATAAACCTGCACCTTCAGACCCAGTTTTCATAAAGGGCCATTTACCTTTGGACTCTTTAGTGGTTTCTAATGCCTGTAAATGGGCGAATTCTCAAACGTCAGGAGATGCTCCACCTCCGGACAAAGAGTCTAAGCTGATAGATGCCTCTGGGAAGAGAGTAGCCTCCCAAGCTTCAAATTACTGGCGCATTGCTAATACCCAAGCCCTTTTAGTCAGGTACGATAGGGCGCATTGGGACGAAGTGGAGCAACTGCTCCAATTCCTACCTGATGAGCATAAGTCAAAAGCCCAAGATCTAGTGCAAGAGGGAAAGCTCATCTTTAACTTTTCCATTAGGTGTGCGTTGGATGCGGCTGACACTGCGACTAGAGCCATCAACACCAGTGTGCTACTTAGAAGACACGCATGGTTAAGAATTTCAGGATTTAAACCAGAAGTTTAAGCTTCTATTCTTAACACACCATTTGACAAACAAAACCTCTTTGGTCCTGTAGTAGACACGTCCTTAGAGAAAATGAAGAAGGACACAGACGTGGCAAAGTCTATGGGAGCCCTACAGTCCCCTTCTGGTCGTGGTTCCTTTCGGCGTGCCTTTTATCATGGAGGGTCCAAGAACATCTCCTCAGACACTGCCTCTACACCGTACAAAGCAAACACAAGGAGATGATGGATGGAGCGCTGAAACTTTTCAGACACTCACCTTCAGTCACAGATCTGGGTTGAATCCATCATCATTCTTTAGCTCACTTCGCCACCCCAGTTCAGACACAGCTATATGCAAATCAGTCTTGACCCTGTGCCTTATGGGAACAGTCCAGCCCGAACTGCCAAGCCATGTCTTCCCTGGACCGGAAACAAGCATCCTGGGAACAGTTCGTGCTGGACTGTTCCCGTTGGGCACAAGGTCTAGACTGATTTGCATATGGCTGGGTTCAAACTGGAATGGCATGGTGAGCAAAAAAACGATGGATTTAGGCCCAGATCTCTGTACTGGTGTGAATGTACGACATTGTTCTGCATTCTGTCCATCAATTGTTCTTTTTGCATTTGTCACCCCGAGTGGGACGGGTATGCCCAGACGTGGCTCCCGTGCTCTCCATGCCACTGGAGTCAAGCTATCCTGGCTGATGAAGGGTGAAACCCCGAAACCGGTCCTAGAATGCTTGTTTCCAAGTCCAGGGAGGACCTGGCCTGGCAGTTCGGGCTGGATTGTTCCCATTGGGCACAAGGTCTAGACTGATTTGCATATGGTTGAGTTCAAAGTGGAATGGCATGGTGAGCAAAAAAACGATGGATTTAGGGCCAGATCTCTCTGTACTGGTGTGAATATATGACATTGTTCTGCATTCTGTCCATCAATTGTTCTTTTTGCATTCTACACCGTACAAAGGCAACAATCAGCCCTCTGCTTCCAAGGGTTTCTTTAGAGGGGGCTACAGAGGTAACAACGGCAAAGGTAGAAGTTCCAACACACGCACCTCCCCCTCAAATAACAAACAGTGACTTGCCTCCACTTCCCCCCGGTCATTCCACATCTGTCGGGGGACGTCTTTCACAATTCCTACCTGTCTGGCAATCAATAACTACAGACAAATGGGTAATCGGAATTATCCGTTCTGGTTATTGCCTGAAGCTTACCAACAATCCTCCACGTACACATAAAATATCACCAGACCATCTGCACCTCCTCAAACAACAAGTTCAGTCTCTCCTTTTGAAGGGAGCTATAGAGCCCGTATCACTACAATATCAAGGGTCGGGCGTATACTCACTGTACTTTCTAATACCCAAAAAGGACGGTTCTCT